>LR538434.1:0-259216 GCA_900883565.2 Caenorhabditis panamensis | reverse complement strand
TCAGAAAAAATGTGCGAAGTTAGCACATTAGAAGAAATGTGCGAAGTTAGCACATCAGAAGACATGTGCGAAGTTAGCACATCAGAAGACATGTGCGAAGTTAGCACATCGGAAGACATGTGCGAAGTTAGCACAAACCAGGGTACCAAGTGGATGTGAGGAAACGAAGCTCATCTCTCCGTGATGGTTCTGATATCTCTGATCTCCACTACCTACCGTAGTTTTGCTATTTGAAGCACAAGGGCACTCGGAAGCTGATAAACTATGAACCTTTAAAGAAAATATGTGAAAAGTTCATCTTTTTTCGCGAGAAACGACAAAATAGGAAAAAAGAACAGAATAAAAATGAATACACGAGATTCTAGGAGGAAGACAGAGAAAAAACTCATCAATAGACCCGTAGGTGAAGGCCAGAAAGAATAAAAAGGGAAGGGTTGACAGGTTCGATACAAACATCGGGTCACCGGTAATAGAGAGAGAAAGGATGGTACAATTGAAGAACTACAGGAATGGGGCAAGACTCAAACAAACACAATGAGACAGAATGGAAAGTTTGGGACCTATGTACATCTACAAGGAATATAATAAAGCTGGAGAGAAAATCTAGACGAAGCTAGAGAAACCGGTGGTGAGGCTCGGAGTCGCTGGGATCGTGGTCCATGGTCCTTCGCTGGTGCTTTCTGTTGTTGAGGAACGGCCGGCAGCACTGCTTGGTTGTCCAGTTAGGATTGGCGCTGGAAGATAATATCAATTAGAAGAGGAATTTCGGAAACTTTCACATACCTCTGACCATGTCCGTCTCTCGAACTTTCCGCCACGTGTCTCTATACTGATCCGTAGATCCGTAATGCCTCGCAATATCATCAACACCGTCAGTCATCGTCCGATCTCCTCTGATGACTGTATCGTCGACGCTTTCCACGTCTTCTTCCTCATCAAACGAATCATATGCTTCTGGCGGTTGTTGGGGACTAGCCGAGTTGTGCTGTTGAGAGCTCGTTGATGATGGAATGTGACCGGCGTATTCGACACGACCGTAATCTGATCTGGTTCCATACAGGTCAGATCTGGTCGGCATGTACTCGTTTCTTCCGTTGTCAGATCCTCTTGTCGACGGCGTCACGTACGCAGTGTTCTGACTTCTGATGTCTCGTCCAACCAGTGCACTCAGCTTCTGCATTGCGTCAACGGAATGCGGCGGTCCGGAGTTCGGCAGTGGAGGAATCACATCGGTCGCCAGTCCATACATGTTCATGACGCCAGCACTGTTCCGTCCGTCTCCGAGTACACTTCCATATGCCGGAGGTTCCCGAGATTGATCAGACAGCCACGATTGTGTAGTTCCTGGACGAGTTGGAAGCTCTCTGCTTCTGGTCATGTTGGCGGCAGAAGTTCCTTTGAGCTGGAATGAGGCAAAGTTTCCATCCGCCAACTGCAGACTATCAATCGATCGGGACCGCTTCTCTCTTCGGTATTTCGCGGAACTGCCCGTAACGCAGAGGATTGCGATGATGATGACAATGAGCACAAAAGCTCCCATCGCCACAAGAGCCATGAACCACCAGGTAGTGTAGAACGGATCGTCTGGTATTGTTTCCGGAACAAACAGCTGATCCGATTCGGGACTTGCGATACCGATACCTGAAAACAAAACATGGAATCGACTTCAAAAAATGTAGTTTTTACCTCTGACGTCTCTTGTGAAAATCCTGAACACATAGAAGCTAGAAGGTTGCAAATCTCTGTACGAGACATGTTCTTTCTCGCTTTTTCCATCAGTTGGCCGCAGAGTGATCCACTCTCCGATCGCGTGAGTTGGACGGTTATGATTCGATGCAGCAGCAGTCTGAGCAGCACTCTTCACTCCTTTGATTTCATCGCGTCGAGGACGTTGAGACACGTATCCATTTTCAGTTTCTTCTGCCACAGAGACTCTCTTGGCCTGAAGCAGATGACCAACGATGTCTTCGGAGTTTGCCACGTCATTCCAGCTGAGTGTAACCGAGCTTTGTCCAGAAGTGACCTGAGGTTTCGTTGGAGGCGGTGGTCCTTCTTTATTCGGTCCGATTGTCACATTTGCTGATCGTTGCTCTCCTTTTCCAGCTGTAGTCTCCGCCCAAACACTGAAGTAGTAGGTGACTCCTTCAGCAAGTCCATGCGCGTCAAAGTAGTTCCGAGAGGTGCGTTGTTGATCCTCGTTCTTGAACTCCTCCTGCATACGGTATCCTTTGTAGTTGACGATGTAGCCAGTGACGACTCCATTCGGTTGAGCTGGTTCGTCCCAAGACACTTTGGCAGAGTCCATGAGCACATCACTGAACCGAAGAACTCCGACTGGACCAGGTTTGTCCTCGAGGGTCTTCTCCCGAACTTGTGACATTTTTCCTTCGCCAGCACGGTTGTATGGAGACACGGAGATCTGATACTCGGTGAACTTGCGCAAGTCGTTCAGAACGCACTCGTTTGTATCCACAATCATCACTTCTTCTTCACTGCTGACTGAAGACAGGACAGAAACAACTGGAACGTAGCGAACTTTGAAAGAAGTGATTGTCTCGCTGTCTTCTTTCGGCCAAGCATCCCATTTCACTCGGATCGACGAGGAAGATAGTGGCTCCGTGATCATGTTGGTGACGTTCCGCTTCGGGATCGAGTAGCCGACGTAGACGAAGACAGGAGCAGAGAACGGACCTTCTCCTTCCGAATTGAACAGTCTCATCCGCAGAATGTAGTGACGGAAACTGTCGAGCTTCGAGAGTACCTTCTCTTCCTTTTCGTTATGATCTGCCGTAATTGGAACTTCTTCCATCTGCCACGTTTCGTTCGACGGATACTCGCGGTAATGAATCCGGTATCCAACAACTTCGCTGTTCCACGTAGACTTGTGCGGGACGATCCATTCGAGCAGAACACTGTTTCGTTCGTAAGGAGTGGCTTTCAGAGAAATCGGGTGAGCCAATGGAGCAGCAGGAAGTGTGGCCATCCATTCTGATTCCGGTGACCACGAAGACTCCAGGAAGTCGCCAATGAATCGGATACGGAATCTGTACATTGAGTTCGGAGAGAGATGTTTGACCACTGCACGTCGCTTCGAATACTCGAACTTCTTGTCCAATGTTTGCCACTCGTCTTCATTTGTTTTTTGATAGGAAACTTGCACTGCTCGAACAGGACTCTCATCATCTTCGGACAACTTTCTCGGAAGAGAATCATCCCATTGGATTGCGATTTCAGTGGCCAAGTGTTGAGACTGTGGATCCCGAACTGGAGATGGAGCATTGCGAACAGGGAGGCGTAGAGATGAAGTCATGACCTCCGCAACAGATTCCTCACTTTCTCCCTTGCTGTTCTTCGCTTTTATAGCAAATGTGTATTGAGTATTCGGGTTTAGACTCATCGCTGCGAACATCAGCAGATTCCCGAGTAGAGGAGCATCGATGGCCATAGATCTGGGTTCGTGCGATTTCCAATACGAGATCACGTAGTTCTGAAAAAGCGTGAAATCATACAACGAAGAAATCTCCAACAACAAACCGTAATCTTTCCGTTCGGAGATCCAGGTGGAAGCCACTTCATCCTTACTTCTTGCTCACTGATAAACGAACACTGGAATGCTTCTGGTGGACCAGGAACGTCTTCCATCGATTCGAAAGTAACGGGAGTCGAGCTTTCGGGACCGTGTCCGACAATTGTGTAGGCGGAAACGTAGACGTGGTAGCTGGTGAACGGACGGAGGTTGGTTATCTTCGTCATCAGAGTGGCTTGTCCGGGAACATCAGCTTCTCGAGTCTCGTCAGAAATAAGAGATTCCCTCTCCGGAACAACTCGAACCTTGTATCCGATGACATCTCCATTCGTCGCCAACTCTGCTACTGGTTCCCACTTCACGATCACCGACTTCGAGCCCTCAGCAGTTGCAATAACGTTTCTGGGTGTTCCCGAAGGAACACTTTCATAAGTTCTGGCCTTGACCGGGTCCGTTGGGATACTCTTTCCGAACCCGTTCTCCGAGAAGACGTTCACTTCGTAAGTGGTGAATGGACGGAGATCAGAGACTGTGTGCTCGCTGGATCGAAGAGCTGGAGTTCGGACTTCTTTCTGCAACAAGGAATTGATGAATGAGAAAGTAAACTTCAAAACATACCCAATTTTCTTCGTCAATTTCCCTGTACACAATCAAATATCCCTTTGGTTGACCATTCCAGTGAGTTGCCAGAAGAGGAGTCCAAGAGACAGAGATGGAAGTGGCTGATACGGGTTCCGCGAAAAGTCGATGACTCGGTGTCTCCGGGTTAGTTTGAAGAGTTTCAAATGGTCGGGATGGTTCCGATGGAGCACCTCGTCCTTTCACATTCTCCGCGATGAGCCGAAGTTGGTATTGAGTGAATGGTCGCAGCCCGGTTACAATAACCGAGCGAGCCTTCGGAGCACTGACATTGAACAATCGGGAGAAGACACTCGAATCAGCCATCTTTCCTTCCACAATCCATTGTCGGATTGCTGTATGACCATCAAATCCAGGAGTGAAGTGGAGCTGAACAGTTGTTGCAGAGATATCACCGATCGACAACATCGAAGGTCTTCCAGGAAGTTCTGGCGGCACACCACTCTCGAACTTGGTCTCCTCGACTGGACCATCTCCTTTCTTTGTCGACGCCATCACATCCACTCCGTATCTTGTCGAAGGCTGCAGACCGTCAATCGTGAAGTTAGTTGTTCCTCCGTCGACTTCATGCTTCGTTTTCACGTCTGGAGAACTAGCTGCCCAATGTCGGATGGTATACTTCGTCACGATTCCGTTCTCCTTCAAAGGCGGATTCCACGTGATAACAGCTCCGTTGTACATGACCTCAGCAATGCTCAACTCATCAACGGGTTCTGGTGTATCTTCTTCCGTCACAACCTTTTTGACAATACTCTTCGGACCATCTCCTGGTGTCGTAAAGCACAGGATCGTCAGATTGTAGTGTCCGAACTTCTCAAGATCATTCACGACTGTGCTCAGTTGACGTCTATCCGGGTCCAGGATCACTTGTTTCAACAGTTCTCCCTTCTCCGGCTCTCCTTTCCAGAACTGCACTTTGTATCCCAAGTTGACTCCAGGAATCCTCTGTTGTTCTGGAGCAGTGAAATCCACTTTTACGGCTGTCGAGTTGAGAACTTCCGCACGCACATTTTTTGGAGCTTGCGTTGGTCCTGGAAAATGAATAATGCTCAATTTCTGATGACAATGGTAATAACTTACTTCCTTCCGCAGTGGTCACTTCGATGCTCTCACTGAACACACCAAGCCCACGTTTGTTGTAAGCAGCCACCTGGATCTCGTACTCTCTCCACGTAATCAGCTCATCAACCAGAGTGTTCCTTGCATCTTTGGTCGTTAGATTCTTTTCATTCCACGACAAAGAACTGTATCCAGCAAGCCTATACCGTACGACGTATCCGATCACATCTCCGCTGTCCTGATCTTCCTTCGGCTGTTGCCACTGAACCATCACACTATGTGGAGATCTAGCGGATGCTGCCACGTTTCTCGGAGCAGCAGACGGTGGTTGTTGGGGCATTGTGACACTCGACGATGGTAGAGATGGTTTTCCTGGTCCGTGCTTGTTGGAAGCAACGACTCTGAATTCGGCAGTCGATGAGGGACGAAGATCTTCGATGTCAGCCCAGCAGCACGGCTTGCTTTCTTCCTTCGGAATGTTGTCGATGGCAGTGCTCCAGTCACTCCAGAGTCCTGTTGGTCCCATAGTACGAATCTCGATTGCATGTTTGATGATTGGTTCGTTTCCATCAAATCCCTCATTCCATCGAACACGGACTTTCGCGGGCATCGTTTCGTTGTGAAGTTCGGCACGGACTCGTTCAGGCATTGCTGGCTTCTCTGAAAGATAGCAGATGGGAACAGTTATTCTGTATGACACTTACCGATGATCTGCAGCATAGCTGTAGCACTCTCCTCTCTTCCATCAACGGAAACTTGACATCTGTATTCTCCGGTATTGTCCGGGCCAACTTGTCTGATGATCAAGCTTCCCTTCCGATTTCTGGAGATCCGTAGTCCAGAGTTACCATTCGTCGGCAACAAAGCATCATTCAGATACCACTCGACGGTTGCTTTTCTGGCGTATTCCTTGGTGACTTCACACGAGAATTCGACATTTGTTCCGATCAAACTCTTCTGATCCGATGGTCCATACTCGATGAGAGAATCTCCGGTGACTTGCAGATTAGCGGATGCCTTCACATCACTTCCACTGATTTCACAAGTGTACTCGCCTTCATCTGACTTTCGGATGTCATGGATTGTGAGTCCTCTGTGGTTCACATCGTACTTCACACTGTCAGTTTGAATTTCACGACCATTCAGAAGCCAGATGATATGCGGAGGAGGGCTTCCGGTTGCCTCACAATCCAAAACAACCTGCTCGGTTCCTGATCCGATCGTCACATCCTTTGGAGTTTTCGTCAGTTTTTGCGTTGATTCGACATCCGAAGTGAACGGGAACAACTGTTCTTGACTCTTGGAACTATCGAAGAATTTCAGTTTTCTAGGTGGCGGTGTTTCAGAGTTGATCTCTTCCTCGAGGGACCGTCCGTCTTCCGACATCATCATAGTCATCGTGTCGTTCGCTTCTCCTTCTTTCACCCAAACACTCTTCAGATCCGTTCCAGCTTCGTTGCTCGCTTCGCATTGATACAATCCAAAGTCTTCTTGCTTGATCCGATCAATGGACAGTTTGCCGCGTGGCATGTTCATCTGAAAGAATTACGTTTTCCTCTGTTCTGTATAGTTCCCTAGCAGCCCCCAGCAGCACAACACTTTCCAACTCAAGAGTTGCTTTCAAATTCAAGCAGAGTGGTTAGTGGCAATCTGGTGTCGGTCTGTTGGCCCCCGTCTTCTCTCCTTGCATAATTACAACATATGGTCTCATCAAGTGCCTGTTTGTGCCTCTCCCCTCTTCAACTTCCTTACTACCACTGCTAAATACCAAACAACAAAAGTTGCATACACTTTTCTCCCCCTAATCTCAGTATTCCATCTGACCTTGTCCCGTGAATTCCGGAAACTGGCTTCGGCTTCATAATCCTGCACAATTAGTACGACCAGGAGAAGAAGAAGAAGAAAACGATGAAGACGTAAGACTTTCGGGAGACTAAGCGCACCGCAGAAAAGTATATAATTGGATTCGTAAGATGCGCAAAAGACGATTCCCGGATCAAAAACTACAGCAGTTGCCAGCAGTACAGACCCTCGAAACACGTCATCGCAGTCTAATCTGCTGACCACATGCTAATCCTCGTAACATATGTATAACCTACTCCAATATTACGCAATTCAGTTCCAATAAGAAGGGCGCTTAAAAAATTCTCAAGTATGTGCCCCCTATTGCGCGTGTATTCTCTCATAATCCGATTAGTACTCACCATCAATCCGTTCTTGTACCACTTGATATCCGATGGACTCTTCTTCTTCCCTGCACATTTCAGACTGAGACTGGAGCCAACCGACTTCAGAATCTCTTTTGGAAGGTCCTTCAGGGCCGGTCGACTGATGAATGTCATGTAAGCGGTCTTCTGATCGGAAGTTCTTCCCATCGCAGCATCAACACGACACTCCAGTTTATGCTCTCCTCGGGTGAATCCGGATGGGTTTGAGATGATGAGACGACGACCATTCATGCTCATCTTCATTCCGATTTCGGATCCACTGACTTGTTGATTGTTGAGAAGCCAACGGACTCGAACTTCATCTTTACTATCAAGGGAAGGCACACAGTCGAAGACTTCATCTCGTGGAAGTGTTGATTCGATGATGGTTCGATCAGATGGGAAGTAGATTATTGACAGTGTATTTTGGAGGGAAGGACTGAAAATGAAAATTTCTAAAAAGATACAACTAAATCTCCAAATACCTCATTCCGTTGTCTTGCACAGTGTAATCCTTGGAGACAACTTCTCGAAGATCATCACTGCTAGCCATCAACCGATACGTTCCGAAGCTTTCCCGCTTGACTCCAGTCACAACGAGGTCCCCATCAGTGGTCACATAGTGTGTTGCGTCCGGAGTGACCTACAACAATTCGAGTACGTGCACACAAACAAGGCGCTCAAGTGCTTGTTGAGCTTCGTTTTTGTACAAAACTTGACGACAATCTGTCCGAGTTCGAACAAATAGCCAAGGGCCAGAAAAGAGTGATTTACCTTATTGGAACCATCTTTGAACCAAGAGTACGCAATGTCCAGGTTTTTCGAGGCGAGCAGTGACGGTCTACGGAGCACGAAATGCCGGCCGATCCCCGTTGTGACCTCATACTGCACTAAATCGTCGGATGGGTCGAAGTCGTCCAGATCTGCAAAGTACCAACATATGGACCCTGTTCGAATGTAAATCGTCCCCTCAACAGGTTTACACCACCTGCATCCTTCCCCTCTCTTGTTTCTTTTTCCTTTCCTCGCACCTTCTCTCTTTCTTTCCAACTGGCCCTGCGCATTCCCAACAGTTTGCTCAATTCGAACATGAGAAGCTGATTATATGGGGAGAGACTGAGTCGAGGCGAGCGGCGATCTTTCCGCGCGCAAAGCAAATTGCCCGGCGGTCTCAATACGCGATGCCGCCTCATTCAAACCGCGCTATAAACACTTTTTGGAGCCTGCGAGGACAGTGCCGAGTGCTCAAACTCATCATCACTGAGGTGTGTAGTGCATGCTCATAAAGTGGTGTCGGCGGAGAGAAGAGAGAGAAGTACAATGACTGTTTGAAGATGTTCCTCGCTTTACAAACGAATCGAGAGCAACTCATATGTTTTTGGAACGGTATTCATAAATCGTGGAATGGATTATGGTGACAGGTTCATCACATGTGCAACATGTATTACGCAGCGGTTAGCCTAACAACTGTCTGCCAGGTCGTAAAGGACGCGCGAGCAGATGCCCTCGTCGCTCTTTACGATTCTCTGCACGCAGAAACATCTCAAAAGATTGGCTTCTCCCAAGTTTTTCTCTATACAATTCTCCGTTGAATACGCTCTTTTTGCATCCAATGAGCTCTTTATTATGTATTTGTGTTGATCGAGCAAACATATATTTGAGGTGTTTGGGAAACATATACAGCCGCAAAGACTCTCCGGTCACTCTCTCTTTCTCTACACTTGGAAACTTGACACCTCCAAAATTGTTCATTTCCAGAGCCATGTACATCTTGGTTTTTGCTACAGCTACTGACCAAAACAAACAAAGTTGTCCAGTTTTCTTAGCTTCAATTTGTTGCAACTACACTCGCGGGATAGGTCAAACTGATCTTTGCGGGAAGAGGGAAAGCATTACTAATCAATGAGGGAACAGCGCGACTAACAACTCTAATCAGGTCAAATGAGTCAACCAGAGAAGGCGGAAATGAAGGTAAAAGAAGCAGAAAAAAAACTCACATTTCGATCGTACAATCGACGGTGGAGACAGGGATGCGCCAACAGTGTTTCTCGCAACACATCTGTACTTCTTGTTGTCGTTGTCTCGTGAAGCAGTCACTTCTGTGAATCGAGAAGCAGCAACCAGATCACCGCCAGCATCACCAACTCGCCATTCATACTGCTCTGCGAGCTCGGCATCGTCACATTTTAATCGAATGATTTCACCTGAGAACGAGATGAATCTAGATGGGAATGACAGAATGACTCACCTTCGACGGCTTCTTTCAATTCGGCGGTCCCAAGACTGTTCTGGAATATTGGTGGCTTTCCGAGGACCAGCTGACCGTTTGCCAGTGGCCACTGAAAAGCCGATAAGGCGTAGAGGAGGAGCACAACTCGGCTCATCGTTCCTCCATGTGTACCTCTCCACGTCTTCACTGTCGTCGTCCTTTTGGTGAATATTGACGACACGTTGACCTGAAAGAAACGAGTTTAAAATTACAGAGAAACGGAAACGGAGATGGAACGAGAATTCGACGGATGTCCACACGAAATTCCATATAATCAGGAATGAATCGGTGAATGAGAGGGAGAAGGAAGAGTCCAAATTGGCGCCTTTTCACACTTGTGGTGAAGAATAAGAAGAAGAAAACAGAGAGACACACAAAAGCTGGCAGTGCGACGATTCCACTTCTACTGTCACTTTTTTCGGACGCCATCGGCCCCCTCTTATATGTATAATATCCTGGCTTCTGTGCCCAATTGCGATTACATATGAGACGGCGGTTAAGGTAAAAAAGTGCGAATGATTCGAGGGAGAGGAAACGCAGACAGGAAGCGATCCCATTCAGGGAAAAAGGTTCTTTTGTGAACGGCCGGAAGGCAGGCAATGATGTGATGGCGGTCAGCAGTAGTACAAGATAGTATATGTGATAAGCGATGGAGGGATGAGTAACGGGAGAGGAGGAGAGAAAGGAAGGCGCCGACGGTTGAACGGACACCCACGAGAAGTGGGAAGTGGGCGGGGCGACGGACGGGAAGGAGGTGGGAGAGACCATGTGGCATCGTCGAGTGGCACGGATCATGGAAGGAAACTAATGTATTCAAATTGGAGCACCAATGGTCCTCACCTCCAAAAGAGTCAGATTCAAAAGTATGGTGAGCACGATGAGGGAAAAGAAGGGAAGAGAGAGAGGGAGACAATAGTGTTGAAATGCACACCGGCGCCCCGATAACACCGTCCTTTGTTTACCATTTGGGGTTGAGGCGGTCGAAAGAAAAACGGAAAGAGGAGAAGACGACTGATATCATGCGAAGAATGAGAAGAACCATGACAGTAGTTTATGAAACTAGAATCGATTATCTGGTCATCTGGAGAAGAAAGCAATAAAGTAGAAACAGGAGAAGCGAGAGATAACGAAAATGAAATCGGAAGTGATGAAACTAAAAGTAAAGGAAACGGGCGGAGCGTTCAGCAAGAGACAAAAGGCTATAGCAGAAAGAGTACAGAACGGACTGTGCGTGAGTCATGCGCGAAAAATGGACCATAACAGGCGTATCGGAACGGAATGAATGGCACACTCGAACGGTCATTCCCGTCTCAGGTGTCGGAATGCCAAAATGACCTCAGTCAAGTGCTCTTTCCAACAAAAACGAGATCAAGAAGGATAGGAAATGGCGGGTTGATGGGCGGTAGATCAAAGAAGGGCGGGCAATTATGATTGCGTCGCTCTTTCCGTTTGCGCAATGCTTTCGTTACGCATTCTTTCTATGGTCTACCAATGTGAGTACGACTTTTACACAAATGGCTCTTGGAGCTAGGAGAACTCGTCATAGCAACATTGAATGGACGGATGTAGTACAAACGGGGATTGCGGGAAAGGGCACAAAACATGGGAGTCCCCTTGTTATAACGCAGCAAACGATCATCAGGGGAATTGGCGGAGAGGGGTGATGATGAGCGGACGAAGACGACGACAATCATCGGACACTTCACACGCCTCTCAAGAAGTTCAGTTTTTAGTTGAAGCATCTTCATCTAGAGTTCCTTGTTTTCTGAATAAGGGCTAACAGCTGAGTTGGTTGCACATGCTGTTTGTGACAACTGGTACACGATCGGACCTTGAATAAACAAAACAAGGACAATATTTTTGCAGGGAGGTGATGTAGGAGGAGAAACATTAGTGGGTTTTTTGAGTTTGACAAGGAGAAAGTAGGGCGGGTGGCAGAAAAACAAGGCCGAAACGACGGGAACACTGGCCGTTCATTATTCTCGCCACCCCCACTCGTCTCCTCGTATTCCTTTGACAAAAGTACGTCGTTTCGTCTTCGCAGCTGTGCTTGCTCGGCCGATGAAAAATTTGAATAACCCAAGGCACTAAGATTTCTGGCCCGTCCATTTCTTCGCATAAATATGGCGGGAAGGAACGAAAAACGGGGGGAAGCTGAAGGGACGGAGGGAGCGGAGGACGATGGACGACTTCTCGAAAGTAAGTCACCACGGGTCGCGGGATAGCATAGCCAGATCATTATCTACAGGAGAAAAACTAGCGGGCGCCCGGTGCGACTAGTTACTGCAAAGAAAGAGAGAATCTGATGAAGCGACGACGGATCGAAGAAACTTTGCGCGGTTGAGATTAGCCAAGATGATGGGAAGCTTCTCGCTCATGCTTCTCTTTCTGTCTGTGCTTTCACTAGCACGGATCAATTGGTCGAAAGTATCTATCGAGACTAATCCGCTTCAATTGGAAATAGCACAGCAGACAGTTGTCGAACTGTTGAAATCGAAGAGATGCGAATCGAAACAGTCGGGGACTTCGAAAGCCAGTTAGGAGGAGACAGAAGTTGTGGGATGTTCGAGGACTGAGGAGGGGATTCTTTGCTGCTTTTTTGAATGGGTTAGCAAATTGGATGAGGTTTCGAACGAGCGTCGTGACGAATGACCAGTCAGCTGCTGAACGAAGGAAGATGAGGAACCAAGCCAAAACTGGACAAAGGTGGGGAAAAGTGGAGAAAATGAGGAAATTGTTATCTGTCAGCAGTACAGAACGCGCGAAAACCATAAGATCTCAGAGGAAAAGGGACTCTTAGAGGCACGGGAAGCTCAACTAGATACTCTCCGATGCTCCTCCCGCAGGTAGCGGGATACAGAGAGATACGATCGGATACGCGTGGCCTTCAGAGACGCAGATGAGTGTGCGCGAAGAGCCGGCTGGAGAGCAAATATGGTCAAAACCATATATGACAGTGGGTGGACGAGGAGGCTAACAACATAGGTAAATGGACGGGGCAGACGAGGTAGCGGATGACCAGTAGACGGCCGGACAACAGACAGGTTACCTGTCGGTCTGTGTGCGATACACACGCGGCAGATGAGGGAACATCGAACAGACGGACGGCACCGCACTGTCCGCGCACCCAATCCCACCGGATCTACTCTTTCAAAAATGAAGAATTCGTGTCCCGTTCTCTTCTCACCTGTCCCTTTTTCGCAATAACTATAAATCCGATCGCTAATGGATTTCGAACGGCGCCCTCTCACCCGACCTTGCGAAGTGGTATTGAGAGGAAACGGACGAAAGTTCGTCGTCATCCGTGTGTTCTCTCAATAACTTTCGACGGGAACGCAAGAAAATGAATAGAAGATGCTGACAGAGAGAAGGAAGAGACAAGAAATAGTTGATGGGGGATGATGAGTTTCGAGGTGAAGCCATGAAAAGGATTTCGTATACTACGAGAGCGACTTGTCAATTTGGGAAATGAGCCACTGGACGGGACGAGAATGATGAAGTTGTACTTGGCTCTCTTCGGAAATCTAAACTGAATAAGGAAAAGAAGAGTTCGACGCTTTTCTAGAAGATGAAATATCATTGTTATGGCAAGAGACTAGTACTAGTCATAACTTTGAACATATAAATAAACATGCTTATGTGTATGCATTGGAATGCTTTCGAATGCCGACTGAACTGCAAAAATCCAATTTCTGTGCAGAGAATGAGTCATGAAAACAGGGAGAACGCGGAGATTTGTAACAAAAAAGCGGGCAGATGGACAGAAAAAAGGAATCGATGATACGAGGTTAATTAGGGAGGTAACCTTGCTAACTAGATAGATAAACCAATAATCCGCAGGCAAGAAATCGAGGCGAAAAGTCGACACGGCGGTGAGACCCCGGCCGTCCGACTGTCCGTCATTACCGACCAAGGCCATCTGAAGAAGGGGATAGGTGACGGCGGACGAGTGCCGTCGCTCTTCCTCATTATTGGCCCGACATGTTGAGATGATCCTCGGAAAGTTCGCGTGCATGCACCCGACAATCAGGCTTCCTCTCCGCGTCGTTCGACCTGATTACGAACGGATCGAAAGTGAATTGCGTTCGTTTTTTGGGAATTGGGAAAAGGAAAAGTTCATGGAAATAAAGGAATTATAATGAACGGATGACAACGAACGAAAGGGATGACGGGGAACGGATTTCGTGGTCGCTCGCTCGAGTAATTGTTATTGTATGTTGCGTCAGATGAAGAGGAAACAAATTGGTGTGCGCACCGATAAGTAGACGGGTCAGATGGAGTTTGCCGCTCTTCCCCTCCCAATTAATTGAGCGTTGCGGAGGAAAGAAAAGAGCGTCGAAATTCGAAGAAACCTTCAGAAGTCTCTTGCGAAACATCCGAATGAATGGGTCGAGATTCAGAAAGAGGCGTGACGACTTGTTGTTGTTTTTTGAGGAGGGAAAAACTGGCCAGGATAGTAGCTAGACAAATTCAATAATTACCGGAACTTTCGCTTTACATGCATCTGATGAAGTGAGACACAGATGGATCTGTCGTTTCGGATGGCGGTAATAACCTAATTAGTTCTCTTGGCAGCTTCTAGACTTTCTGCAGACACGGTTCAGACAAAAATGAAGTCAGAAGTGAATTGGGAGAGAAATTTTTAACCGGAAACTTTTGAAAATGTTGTTGAAAAGTTGATGGAAAGGAACTGACAGTGACATGGAAAGCATGCACTTATCAATTGGATGAAGGGGAATACCGGAAAGAAGAGATATTGAAACTAGTGGCGAGATCATTGGAGCGAGCTTGCAATTATTGAAATTCGCATCAAAAAATATCAGAAGCAGTTAATAGAAAAAAAGAGGATGAAAAAGGAAAATAAACATTAGCAATTCAACTAATCCTCACACCATAAACACTTTCCCCCAATAAGAATTGTCTTTATTATAAAGGGATAACGATTGAAGAAAACGAAACAAAACGAAGAAGTGAAAGGAGAAACAAACGGTTGGAACAAGAGTACAATAGAGACTGGAACTGAACAGAGAATACACACGAGGGGAGAGTGGCTAGAAGTGGAAGCACCGACTGAATAGCGGGAAAAAAGTGATTATGATATCGAATTCGAATATTAACAATAATGTTAGATCCTTATTATAAGTTATTTAATCAACATACATATGGAAAATCCACATACATATGGAAATCCTGACTGAAAGTTCAGAAGTTGAGCAGGTTCTTCATTCCCTTCACGATTCCCTTTAGACCCTTGTTGTTCGGGGCGCCGTGGTGGAGAGCTTCGCAGAACTTGGCTGAAACCTCGCGGTACGTAGCAGGAGCCACCTCGCTGACTGCACGTAGACGGAGTGTCACATCGGATCCTGAAATCGGAAGTTGAAAGACACAATAAACAAAAGGAAACTCACCGAAAGTGGAGACTTGCAGGTCGAAAGTAGGTTTATGGTTGACGTTGAACGGTTCTCGCGGCTTCATTCGCAGCACTTTCTCAATCTTCTGCTGCACCTTCGCCACTTTTCGACCTCCTTCTTCCTTTTGAAGATTCGTCAGCATTGAAGTCATCAGAAAGACTGAAACGATAGAGCTAGACTTTTCTTTCGGAAACTGGACATACCATAAGGATTCGGCGGCTTCTTAACTGAGGATAAGTTTGCGTACTGGTGAGATTCTAAATCGAGTTCCTGGCGGATTTCCTTCTCGCGACATTCGATGCAACACGCCCGAACCTTCGGAGCCTCGTCTTCCGAAGATCCTTCATCCTCTCCGCTCTCTTCTCCCCTATTCAGAACTCTGGTCGTATCTGCTTCCGGTTCGCTCCTCTCCTCGTTTCTTTGCTTCTCCATCACATTTATCCCCATCTCAAACTGCGGTCGGAAAGGTCGGACAGCATTGACAACGGTTGCGACGGACGAGATGCTACTCGCCGACGAGTACCCCGACGAGCTGCTCTTGCTCGCCAGACTCCGGTTCCTAGTGGCAATTGATGACGTCATGCTGTTCCTCTTCGGATACCTGAAAACTGACCTATCGGCAAGAGATGGGCATTTTGGAGCCTACCGAAATTCGATCGGAAGCCGCCTGGTGTCGAGCTCATCGTGGATCAGATTGCGACGTCTGCGGGGCGGCTGTCGACCGCTCGGAGACGCCTTCATCGAAAAGTTCTGCGCGTATGTGTCCTCTATTTCAGCATACGTCTTGTCGAGGTTCATGCCTGGAATCAATCAATGTACCAGAAGATGTAATATGCGAAGAGGGGGGACACGCTAATTAGGTGAGTGGCAATAAGAAGGACAAAAGGTGTAACGGATAGGAGAATAATTACTGTAGTGGCTGGTAGAGTGAAATGTGAGATTAGAGAGGGCTATCAGGAGTACCATCTAAACAGAACAGTGTTAAAGTTCAGGTGGATTAGGTATGAGATCGAAAGATCAGTTTTGTTTTCGAGGAACATGAGTAAAATTAAGCATAAGCGCATATAAATAATTTCGGCGAGACTAGTATAGTAAAAACTCGGCTGTCAGCAAAATTTTCGACTGCGATCAGTCAAAACTTATAAAAATGAGCAAAGTAACGAGCAAACTTTGAAAAATAACCGCGGAAACACAGAAAATTTAGCAAACTTTTAGAAAATTGAGCTAAAACGGCGGAGCGAGATGAAAATTTTCGAAATTTGGGAGAGTGGCGAGACATGTTTGCTACAGTATGCCGAAGGCGCACACACTTGTTTAGTGCGTGGGTCTCGCAACGAAATAGTTGAAAAGTGGTAAAAGTACGGTTTTCGTGCTGAAAATTTCGAAACTTCTTAGAAAGAATTCAAGAATAACTGTTATTTATCCGGTCAGAAATAGATGCTAGGAAGGATATACCTATGTATTAACCTACGGATGCCAATAGATATAAGGCTCCGCCCATTCCCGCCTGTTAGGTGACCTAGAGGAAGAAAGTGTTTTGAAAAAGTTATCGGGTTGCTGAATTAGGAAACAGAGTACCTAATAAATAAGAATAGGTAGTTTAAATAAGCTCGAGATGAAATTAAACAAGTGAAACCTGGTAATAGACACAAGCGGGGTTATGAAGACTCGATTCATCCCACAGTGCAGGTGCGGAACTGCTAAATTACGATGCTTGCGCAACTCCGAACTGAATGGATCGTGAGTTTCCACACCTGCAACGTCATTAAATTTTGGAGAATGTAATAGATCAGAGGCAGGTGTGGAGACGCGCAATGACCAGGTCACAATGGAAAGGTGGCGGGCCAGTAGAGAGGGAGCTGATGGTGAGAAGGGAGGGGAGGAGACAATGGATCAAAGGAAAGGCTCCAGTTCACACTTTTAGAAATCTAGAAATGCAAGGTCTTTCATGTTCCCGAAGGGAGTGAACTGTGTTCGAGAATTGTCCGTTTTCTAGTTCAGAAACGTTCCAGAAGTTACTGACGTCTGTTATTACGAATAGTAGCCACTAGAAAGTATCTAAAGAGTTTGTCCTGTCACCCACTCCACCCAGATCACTCTTTGATCATTTGGTTCTCCGGAGAGATCTAAGTCTGAGCACACACCAATTATCGCGGATTACCCGCCTTCACACCCTTTCTTCTCCGCTCGCGGCTACCTTGGGAACCGTCAGATAAACCCGTCAGTCTCTCTTTCTCTCTCGAAAGATGTCGAAGCCGCCCAAGTTTGGTCAATAAACGTCTGCTGTTTCGTATTTGCGAGCGGATTGACTGACTTTGGCACGTAAATATAAACAAACGCTTCCTGCTTTTGGGCGCGGCACGGCGCGGCGGCATATAAAATCCGCGAGAAATGCTACATTTTCGACTGTTTTGCACTTATTTATTCGCCCTGGGATCATGCTCAACACAGTCCTTTTGATGATTCTGGTGCCGACTGCAACTCTGGGTGCCAAGTACAGTAAGCTTCAATAATGAAGGGTTTTCCTGAATGCGATATCTTCAGATTCTCGTCTCGTGAAAGGATGGTCAAACTCTGATTGCGTCCGTCCATGGCAACAGGCTCAGATGAGCAAGCCAACACTGAGGATACCTTCCAGAGCCATAGAATGTCATCCAGAGGAAGATGTAAGCGTGCTAAGAAAAACAAGTTAAAACAAAGCCCAATAACAGAACTGCCCAGCTGGACGGAACCCAGTATGCCAGTACTCATTGCGCAGTCAGAAATATGTGTGTTGCGAGGATAAACGTGACGCCGACATTCCGAGTGAGTCGGGCGGGCCCATCCTCTCCAACTGACACCTCTCCTTGCCACGTGTTATCCCCTCCCTTCCGGTTCGTATCTCATCTTCAATCTGTCTTTCTGCAGCGTGTCCCAAGTATTACGAGACTCTTCTCCTGCCATGTGGCAGTTCTGCTGATTCGCAGTGTCCTCGTGGATACAGATGCCTCGGAAGTCTGGGAGATGACTCTGTGAAACTTTGTTGCAGACCGAACAGAACTCTCGAGTACAGAGAGCCAGAGCACAGTGAGAATTGAGAAAAGGGTGACTTTATTTATACCCTATCATTCCAGCATTCCGAGAGAACAGAATCGTTCCGAGACTTCTACCAGTGGCACCAGCTCATGAACTTATTGTGAGAAATGTTTTCATAAACATCCTACAAGTTACTGTTTCAGGCAACTTTCAACGAGGATCAGATCTCAATGGGTCAACTATTCGATGCTGCCGTCTTGGAGAGACTTGCCGACCCGCCCGTGATGACTGCCGGAGTGGAACTTCAAGATGAGAAACTCTACACAATCATCCTTGCTGGTAAGTTATTTGAAACCATTTCAATCCCAACTTCCATCTCTTCAGATGCTACTTCCAAGTCAGTCTCCTGGCTTGTCGCCAACATTGCTGCATTCGACGGACAATTAGAAATCCACAGAAGAACAAAGTCAGCAGTGTCTTACCAGCCACCAGATTCCACTGATAAGCCAGTTGGTGAGTATCTAGAACTACAACAAGGTGATAAGTAGTCAATTCAGGAATGCATGTCATGATTCTGGCCCTTTTCGAGCAACACGACACTTGGACTCAGAAAGATCTTGCAAGAATTGCAATGGATGACTTTGTTTTTGGAGAATGGCTGGAAGAGTATGCTCACGTGCTTCCAAACCAACCACTCGCTGCTACATTTTACGGATATTCAACAAAGAAAGACGATCGGAAACAAATTTGAACACATTCAAAACCATGTACAAAGTTAAATTATTATGTTACAAACAGATCCAATCGTTCAAAAATACTAAAGATTATATTATTCCAATCAAACTGGCGAAGAAAAGCTGAGAGTGCTATTCTCCGCATTGCCGTTTGAGCTAGAAAAGCAAGGTGATAAAAAAGATCAACATTCATTTATTCTCAAAAACCATATCATAAACAAGACAGTTCAATTCATTTCAAGTAGTTGACTCTCCCTCGACTTCACAAATCATCTCCAGCAGCTGATCTCTCACGATCTCCTCCTCTTTGGCCTTCTTCTTGAACTCCTCGGTCTCCATCATAAGTTTCTGAAGTTGTTGAAGCTTCTCTCTCTGGTCGGCTTGTTGTTGTTGCAAATCGTCAGAGAGTTCACAATCCCTTTCAAGCATCGTCAAGTCATTGCCCAGGTCGACGACAGTCACTGATCTGCTCCGGTAAACGTCGAGTGTCCCAATGGCTCCACCAAAAGCGGCCCCCATGTCACTGCTCAACTGGGCCACATGCATCTTCTTCATGTTGTTGATCATCACAATGCTCTCCGACAGAGTGTCGTCTTTTGTGACCATCTCGTTGCACAGTTTCATCGCATCCTTGAACGACGCCTCGCTCTTCTCGATGAGTTTTTTGATGATGTGATCGTGGATGGGAACTTGCGCGCGTGCTCCATTGAGCCAGACACGCTTCTGAAACATATCTAAACTGTCTCCAACCTAATGAATTCTAGAAGAGATCATTTGGAAAATTTTTTGATAAAACTGTAATCTCCCTTTTATTTGTAAACTAACCATCTCCGGAGTCATAGGAGCCGGTGGCGCGGTGACTGTTCTCGAAGGAGTAGTCAACAAGTTGTGTGCCATCTGAACACAGCGATAACATATCAATTTTTGGAATTGTTGCTTTCTCACCATGTTATATCACTTTCCGTGGATATCTGATCGACTTGAAGGACGAATAATGTGTTTTACCAATAGGAAAAGACAAACGTCTGCGCGGTTCACGTTCACGGTTCACGTATATTATAAGAACAAGGGAATATGAAGACACTGGGAACAAAAAAAGTGACATAGTTTTCCTTTCCATCGATTTCATCAGCTAGACAGTTCTGCCGAAAGATCCATCTCTTCTCTTCAAATTTGCCATTTTCAAATTCGCACCAAAAGTTTGGTGTATATTTACGATAAACATAGCGCAGTCGCGTAATTTCCGGAGCCTCGTACCCCGTTTTCCAAGTTTTTTCTCTGTTTTTTCTTCCAACTTTCGAGACCGTGTCGAAACAGGAGAAAGTCTCGAAACAGGAGAAGCCAAAACAGGAGAAGTCAAAACAGGAGAATTCTGGTCAAAACAGGAGAAGAAAGAGAGAAGAGACGCAGAGAAATTTTTGTGTGAAAACGCGCTCTATTGATAAGAATTTCTCTGCGTCTCTTCAGAAAGCGTTCTCTCTCATTCTTCTCCTGTTTTGACCAAAATTCTCCTGTTTTGACTTCTCCTGTTTTGGCTTCTCCTGTTTCGAGACTTTCTCCCGTTTCGACACGGTCTCCAACTTTCTTCAAATTTCGAGATGCTCCGCGTATTCAACCGACTTCCTGCCAAAAGATTTATGTGTGCCGTTCCCGAGAAAAACCCGAATCTCCAGAGAACCAAAGACCAACGAGATGTCACGTAAGTTCTCCTATCTTTCCGAATAAGTGTCAACAAATCTGTTCCAGCAACATGGATCTTCTCGAAGAACGAATCCGACAAAACAGTGCGAGTAAAAGTGGAAAAGTTCGTGAAATGGTGATCAATGGTCAGAAACAGCAATGGGCGTACAGATCAGAGGTTATTTTCATCAGTTTTGTACGCCAAACCCTAATCTTGCTTTCTCAAGCTCGTTGGACGTCATGATCTCGACAAAAATCACCGCAACACATGGATGGCTTATCTCGTCATCATCCTTGTTGGTTTTGGAGCCTTCGTCACTGTCAAATCACAAGTTGTCATGGGAAGGAGACAGGAAATGGACGCCCGTGAAGCTCTGCGCAAAGAGTTGCAATTGAGCGGAGATGAACGGAAGAAGATTGCAATTGTCAACTAATTCTGACTGTTTTGTGGATCTGCGGGTGATTTTTAGGTCGATAGAAGTTATTATCACATCTTTGCAGTGATTAAATGAAACAGATTTGATTTATTTTTTTCAAGTTTTCTTCATTTCTTTTATTGGTTGTGCACCGGCCTGTTGTATTTTTTGCTTCTAATGTTTCCGATTGTGAATCTACTTTTGATAAAGTTCAGAATGCTGAACGTCGGTGACAATGTTCAAATTGCGGGATGCTCAACGAAGAAGCGTCTTCTGGAGACTTCGAGTGGCTGCGAGTCCTTCGACACTCTTCTCGGCGGTGCACTCGTCAACTCCAGTATTGTTCTGATCGGTAAGTAACTTGATTCTCAGTTTCCTAATAACCCAGCTGTTCAGACGAGATCCGCACCCGCTGCTACGGCTCATATTTGACCCGGTCATTCCTTGCCGAAGGTTTACATCACGGCCATCGCTGCTTCATTGCCGATCCGGTCGATGACCCGAGTGACGGAATCCTGAAAAAGATCCCGTCGAGAAAAGTGGAGGGGTAATACGACCTAAAGAGGACTAGAATGTTCATCTGTTCATTTTTGCAGAGAAACGCCGAAAGAAGAAGTTCCACGGGCATCGGAGAGCGAGGAGGCGATGAAGATTGCGTGGAGGTACGGGAACACGAAGAAGGTCTCTTCTTCCTTGACACCGGCCGGCAGTGGAAACCCTTTCGACTTCTCGAAGCATTTGGAAAACCCGAATGTGGAGGTTTACAAAGAGGAGATGGTCTCGCTGAGTGGTCTGTACAAACGACTTTGTGATATTGCCCAGGAAGAGGAAGCACATACGAAATCTACTGGAAGAGGTGAAAAATCATGCTGGAAAATGGATTCATGAAACGTTTTTGCAGGCGGTCCGAAGAAAAACTTGCTGCGCGTTGTTCTGCAGAACATCGCAGTCCCTCTCTGGGAGGATTCTGATTCCCTCGGAAGATTCCTGTGTCTGCTGAGATCTCTGGCCAGATGCTGTTACATGGTCGTCTACATCACAGCCAACTCGCAGCTCGTTCCGAAGGATACGTGGCGACAGCTGGAAAGCGCATCAGACACCCAAATACAGTTGACAGAGTTCGACGAACAAGAGAAGAAAACATTCCGTCACTTGGGCAACTCGCACGGATACTTTCGACTGAAGAAACTTCCTCGACTGATGTCTGTGGGAACACATACTCCACCGATTCTCGATCTGATCTTTGAAGCGAGTTCCAGGAAGGGATTCCAGATCCGAGTGATGCATCTGCCTCCAGCATTCAACGAGCCGGCACCAGGAGAACAACAGAATGCGTTGAGCTGCCAGAACATTGATTTTTGAGAATGTTGACCCGAAATTTGTTGATTTGATTCCACTGTTTCCCATTTTCCCCGTTGATGAGTAAAATTGTGCGTAATTTATTTACTGGTAGTTTTATAATCGGATCAAAACAATATCTCTGGACCCTAGAAAAAGAAGCGACTATAAATTATGAATTAACCATACAAATTGGTAAAAAGAAAGCGGATATAAATATGAACAGGTGCAAAGTAGAATTACCAGGTTAATTGAGAGTAACCCTCAGATGAGCACTCAAAATTCGATCGATACCAGACTCTTCAGGCTTCAAAACTTTCTCACTGGCAGCTAAGAGACTGAAAGATCCGTCCTGTTTGTAGGTGATGCGGAGACCGAGAACGGCGGTTTGGATGGTAGCTTCGGAAGGAATGATGTCGAGACGAAGACCGACTCGGTTGTGCTGACGGAACACGATCACTTCGCTGAAAAACACATCACTCCAGATGGGAAAACAAAAATGTTGCTCACTTTTGTTCAGCCGGCACTCCAGCTGTAGAATCTGCTTCTTTCGACGATGGCAAGAAGAGATCGACTGGAGCAGTGGTGCACTGCATCAGTCCTTCTCCGGCTTGTGGTGTGATCGTCATTGTGAGTGCGGAAAGGGACAAGTTTGTGATGCAGAGTAGCACTTGGCATGTTTGGCCGACTTCCAGTTTTTCTAAGGAACGGGACATTCGGATATCAGGCACGAATTCGCGACCAAATGACTGAAACCAGCACTTTTTAAAAACTTCCTTTTTCAAAAACTCACCGAGATCTTGAACTTGTAGGTGGAAACGCCAAAGTCTCTCTTCACGAGAGTTCTCTCGCACTCGTCGCAACGAGTCAGCGTTCGACCTTGCAGAGCCACCTTGACGGGGAGCAATAATTCTGAGGAGTTTGTTAATGGCTGCATGACAATTTGGTCAAGAGTTCGCAACACATCAGATCGGTTTTCCAGTTCATCCCCTAGAGTCGGAGCTGCTGTTGGTGCGTGAACTTCAAGAGGCTTCAGCTCAGGAGCCAGCATCTTCCGTCGTTTCTCCACCATTTGCTGCATTCCAAACTTGTCCTTCAGATGCAGCGCAGACCACGTCTTGCTGTTCTTTCCTCTTTTCAGATCTTTCGGTGCATTCTCGATGACTTCCAGCTTCTTCATGTACGCTGTGACCTCATTCAACTCATTTGTTAACGTGGTTTCTTTTCTGAAACCTCAATATATTTCCGATTCTTCATAAGAAAACATACACGGGCCACTTCTTCATGGTCTCTCGATCCTCCTGTTCGGCGTCTCGAGTTGACCAACGACAGTTCTGACAGATCAAGTAGTACTTCTCGTTTTCTACGCGAGCAGTCAGTACATTCGCTGGAATTGATGTTCAATTGGAGAACAAAAACTTGTGAAAGAATAAAACTAACCACAGCTGGGACAATCATTGCAACTTGTGCATTTATGTTTCTTGAGCCGGGCTTCTGGAGCACTCGAGACTTCGAGACATCGCGGACAGAAAATCATATCGATTTCCTTACAACTGCAGTCATCGCACCTTTAAATGTTATGTAATATACGTATCTTAGCTAGTGAACTCACTTTATTTTGAAGCAGTGCCTGCAGAAAAACAGATCCGGGAGAGTCCGCCATCTGCCACAACTGCATTCGTAAATTACTTTGTCGTACTGCAGCAAGGCGCTCATACCTGGAAAATGTGTTTGACAAGAGTATTTAGATAGTGATAAAAACAATGAAATCGAGGAAGATGTATCTGATTGCAAAACAAAAGAGTTTATTGAAAAAAGTAGGAAATTTCACAACCCGAATGCACATTTTGGATAATCCACGAGGAGTACACGAGGGATGGCCGAGGATTTTCGGTTGTTTGTTCGGCCATTTTTTTCCGCGGACGTTCAAATTTGATCGAATTGCAAACTTTATTACCAGTAAACTCCTGGGAAACCATTGATTAATTACATCTCTGGAACTCCGTGGGTGGCTATTCCATACATTACGGCTTCTGGCGTCAATGCCAAGGCTATTCAAAAACCTTTACCCATTCAAGTACTTGGCCTCTTCCTGGCGGATTGATTCAACCGTTACCCTTAGCACAACTCCATTTTTTCAGCTTTCCTAGATATAGATTTGTTTGCATTAGGAACATTGTTCCAATATAAACTTTATTTCAAACATCTGAGAAGCAAGAAAAGTGACAGCAAGTGAAATACAAAAATGGGATAGGTCCAACCGGGGGACATGACGCGTTCTACAGAAGAACATCTACTCTATTACAAACTAAGACTGATAGATTTCTGGGACTAATTTGATACCTGGAATTCACAGAAGAAACGGAGACGGTTTGACTATAGCAAACAAGTGAAAATGGGGGAAAACGGACGATGAAAAGTAATCGGTGACAATGGATGGAAAGTGCTTCGAGCATGCTCAATAAGGGATGTCATTTGGACGCGGATGAGGAAATGGGAAAGAAGCGATAGGTGTAGGGACAATAACTTACTATGTATGTATATTGTATGTATAGGAAGGGAAGTGGGAAGGACAGAAAGAGTAAGCAGGATATGTACAAGAGAAAGGCAAGTTAGTTGGGATGGATCAGCTGGAGAAGGTCGTCGCAGTTCAGGTGATCGAGATTCATGTCGCTCTGGAAGACGTCGTCGTTGTCATCGAGCATTGGGAACGGGGAAGAGGACAGCTGGAATAGAAGAGATGAGAACATGGAATAGATGGAAGAGACTAACCAATGGAGGAGAATATCCGGCATTCAGGAGAGAACTGCAAGAGTTGGAATGGGGGAGGTATGATCCAAACTCGTCGTTCGTCTGGGTTGCTGCGTCGGCCTTCTGTACATTGAATCTGCGATCCGAACTGGCAGGGGAAATGCTCTCCAGACAGATCTCGGCAGGGTTCTCGAACAATGGAGGACTGATGCTGCTGCTGATGAGGGAATCGTCGAAAGTACGGTCTCCGAACATCTCAGCCAACAAGTTATCTCCACTGGCACGGCCTCCGAGAGCCTGGCAGAAGTGCATGTTCTCAGACATCAAACCAGAGAGGGTGGTGATGGTTGGAAGAAGAAGGAGCAGGTTTCCGAAACGACTACTGGCCGAATAGATAGGGTTGATCTCTTTGACAATTTGGAAGAGCATGTCCTGGACCTTGTCGCGGAGTTCGGAGATGGCGTGTCTGGCGTGTTCCGAAAGACCTTTCGAGTTGGGATTCAGAATGATGATAGCTTTGAGTGGAACGATCTCTTCCTCCTTCAGATTCAGTTTTCTGAGTGGAGCAACCAATTCGTTGAGGGTGCGGTCGATCAGGAAGTTTGAGAGATGATTGGTTTCATTGAACTCTGGCGGAAGACGTCTTGGCACGTACGAGTGACTGCAGAGACAAAGAATATCCGGGTTGCGAGTGTTCTGAGCAGTTCTCGCGGAGAAGTTGAAGATGGTGAGTGGTGAGTAGCAACTCTTGACCAGAGCAACCTTGTCTTCTGTTTCAACTGCGTCAGCAATCTCTGTCAGGGAGTCAACCCAATCGACAGCGGCAATGGCTCTTCTGTGAGCAATGACTCCGAGTTCTTCAGTCCTGGCCATTCTGAATGGTTCATAACCAATCTCCATCCGTCTTCCATCCATTGCTGGTTTTGACTCGAACATCTCGCGCAGAGAAATGCTCTTCGGATCCTTTGCCGTGTTCTGAGCACTCATATTGTTGTCTCCTCGTACCACCTTGTCTTCAATGCTCATCAACTGCATCAGAAGAATCCGAGTCTCCACTGGAAGCTTCCTTGACCAATCGTCTCCTTGTAACCTCATCTGAATGTTTGAATGTATTCATAACATCTCTTTTCTCATCAGATTACCATGTGATTCAGAAGCTCTTCATCAATCTGTTTCTTCTTTATCCTCGGCACTTTCTGTTTTCCTGTCTGATCTCTATCTGGTCTAACTGCTTTTGGGTCCATTCCTGCTTCGATACACCGTTGGAATCGACAGTATCGGCAACTGTTGCGTTGGACTGGAACATGTTCCGTTTAGAAGAGCCCAGTTCTCCAGAAAACCCACATTTGTCAACTATGCAGTTGTTTCCAAATCTGCACACATATCGGTACTTTCCAGTGAGTGTCCGCCGGAAGAAACCTTTGCATCCGTAGCAGGCGAGAACCTGAATCATCCCATTCTCACTCCATCCCATTCCATTCATTCACTCACTCCGTAGTGCAACTTGGCGATTCCATCCCCGCACACAGCACACACCGAATCTCCTCCGTTCGACGGTCCGCTTCCCTGAGTCGGTTTCTTGTTATCACTGCTTCGTATCACGTATGACGTGGCAGGACCGGTCGACGAGGCGGCTGCCGTCACTTTCAGATCACGCATCATCGGAACCCTGCAAATCGGAAATTCGAGGAAATGTCCTTGACATTTTGATTTCTTGATCTTCTATTAGTTAAACTAGAAAGCGGGTTTCCTTTTTTGCGCTCCGCATTTTTCAGGTGATTAGTAGAAAAGAGTATTACGGCCCGATTTTCAAAGAGTTACGATTTCACGTCAGAGAAAGGTTCAGAAAGTGGAGGAATCGCAAGTTCGAAGTCCAATGGCAGAAGACTTTCAGAGAAGAAGAACTCATCGAAACAGAGCAATTCTAATTTCAGTTCCAATTCCAGTTTCAAGTCACAACGACCAGTTACGAGGTGATAATGACTAATGGGGTTTCGAGTCATAAAAGGTTCAAAGTTGATGGTTTTTGCCGGAAACTGGTTCAAAGTACAGGTACGAGAAGGGACGACAAACACGGTTGGAACCCCCAAAAACACGTGGAAAGTTGCAGTTCGGGGGAATACCCGTAATTGTCTGGGTGATAATATTACAAAACGGGGTGACATTGAAACAACGAGAAAAGGGAGGAGGAGAAGGCGATTTACTGATAAGACAAGCAGATACTGATGGTTGTGGAGACGGCGACACCGAGGAGGCTGGCGATCGATGAAAGTGGAGACGAGTAGGGGATGGATGCGCACTGGTTCGTGTCCGAAATCTCGACCGAACAAGGCAGGTAAACAGGCGCGAAAGGTAATCGACGGGGCACCGCAGACACTCTTTGCACACCGATTTCCGCGTCGTTTATCCTCGAAATCATGATGCACCCATTCATTTCCACACGCCTTCCTCACAAAGATTTATTACCATTTCCGCAATTGTGATGCCCCGTGCCAATCTGTTTATAGGTCATTCAAGTGATAAAGAACGAGACAGAAAGGGGAAGAATGACAGATGATGTCAGTGTTTGTGAATCGATCAATCCGCCGCTGAATTAGGCTAATTAGGTGTATCAAGACAGACTATCCCTCCCGCAGGTTCAGGTTCTCTGTCGGCAAGTTGTCTGACGAATCGAGCTGTCTTCCAGTGATAACACGTGTGTTTCGAAACGTTCCACATAAAAGTCTTGTCTTGTACAGATAACCTTCCCTCCCACGTCCTGTTCTTTCTTCCAATATGTCTTCTGATTGATGACCCAATCAGTGCCCTTGAACCGTGTCTATTTTGCTTTTTGTCTCTAGCAGCATCAGAAGCAAATCGAATCACAAAGATCACCCTGCCGTCAGTATCTGATCGGTCTCCGTGCGCCCCACGCTCTTCTCGTGTCCACTCACAGTTCAGTCGGACCACGTGCTGTTTGTCCGCCTGCACACAGTCCGATCATCGGAAGGCTTCCTTGTCTTGTGTCGACGTCGTCAACGATGCAGTAGTCATGTTTCAGGGCGACCGTCTTGACGCGCTTAGGCCGATTCAGTGAGAGATGCTGGAGAGAGCGAGAGACGGAGGAAATGCCATTGATAATACTGCAAACTATCACAAAAGGGTTGTTGCGTGGCGAGGAGATAAGAGATTCTGATGCGGGTTGGAAATGGAAATGCAAACAGAACACGTAGGAAGCGGCAAGCGAGGGGGAGAAGCTACGGAGTCTGGTCGATGGTTTCCAGAAACGAGAGATACCTGGAGCCCGTTATGGAAACACTTCTTTGACCACTCGGTGATCTGACACGTCAGAAGATCACCCAGCGACTAAATGCCGTTAAAAAGTGTGTCATTGAGAAAAAAGGAATTAGGAGTTAGGGGTCGGTTTTGTTGTTAATAAAAGTATCTGATCTACTATTGAATGAGGTATGAATCGTGAGCGCGTCTTCTGATCCTTTGAGCCTACTCTACGAACTTCCGCTTGTATCATCATTTGGCATTTCATGATCAAGTAGCTTAACGACTTAGAACTAAGGAATCAACCAACTAGAGTGATTTTTTAAGAGATAGATAAGAGACTGACCGTTCAACTTTCACCACCCTGGTACCGGGTCTGATGGCGTAAGTGGGCTCTTCCTCGAGATACTCATCTCCCCAATACTCCCATTCGTCGATGTCTTGATGATCCTGATGATCCATACTGTTTTCAGAAGTGGTGCACACGTTGTCTGGTTCTTTGTCACGTACACCGGCACACTGGAAAACCGATTATTTCAGAGAGGCGGTAATTGCGGAAAGCAGGGCGGAAAAGAGACGGACGGGCTAGCGGACAGGCGGATTATTAAACGGGTTTCATATAATATGTGTCTATGTATAAACGTATGAAACTATGAAATGGAGAAGAGGAAGAACGGTCAAGGGGATTACAGTGCAGCGGCAAAGAGTCTCCTTGTAGAAAAGCAGAAAACACAGCGAACCGAGTGTCCATTCGGATCATCGCAGACATACAAAAACATGGGTTAAGTTCAAATCAAATATTGATAAAGTGATTGTGATGCTAGTACCCGGACGTACTTTCTCCTTTTAATCATAAATAATTGAGTGAGCGAGTTTGTCCTCTACTTCTCCTTCTCCTTCTCAACGCGCGCCAAACTCTTCCAGTTGATAATAGTTCATTCCCCCGGCGCTTCGAGACGCGTGGCAGCAAATTTGCGGCTTTTGATTGATGATAACGCCGCGAGGGGACGACGAAAAAGTTTGCCGTAATTGAATTGGCAAGTTGGCATACCATTCTAATTCAGATGATAAGTAATCGGGGGACACGTGGCAATTGTGTGTAGAGTCTTGTATTCTGTTCGTCTGCACGATGTCAGGGATGATAGAAAGAGAAAGGCGGAGAATCAAGAAGGGGCAGAGAGAAAGGACAAGGTGATCGGGAGAGCCGAGTTGGTTGGTTGCAAATCAGATGCAAAGTGAGTGACGGAGAGGATTCGAGTAGGATTACGCAAATTTCACGGCTACCTGATTATACAGTGCTTTGAACTATTCAAAGATCAACACGCTTAGTCACTTCTGGAAGGTTCCATTGGACTTTATACGAGGGAGGCTTCTCCAGAGGTTCAGCGAAAGATAAACGCAGCCTGAACATTTTTAGTCGACTAATCAAAAAATCTGTGTAGGCTTATCAATTCGTAACGAAACGTGCAGAAAAGAGAAAGTTGCATGTCGGTAGCAGTGGATTCTACCTGAACTCATGCTACAGTCTCTTTCGTGTTACATTCTAACTGGACTGTCCTCTCTGCTAAACTATCCAGATCACCAGATCCTCGGATCTTGTATTATTCTGAGAGGGAAACAAATAAAATATGATGGTGTGTTCCGCTTGAATAGTAACGTAACAACACTGTGGCGTCCGTCGCCGTCGTCGACGACGGATTTTCGGCACGACGTGAAATGCAAATTGGGCGGGCACTGCCGGAAAGGCGGTGTCAGCGAGAGAAAGAGAAGAAGCAAGAAGAAGAAGAAGAAGCGAAGGGGCGGGACCCGGGGGATAGTGATATGACGAAAATGACCGTGCGGTGGTCTTGTCGCAGTATTGTTTCCGAAGAAAAAACAGTGCCAGTGTATGTAGTAAAGGGCGAAACAAGGGTGTCTGTGTGCGGGCTTGGTCTGCCACTGGTCTGTTTTGATACGACACGATACGATACGCGTGGACGGTGGTTTGTGTGTCTATTAATAGATCAAGATCTACGGGAATTATCATAAAACTTTCACCGGCTACCTTGCCAACTGTTTCTGCGCCTCTCTGTCTCTCAAACTGTCTCTTCCACCGTTTCCACGTCATGTGCCAACCGACACTTCCGAATTCCTTCTTCCGACATGCTGCGTCTCCTGATCTCTGTCAGTTCAAACCTCATTACTTGCCGATCTCTCCCTTATCAGCCGGCAATCAGTATGTTTCTCGGAATTCAACACTGCTCCTACGTTTTCAGCGGCGCAATGCATTGATAAGACGCTAGTGGTGGAGAACATGATTTGTGGTTGATCTACTTTCGTCTCGGACAAGGACTCCACTATAAATACTTCTGTACGTGCCGAGTCGGTGGCTGTTATCAATGATTTATCAATCAGCACCAATTAACAATTTGCGTCACAGATTGTGTCCAGGAATGTGAAATTTGGAACTCGAAGAGAGAGAGGTCAAAAGTTTACATGATGACAGGGAACTACAGTATCACTTCTTGCAACTGCAGCAGAACTCTGGATTAGTTCTCGATAGAGCACATAAATGCTCAGCAATGTTCTTGATAGCATCAAATCCGCAGTATCTATTGCTGACATAAAACCGACCGTATTAGTACGTGTTCAAATTCCGTCGTCCTGTATCAGTAATTCGTGTCAGCCCTCCGTTAAGACGATGACAAAATTGTGCCCTACCGGAGCTTGCGAAACGAACGTCATTCAGTACGAATTCCACCGGACACTTTTTTGTTCTTCCATAGATCAAAGAGAGACAAAGGACAGTGATACACTGATAGTGTTTTGATAATTTCGGATCAGTCGCATCTCGTTTATCTTATTTCCGATCTCGCTGCCGACACGAGAGTCGTTTGATCTCTCTCGTCGTTTGATTTCTCTCCTTTCCTTCCCTTTTCAACCTAATCACACCAACATTGTGCACTTTTTCAGTCAGTTCAGTCTGAAACTGATCTCGGCTCCGATGTTTGTTCGGCAGGTATGATAGGGTGTAGTTGATGGTAAGTTTGCACATTGGATCATGTTGAAACCGAGGAGGAAAGCTTTGACTTTCGAAAATTACGAAGCAAATCAAAGTTGATAGAGGAAAAAGGAGAAAGGGGAGAATGAGGGAAAAGAGAAACAAAAAAGAAACGAACGGGGGAGTGAGTCAGGCGGTGAGGAAAAAGAAGAAGAAGAACACAACAATATTATTAGTTCGTTCGGGAGGAAGGTGGTCACGAGAGGGAGTGCCACGTCGACGAATAGGAAGATGAAAAGACGGAGAAAGAAGGTTCGGTTCGATTCATTTTTCCCACGAGAATTCAAAGAAGTTGCTTGGAAGTTTGTATGAAACATGAAGAAACGTAGAAACGGTGCATGCTCGTGTTTTGCTTTCAGAACCCAAAACTTGAAGAATCTCGGAATCATCGCATTACGCCAAGTGATGAAAAGGACGAAAGAGTTTCAGAGAGACAGTGAATGACTAAAAACTTGCGAGTCGTAAAGTTTAATGATAATGGTGAGAATTCGTGTGTGTTATCTTTTTCGAGAGAAACTGATTTTGCAACCAGAAAAAGGCAGGAGCAGAAGTACCAGTTCAAAGGGAACGAACAGAAGATCACAGTCAAAGGGAATCGAACCGCGAGAAGGACTGGCTCGGGACCGGTGTGTGCTCGGGATGCAGGAGGCCGAGAGATGCAAAAAGCGATAAACAAACAAGCATTCGCGGAAAGAAAACGCAGCGGACACTCGGCTCCGGACGGAAAGGAAGCATCGGGTCACTCGAGAGTTCACAGACAAGTATTCGAATCAAAACAATCGGGAAGAGAAGTGAGTCAATGACAGAGGAATCAGGTGGTTGGGACGGAGACGGAGCTGAGATCATGTTTGTTTACAGACAAATGACGAGGAAATGTTGAAATGATGGAATGAAGAGGAATCAGGAGAAGACCGAAAGAGCAGCGGAGCAAACAGTTCAAAATGTGGATGGCAGATGAGTAAGGATGATCGGTTTCTTGATTTGTTGGTTTACAAGGTACAACCAGAGAGTATCCTAACAATTGCAACTGATCTTTGAAGTTGAATTACCTGTCTGGACTGATTGGAAAGAATGAAGTACCGGGACCATGAGTAACCTGAACCTTGAAATCGAAGAGTCTAGTTGCAACTGTTTACTGCTAGTAGTAATAAATCAAAACTGGCAGTTCTTTCGTCTCGATAAAGTAGATCAGATAGGAAGACACGGGAATCACATGGCATTCAACCAAGTTTACCCTTGATTCAACTCAACTTGCAGAAGGAATGCAAAATAAAAAGAACTTGAGTAGGAGGAAAGGGGCTGTATAATGGTTTTTGAACGAAGAACAGATAAGATAAACGGTGCTCTGAGTCATGGATGACGTGTAGGAAGTAGAGCCAGAAGCAAGAAAAATAGCAGGAAAAGTAGAAGAACAAATATTTTTAGAGGTGCGAACAAGAGAAGTGACAATGTGTTATGATCCAGGGAAAGTGTGTCGTGAACGGGTCGAAGGTGGCAGAAAAAACTGACAAAAGGTCAGGAGAGGGAAACTGTGCGGGATTCATAATTGAGATGACACACCGATTATCCGTTGCGATGATGTGAATTTGTGTATCTGTGAGTGTGTACGTGTCAGTTTTTGTGTCATTGTGTGTGTACGACAACAAGTTTTCGATCCGACGACCTACCACGAATCAACTGAATTTGGAAACGAAACAAAATGGGAGGTGAAACGAAAGGGGCTACCGACAATCCGGTCGACATCATTTCGAGTAAAAAATGAGCGACCGTAAACAAAATTTATATACGGTTGTCATCGGAGTGGGTTGGGTTGGTGAGGTGGGAGACACAAAAATAGGATTAACAATCGGGGGTCCAGTTTTACAGGCAGTTGTCACAAATTAATTGGGTCCTACTGCAAACAGACTCACAACTTTTACACACGGACGGAATTAGCGATTACAGTGTTTTTTGTTGGAGAACAGGGAAGTCGAGAATGGGAATAGAAGCGGGCAGAGGGGACTGGAAGAATCGTCCCACTTTCTGAAGAGAGCCCAGGATCCCAACAAGACTTATGTACCCAAAAAGCTCATGAAGCCATTCTTTAGATATTCATTCGATCTAGAGGTCTACAGAAGATCATGACAATTCTTAGAGAATCTTTAAAGTTTGCAGAAAAAGAGAATTGCGATGAGAGGAAGTTCCCGCGTTCTTCGGTTTGAACAACAATGATAACAGCAACATAACTATAGAACCAAACAAATCAAAACAACCTCTCTTCCTTCTTTTTTCAAAAGGTTTTCGAGACGTTTCAGACCTTCCTAGATGCATACAATACACACAACAGTTCTTCCCCACTTTTCAAACCATCTCCTTCTCCCCATAATGCCACAGAATCACACAATGAACGATGACGTGGAGGCGGTCGGGGGCTCTCATCGCTCCGTTCTTCCCTTTTATGTGCCCAGGTTGGTACTTTGATTCATCCGATTCCAACGTTTCGGGTGTTTAGGTTCTATGTCCGTTGAACCGGCGCATCAGAATCGGCTTCCGAATGAAACGATCAAAAAGAAACGCCCGGAAACTCACGTCATCTCGTTTTTTCCTTCTTTTTTTCTGATACTACTGGGAGAGTGTGGGAGGAGGTGGGTATGTACACACAGACAACATCCAGCATAGACTAGTATGTGCATGTGCATTGGAAGCGAAACGCAAAAAAGAAAGACGAAAAAAAGAGAAAAAGAAGAGGGACTGGGGCCGGGTGAAAGCACCTCAGATGGCGTTGGCGCATTCTTTTTGCCCACGAAAAAACGGGGAAAAAATGGAAAAGACGTCGAGGATATTCGTATATTGGAAAAAATGAATGAGTGGAAGTGGAGAAGAATCTGAAGTGGAGGAGCCAGTGGTACGATTTATAAATGTTCGAAGGAAAGAAGAAAACAGGGAAAAGAAGTGTTGCCGGAAGAGTTTGTTTTGAAAATGTCATCTGATTGATCTGATCAGTTACAAACTATTCAGATTTTCAGAGTGTTCAGGTTGCGGAACAGTTCAAACTACAACAGAATTACAAAGTTGATCGAACAGAAATAGAAACGAGCAACCCACAAACAGTAAAAGGCTGAAAACTAAGACAGAGCGGAACAGCAGTTCTAGTTTCATAGATAGAAAAAAGAGAATAGCAGAAAAAACTGAGAAGAATTGAATTGCGAGAATATGAGAGCCGAGTGTTTCCTGCGAAGCCATTCCCAACAAGCATTCACAACATGTTGGCAGTCATTTCAATCCGAAAAACAGTGTCTCGTGACCCCAACTGAGTGCGAAATGAAATCTGAGAGTCGCGAAGTCTGTATCTCAGTAAAAGGGCAGTGGGTGGCAGATAAACGGACCCCTGCTCTCCGTGAAGACGGCTTCTTCTTCGTCTTCTTCTCGGACCCGTTGTCTGCATTTCTCTGTCTCACACACTCTCTCGATGCCAATGTCTATGCGTGAAAGATGCAGAAAGCGCGGAAAAAATAAAATAAAAAAGAGAAAGACGATGGAGAGAAAAACCTTCAATGTTTTAGGAAATCCGAGAGATAGGCAGAAAAGAGCGGTCGGGGAGGCATGCAGTCTGTGTCTCGGGGGGAGCCGCGCACCCTCTCCTCAATTATATGCTTTCCCCCAATGGTCCGTTGACGTTGACGGAGCGAGAAGAGGAGAAGCACAGACGATGACTACTCTTTCGCATCCTGGAGCAACTTTTCCCGTTTCGCCATCATCAAAAACACGAGAAATGCACACACGCACACACACTTAGAAGGACGACGTGGCTAAGTCCTTCCGATGACGAATCGTCGTCTTCCGATGCTTCGCTTCAGGTTTTCGGCGTCTTATCTGCGTGGCCCCTTCTCATCTACGTTTTGCGGCCGCTCTCTCGCTCGCCAATGTGAAACTGATATCTGTTGTATTCTTATTTTTAGCGGCCAAACTGTAGAGGTAAGGTATAACAGAAGAGAACACGATGCCATTGAATCGAAGGGTCGGAGGGAATCGGAGGAGAATAGAGAAACAGAGAAGCAGAAGACGTCTTCCGAACCGGTTTCGCAAAAACAATTCGCGCCGTTGAAACATGGCCGATACGCGAATCGAGAGAGAAAGAGAAGGATCAGAAGAGAGAGAAAGGATCCGTTTTTTGGCGGTTGGTGGCAACGGTGTGATTTACGATGCAAACTGTCAATAAGCGGCGCCCGAATTTTGATGAGGCGTTTCAGAGAACGAACGGGACGGAGAAGAGAGAAGTGATGGGTTGAGGAGAATGGTATGACAGGTTGTGAACTGAGTTTCGAGAAGAAGAAGAGAGGGGGAGAAACTAGCAGAAACATTCTGACTGATGAAGGGAGCGATCCGGAGAAGCTTTCAGGATGAGAACCTTGTCAATCGATAGAAGCAAAGCTGGAACTTCTGAAAACCAGTGAACTGAAATCGAACTCAATTCTCCTTTTGCAGAGATCTCTGCAAAACCTCATCTGTTCATGATACCAAATCGTTCAACCAGACCTCTTCTCCTACCTGATTAGCGTTCCTTATCACTGCTATCAGCTCATCTATCATCCACCCATTCCATTGAGATCACTGCAGAGAAGGATCACAAATGAAACCAATCCATCTCTGTTTCAAACAAAAAAAAACCAGCAAGGCCTTGACCGTTTTGACCTAATGACGACTCCAAGTTCATTGATAAAATTCTCGAATCTCGGTGAAGTGATCGATGGAAGACACGCACTTGTTGTGACATTTTCCATCTGCGAATCACAGAAACGTGGTTTCCTCCTTCTCTTTCCATCGGAATTCAATAGGAATTCAAGTTTGGTCTGCGCGATAAATTTTGATAGTTCACTTTTTGTTTCAGGTCAAAGACTGTGTTTGTTGCAAATAATAAGCAGTGTAACGAGACACATTGTTCATTGAAGGTGTTTACTGAGTGATACATTAGACAAACTTATCGAGAACTGTCATCTTCAACTCTAATTCACTATAATTATTGTTGCAAAGCCAGAGGGAAGACTGTAATAAATCAGCATGTCTGATTAAGATGAACGATAAAACACACAAACATCGAAGTCAAACTACACATTGCAGATTACTGTAGTTGTCCTCTTCTCTTCTCGACAATCATAATCAGATCAGAATTCAAATCACCAAGATCAAACAAACGTCAAGACAACACCTTCATTTCCAGATGACCGCCCGCCGTCAGATCGAAGTCCAAACCATCTTCGGCCATCATATCCAATTCCGATTCCAATTCTCCCAGAAAAGAAACAAATCGACCTTTTTTCCGTCCTTCGGGGGCCAACAGTTCTTACTCATGAACCTCGATCGAACAACGTCATCTCTTCATTCATTCGGTTATCATCATTCATTGACCGGAGAAGCACTGTTGGATTGGGTGGAGGAATGAAGAAGTTGTCAGCATCTTAGGGAAGTCATGAGAAGTCTGCATTATGTTTCTCACAATGAGGAGAAGTTTATTAAAAAAAAACTAGTTGAATCTGTGGAGAAGCCGCGAACCGAAAAACGTTTTTCAATCCAAATACATTCATTTAATACAAAACACTAAACACCAAATTCAAATTTCAAGTGTTTTGGAAAGTAGGACGAGTTCTAAGAAGTTCTGCGAATATCAGCATCAGTCGAGGACATCCTTCGAACGACCCAATTTTCCAAGGGCTTTTTTGAACTCTTTTTTTCCGAATGCGTTGAGCGACTGAAAACATCGATTTCGAACTGCAAACTGGCATTTGCACTAACCTTGTACAATTCCTTCGATTCATCCAAGTAGAAGCGGTCGCAGAGCTGATCCACAGTCACTGTCTTTTCAGTTCCATCTATATCGCAGAACAACTTCAGTTTGGGAGTATGCACGAAGCAGACCACCTCCGATGCACGGAATTTTCTAAAATAGAAGGTTAGTTTAGTACACGGAGCATACACCCACTGTTCCCAAGCAGCAAGAAACCAGATTTGAACTACTTGATCTGGAAGCATGCCACGGCAGATGGACAGGTATTTCTTGATCTGAAAGACAGAAAATATCGAAGGTAACCGAATAGTAACCAACATCTCCTCGGAATGACTGATTATTGCGTCGATTCAAGTTCTGATACCAGTCAACGTCGTTAATTTTCCTCCAGATTTTCAGTCCGAGTGCCTCGTCGACGAAAAACGAGAGACATTGGATTCCCTCTCGGAAAACGGGCATTTGCATGATGCCCACAAACGTGACATGTTTCGCAAGATTCTCTATGGTATATCCTACCAACAATCTGGAACTTTGAAAAGTCTGCAATACGAAATACTCTAAGTGCGAACTTCTTAGATGGATAAGATAATCAAACTAGGCCATGTCAAGGGAGCTTTGAAGGAAGCCGAACATGAAAGATGGTTCTGTCTCGAATTTGATCATATGAAAGTGTCCCAATTGCTCTTTCAAATGCGTTACGCAATACATACAGTTTTGTTTTCAATTTGAAGTTTTACCAAAACGTTGGTTTTTCTTCTGGTGCTACTCATTTCCCGTTTGTTGAAAACTCACTTGTGTCGCGGGATCATTAATAATGTTGTCGCAGAGTAATAATGAGGAATTACATAAATGAAATTGTAGTTATCATTTCTTGCCCCCAGGTCAGGCCGTTTGTGATAACGCGAAATGATTTATATCCAATAAGTATCGGATGAGCTGATTTAGGAAATCCTCAATTCTTCAAGTACTGTCAGGACAAACTTTTGTGTAAGATCAGACCGTATTCGTATTTCACATGTACCTCGATGAAACAACGTCATAGTCCCGTTCATTCCGTTATCATGATCATTCATTGACGGAAGAAGCACTTCTTAGCGGGATTAGGTGGAGGGATGAGGCAAGCAGAGACTGCCGAGTCGTCATGGAGACGTACGAGACGAAGCAAACAGCTGACAATAGTTGAGCGGCGAGCTCATTCGATAAGCAGTATCTGCAGCCGGCATGGCTTCTTCCGACGCTCCAGTGCCTTCTCCACCATTCTCGGCTTGTCGTGTCTGTGATGATACCAACGGACAACCACATTATGGCACCATTTGTTGTCCGTGAGTTTATCCCAGAGAAACATTAACGATCTTCCTGTTTTTAGAAGCTGCAAAGGGTTCTTCCGACGAGTATTCATATCTGATAAGAAGTTCGAATGCTATCGAGGAAACATGTGTGTGATTCAGAAAGGAACTCGCAACATCTGCAGGGCTTGTCGCTACAAAAAGTGTCTTCAAGTTGGAATGAATGTAAAGGGTATATGAGCTGCAATATTCTCTTCATAGTATCTCGTTTATCAGAAATCCGCGGAAAGTACAGCGGCGGCAGCATTATTCCAAGCTCGCGGAGTGTAGATCACGAAGGGTCGAGTTCCGCGGAAAGCACTCCAAAGAGTTCAAAAGACAATGAACTGGGGGTGACGGAGGCAATGGAGATGGCACAGGTTTATATGAATCTGGAGAAGTTTGTAGAGGGTTTGAATCGGGAGAGGTAGTAAAGTCATTTCAGATACTGCGAGAACAACTACTGCGAGTCGAACATGGGTAGAGAAGAGGAGAATCAGTTGATTGATCGGATGCTCTCAAGCACTGTTCTCGAGTTGATTCAAAAGACGTCGCCGCAGTGTCCTAGATTCAAGGTAACTGTAGATAACCCATCACCTCTACTGTAATGTCATGCAGAGAGACTGGAAACCTCTGGAAATGTTGAACTTTGAAAACTTCTGCCGAAGTTGGTCAAGATCCATCGTCCATTTTCTAGATTTTGCAACTCGTTTCCCAGTTTTCAACCAGCTGTCTCCCAATGATAAGGTAGGAATAATGACATGAACTGGCTGTTCAAGATTTTCTTAGCGTGCCTGGTTCATTAGTCGACTGGCCCCGTGCTCCTTCCTCACAATGGCATACCAAACCAGACTGGAGATGTGTGAGGGACTTCTCTTCGGGTGCTCCAACGTGTTTCCGTTGAAAGAAGATCAGTGGAAGTCTGTCGAGGATGAGCATCTCAGAAACCTGTTCTCTTCCATGACAGACACTCTGTTCTCTTTTGTCATTTACCCCATGATGAATCTGAAGCTGACAGATATTCACTACTCCCTGCTCAAAGCGTGCGTGTTTTTCTCTCCAGGTGATCATGAGAACGTCCTGTATTTTCCACTTTTCAATCCGTTTTTCAGGAATAATAATAACTTCGGTGTCCGATAAGGGAATGGAAATAATGAGAAATGAGTACACGAAGCACAAGAACGCTCTGATGAAGTTGTTGATGAACGGAGTGCGGAACGGGGTCTGTTCTGATAGTACACGTTCTCTTTGCAGGTGGATCGATTCAGTCAACAAACGGACATTCTCTTTCAGATCCAGGACGTTCAGAACACACTCGAGGTAAGATTACGGATCATGTGGGGCACGAGATGTGCGAGATGTTTCAAGGAAACAAGACACATCTGTTATCAGGGGAAAGAAGAGCAGGGCAAAGTCTTGTTTTTGTTTTCTCAATCCAGATTGGAGGGTTTTTTGATAACATGACGTGATTGCGGAGTTTTCTTCTGAAAGATACTGTAGGGGGAAGAATGTTGAGAGTGGAAACAGCTCCAAAGGATAAACTATTAGGTTAACTCCGATGATCGGATCATGCGAACATCACTCTACGTAGTGTCTATTTCTGTCCGGTCACTGATCGACTCAGTGAAAGATCATCCGACCCCCAAAAGCTGTCTCGTGTTTCTTCCCCCAAGCTCACTGCCCGCCAGACGTCTTCTTTTAGAAATCTCCGATTTGCAGAGAGTCTCTGCTCACTTCGACCAGGAAATCCAATACTTCCACTTCCTGGGACTGCCCATCGTCAAGAAGAACCTGCTCGTCGAATGCCACATCAACAAGTCGTTCTGAAGATTCGTTCCTTTGTGATATCAATAAACATGTATCTATGGTGTTATCATGTTTTCTGCCGGAGATGCACTGACCAACCCTTGACAGACACTGTCTTCATCTCTTCATCCCGCACACTCTCTCCCCAGTTTCAAGTGCTTCGTGGACTCTCCCTGGATACTCTCCGCCGCCTCTTTTGTTTTTATTCCGTTGCACAGTTTCAATGAGAAAGTGTGTTTTTCGACATTTTCGTTCATTTCATTACCCGAAATTTGCATACTCGTTCATTAATTGACCACCGGAGAGAGGGACTCTGTCTGTGAACAAACACACTGCCAAATTTGAATATTCCGAAACGAAAGCCGCCACGGGTGTCGAATTACAGCACTTGGTGGACAGTGAGAGAGTGAGCAGGATAGAGAGAGACAGAGATCAGTGTTCAGGGAAACTCCATTTCAGAACTGGACACTCTCTTATTTTGACTTTACGATTTGAAACACTTTTGCGACGTTCCCATTTCCCTCTCCGATCTTCGCATTCCTCCCGATCCAATGCCATTCTGCTCCTCCCTTCGATCATGCTGAAAGCCATTCACCCACCCACACCTTCCCTCCTACCATCTATCCATCCATTCATCTGCTCTTCTTCGTCTATGTCTCCCTTCTCCCCCGACTACAGGCTTTTCCATTGTTGCGATTACACTTTTTGTGCACTGTTTGACGAGAGCAGAAGGAAGAAGGAGCAGAGCTGGCTCGAGCTCCCCGGGATTCTTTGTTTTTTGTGCTCTTCCCCGCATGTTTGAGGTGTCTCTTTTGTGAAATACAACTTTTTTACGTACCGCCCGTGTTGTTATACCGATGATTTCCACGGACTGAATTGTAAGCGGAAAAGCACTTTCCCTGTTTTTTTGTCTTGTTCTGGCTCTTTTTTCGGTGAAAGACGATACTGTCGCGCGCCCAGTTGTGAACTTGCGACCATTTCAAATCAGAAACTGCAACTCACATGGCTCGGTTGTTTTTGGTATAGACCCAAAAGCTCTCATTTACTTTCTATCATGTTCTTGCCCAACTGTCTCTACCAATTGACTCTGTTCTCTCCATCCCACACACTATTTCCTTTTGCCAAATAAGTTGTACAAACTTTATAATCAAGCCGTTGATTCATGTCCATTCACTCTCATCCTGCTTGACTCTTCTCTCTCCGTTCGTCCATAAATTATGTGTGCCCTTCCCCAATTGGTGGTTCTTTCTCTCTACAAGTGGTTCTTCTTCCTTCCATCGGCTTCTCCCCTCGTCCGTTCGTTCATCTGATTTTATCTCAATGACAATTGGCGGGGAGCAAAGACGACTTCCGCAGAGGGCAAATACTTCGGTCCCTTGCGCATTCTTCCCATTCCCGCTCTCCCCATCACCCTGCCACCCTTGCCCTCGTAATTATTAGTTTTGATAATCGAAAGAAGGATCCTTGATGCTGTTTTTGAACGGGAACGGTAAATAGACTCAGGTGCAGACGGCAAGGGAGCCAGTCATGTCACACATTCAAAATATCGTCGCTTTTCCTTTTTGCCAGACCGCCCGCGTTGATGCGTCAGAGAAGAGAAAATAGGAGTGAATAGGTCACCGCGGCGAGGTTCCCACGATGATGCACCGCCATTTGAGATGCCACAAAAAACCAAAGCAAAGAAACTTTCGATTTCACTCTCTGTTTCAAACTTTTCGGTTTTCTTTTTGGCTTGGAATTCGACCTAAATTTCACTAAAACAGCACATGAAAACTTCTTCAACATCTCTTGATTTTCTGAACATCCTAAAAAACTCGTCCCGGTCCCAGACCCAACTTTATATTTACTCGCGTCATAATTGTTTTTTGGTATGCCTTGTGACCCAACCCCAATCTGTTTACATTCTGTTTCTCCAGCTCTGAATGTTTGTTTTGAAGTTGAGGATGCAAGTCAACGCATTTCATCATCATGGGCCAAGTAGTAACTCAGAAGTCACCTCCAATTATCTTGTTCCACGACTCCTCATCAGTCATCCTCTCCTCTTCAATCTCTGATTTCCCACCAGCCGGACCATGTATTCCTTTCCATGTTCCTTCCTGTTTACTCGTCGCAATCGATCATGTTACATTTACAATCGGTGAAACTCGAGATGGCTCAGCAAAATTTGACTTTGCTCATGTCCAAATTTGTCTTCTGCCGTCCGTGCCACATCATAAAAAATTACCTCGCCATCTGAGTACACACAGAGTACTGTCCCCTGTGTCTGCGTCTTTCTGTCCTACGCATCCCTATGTGTGCTCGTCAAGAGCCATCTAAAGCCACCTGCATACAGAAGCCGCCTGTCTGTGTCTCTCCCTCCTGCACAATGTCTCGTACCGTTCAGTGTAATCCGCAAAGAGTCTATGTCTCTTCTTCTGCCGAACCGCATCGTATCGTTCGATCCCACGCTTCTTTTGGGGTTACTTCTTTTGATTGTTACTCTTTTCTGTGACTCTTCTCAATGCCCTCCAGGTCATCTCCAGTTGATCCCATTGTTTGTTGCGTGAAAGTGCTCTCGGCACACCAGTCACCAGTCCACCTCTGTAATTATCCCATTATGGTGTCGCTAGGTGGCGAGCCCCTGGACCACTTACCATTTGTCACCCTCCTCCACGGCGTCTCAAAGTCCTTCTTCAGAAAGTGTTGACATAGTCAGCTTCTCCGGCGGTCCTTCGTCTTCTCCGGGTGCCCTTCTAATTCGATTTCTCAAAATACGGCTGATTAACGGGAGGCGAGAAGGAGCCGCCACGCGCTTCGTTTCGTTTCTTCGTTTCGCACTGAATTCGGGGATGTTGTGTCGTTTCGCCTGTGTGGTCAAATGGACGAAGAGCCGCGGAAGAAGAAGGAGAAGAATTAGAAGAGAATGGAAGGGGTCCTGCGGTGATCGAATTGAGCGCTTCGACTAGGAAATGAAGAAGTTGGGGTGAGGAAAAGGGGCGGTTCTTAGGAAAGTCACAAAAACACATTGAGAGGGGTTGTTTCTCGGTTGCGGGATGGTTTCGTAACAGGATTTGGGTAGGGAAACTAGTCATTTACGGATCATCTGATGACGTGGGCTCCTAATTTCTCAACAAACATTACTGTCTCCTCTCTCTACTCATCCACATTCAACGTTGCCTGGCTTTAGAAATCGATACCCTTCCATTCTGTTGCCTGCCTTATGACGTGGCAAGTGTTCCCTCTCTCTCTTTCCACGTCTCTCTGTCTCTCACTCAGTGTTCTTCGTTTTCTGTTGTTCTCAAAGTAACGTTTGGTCAGTTTCTAATCCCTATCGTCATGCTAAGGAACCACTAACTCCCCCACTCTCTTTACTCTCTACTTTCAACTTTTCGATCCGTCTCACTCAACTCTTTCGTTCTCCGATCCTCAGGCCCAAACCGTTTGAAACGACGAGGGTGTAAAAAGCGGAAAGACAAACAAAACGAGGCAAACGGTCTGTGTTTTATTTTGAATACCTCTTCCCCGGAAACCGCTTCTGCTCCTCCATTTTTTGCTTCTTCGTTTGACTGACTGACCAGCAGAAATTAGATTATATTATGCGTACTAGCATACTCAAAAAAAGAGAGAAGGACACATGCGAAGCGAAAAAAGTTGTTAGCAGAAGGAAAAGAGAGGACGGACCACCGAAAAAGAATGTTGTGCTGTTGTTGTGGTGGTGGTGGTGCAATAAATGGCTGCTGGTGTCGCTGTGAAGAAGCAGAGGAGGAAGCAGCAGAAGAGGAGCCGAAAAGATATGCGACCGAGATTGTCGCGTTGAGCCGAGGACGAGGGCGCCTCGAGAGCACCAACACTATGGGAGCTGCTTTTTCATTTCTGTCGCCGTCTCCAGAGACACGCCTGCCGGAGACGTACGTGTTGTCACCTTTCGAAAGTTGACTCATCTGTCCCCGACATGCCGTTCGTTGCGTTGTGACCATCTGTCGCCGTTTGGCACGTTCCATCCACTCATTTAGACCCGTCGCTCGCTCCGAAGGCCTTCTTCCCGCCACATTAGCCGTCTCCCACTCTCCTTTTTTGATTGCATGCTGCTTCGGGTGGGCCCCGTTGTTTCTTGAGACGTTTATGTGCTTTCCCCACCCTTTCGCCAATCAAATATATGGGTTTTGCTCCCAACCACCCTATCAACAAGTCCACTCAACACTTTTTGGAAACTTTTGATGTTGAAAACTGTTCTCGAGCTTCTTAATTACTTTCAACTGATGTTATAAATCTCTCTGCTTGTTCTACTAACAATTGCTGCAACTTCAAAATTATCTAATTTGCTCCAAATTTGAAAAACCGGTCTGTGAATTCAACAATTGTCGATTCTCCAATTTCTACAACACGATTCAATTAAATCTCCTCCAGTTCCCCCTTTGCACCTGTTCCAATTATACCTCTCTCCTCTGTCTCTCCATCTTTTCATTCTCCTCTCTTTTTTTGTTCCATTATCTGAAAAGAGTGATCCAATTTGGGTTAAGTTAGCTGGTGGCGCGACATGCTTAATCAAGTTATGACTCGGTGTGCGGTCATACGGGCGGTCTCCTCCAGGCTGATGCTGCTAATGACTGGTTACCGAACACTCGATCCAACACAAACAAATCCGATTGGCTAGACAATCCGACTGTCCGACGCCTGCGGATTGTGGCAAACGACCCGTTCGAGTGTCCTTTAGTGACCAAACTTTTACTGATTGTTTTTTTGAGAAAATATGTGGTCAGTACATGATCTTTTGCATATTCTAACTGTCTACCCACTGAATCTTGAAGCTTACGACAACCTTGCACTTCTGAAGACATTTATCATCTTCGAAATGTTTCCCAAATCCATCATTTCAAATATAGATAAACCATACCAAAAACGATATGATTGATGGAAAACCATCCCCGAATTCGCCCGATTCTTCCCATTTTCCCACGACTTTTCACCGATTTTCACCGATTCTCAGCGGGGTTCTGTCGGCCACAAAAACCACTGGGTGCTTTACATTCCACATTTCCTCTTGTACATATTACCCCATTCCGCATTCATTTCTCCTCCAATGTCACCAATTCCTCATCGTTTTATTGGGTACCAATTTCGGGGAATTCAGAGAACATCTGCTCTTTCGAAACCTATTCGCATCCTTTTTCCATTCCTCCTTTTTTGTCTTCAATAAGTACTGTTTGTCATCTGTAAATGTTCGAGATCCTTCCAATTACTCTCACAAAGTTTCACAATAAATCATTCCACGTCTTTAGCTCCGCCCTCTTGATACCCTCCAGCGGCTTCTGGCGGCCAGTTCTTTCCCCTCTCGCGTACTGTTCGGTGCCACTGTGCTCTGTCTGGTAGCACGTCATCGATCCGTCTGCATCTCCCTCAATCTCACACTCTCTGTTGATGAATCAGTTCCCAGCCTCTCCTTCGTACTTTTCCTCCACCTTCTTTTTCCTCCAATCCTTACCTACAACCGTTCTGATCCATTCCTCCTCCATTTCCTCTTCCTCTTTCTTTCTTATTTTTTTTCTTCTTCCTTCTAAGTTTCCTCCAGAATACTTGTGCTCTTTTATGGATGAGCATGTATACGTGATGTGTATGTGTAAACGAGAGATTCCCTCCCAGTCATCTCACCACATTCTCCCCTTCTACCGATCCGTTGGCGCCTCCTCATCGTTCCTCTAATTCGTTTTCGGCCCACTTGTCGTGTCCTTTTATCTCGGTGTCGTTCGGAATCGAAACTTTGGCGCCCGCCGCCAGAACCATTCCTCCGTTGGTTCCCTTCTTCTCTTTTGTCGGCTGTTAGACACCCCCTAGAGGGAAATATAATTTGAGGTAGTTACCAACTAGCTGTTCTTTCCCTCGCCCCACCTTCTGTTATTTATTCTTCCTTTTTCGGTCTTTTTGTGTCGGAATGTTGAGCAGCTGCAGAGATTTGAAGAAAGAACCAAAGTTCTTTCCAATAGAGGTCATTTTCTTTGAGACCTTTTGTCGCACTTTTTGAAAATCTCGGATTCCTGCAGTTTCCATCCTCTCATTGTTATCTCTCGTATGACTCATTCATCCCAACTGTTTTTTCTTGGTTCAGCTCCCCGTTCCAATCATTCTCAATCACCGAAACCCCTCCATGAGTCATTCCACTCTGCCTTTCCCTCTTTTCCTGATACCAATCTGAGTCCTTCCTGACGATTTCTTTCGTTTTTCATCGGGTGTTATTTTATCTGCGGGTCGCGGACGTCGGTGGTGGCAGCCGACGCGGGTGTTCGTCCTTTTGTTTTACGACTGTCTCTCGTCTCTTGCCCGAATCGGAGAAGATACACCTATCGATGCATCACCAGCAGCATCCACTGCGGCAGAAGCAGCAGCAGCTTGATGTCTCGAACAACTCCACTCAATAATTCATTTCTTTTGATGTTTCCGTCCCTTCGCCGTTCCCGTTCTTCTTCCCGAGTTAGATCGATGTGTTATGAATAATGAGGGACGAAGTGAGCCATCGAACTGCCAAATATTATGAATTGGCACGGACCATGACGGCGCTCCCCGGCTCTTTTACGACCTTCTTCCGTGACATACTGAGTAATGTGAAAAGGGCGAATTTAGAGAAATCTGTCGAATCGACTTAGCCGAAACGACGAGCCGGAAGTGTATAGCTGCAGTTCCTTTTTCAGAACTTCTGGCGAGAATCCTAACACCCTAGAGTCCTCATGTCTCAGAAACTACCTTTGGTTTTCAACATTTTCTTTTTTTCCTGAACAATTTTGGCAGAGTTCTGTTACTAGTTTTTCCCAGAAATTGAATATGATTGATTGATCTTTCAAAAAATTATAAACGAGACTTTTTGCTGGAAAATATCCAGAATTCCACCCGAAATTGGTTATTTCTTTCAATTCGTTGCGAGACCACCGCAAGATTTATGGCCTGCGCCTTTAACGTTTCTACTGTAGAACAAATTTTGTCCCGCGGAAACAGACGTCGTTTCATAGTTTCTTGCCGCCGAAATCATTGTTTTTTGCCTTTTTCGCTTATTTTTTCTCCTATTTTCTGAATTTTTACCCGTTCAGAATGTAAAATAGCATAGAATAGGTAGCATCTCGTGCGTATAACGTTGGAGCCATAAAAATCTAGTGGCGTGACGAACGCATGCCACCGTTCACCCATCCACCCACCCGTCTTCTCCAGAAATTGGCCTTGAATGGGTTTTTCGTCTTGTTCTGTGGCCCGCCACGAGCTCTACGTCTTCTGTGATTGTAACCGGCAGGCGCCCTGCAAAGTACAATGCCATTGCATGCGCAGATCGCGTCGTCGACTGTCAGTCCCGCATCTATCACTCGCCGCTTCGACTGTCTTCCCTCTCTGATCTCCGCGCCCTTTCTCATCGCATTCCATCCGTCTCGTAAATAAATCTGTTATTGTGGGTAATAGGTTTTTAGATAATTTTCACTTTTTTCTCTTCAAGAACAACCTCATTGATTCTCATAGTTAATCTCCGCCGCTTTCTTCCTCATGGTCACTTCGGTCAGCGGGGTACATTCCCATGAATTCCCGCTTTTCCATTTGCATAATCGGAACCTAGACCAAATAAGACCAGGACTTCTTCCCCTTCTTCTTCGCCTTCATTCTCCTAATTCTAGATTTCGAAACTGTTTTCTCATCTGATTTATTGTTCTGATGCTTACTGATTATCAGATTACCGTACTTCTTCTTCTCAAATCAGTTATTTATCGTTATCTGTTGTCTTTTTCGTTGCAACATCCGTCCATTCTCTTCAATTTCTCTCTTTTTCAGCACCGAGTAGCAGCTGCGAACGAGTTCGACGCGATTCTAGATCACGTCGGAGGAACGCGACCGAGATGAGGAGCTTCTTCCTACTCCTCCTGTTACTCATAGGACACTTATCAGCTAGAAGAGAAAACGGTAATTGATCCGCTCCGCTTCAAAGACCTGCTGATTGACAGCCGAGCGCACGAAGTTGAAATCACTTCTTGATTCATTTTGATGCGAAAACAGGTCCATGAGTTGTTTTCCGAAATAAAAATCTCTGTCATTATGTTTATTACGGAAAACAACTCGAAAAGATCTACAAAATTTTAAAAAGAGCCCTCAACCAAAAAAAAAACTATTTGCAGTCGACTGGTCACTGATAGAAACGCCACCAGAGTTCACCCACACTAGAAATGCGGACACGGTCTTCTTCAAGGTGGAAAAGAGCGGGATGAGCGACGAGTCGGCGAAGAACACACCCGGCAACTTGCTCGAACAGACCATCCGATGCTTCGCTCAGGGAAATCCACGTCCCACGTAAGTTGCTTTGCATTTGAAGACTTTCCACGAGCACAGTTTGACTAATTTTTATCAGAAAATCTATATCTGGTTGGTGAGAGGGCCTTCAGACATCCCACGAGCACAGATAGGTTTAGAAAATCTATATCTGGTTAGAGAAACGATCTCCTAATAACGGGCCTAGCAGTTATGCTATTTGTTCTTAGAAAATCTATATCTAGTCGCATACATGTCCCAATCTGCCTGCGTGTAGAAAAAAAAAGTGGTGGCCGATCGAAAAATGTGAAAAATAGCCAGATTTAAAAAAAAAAATGAAAAAGTTGGCGACCGTTCTTGAAAAATTGTGTCATTCCACCAGAAATTTACTCTGTTTTCTTATTGAAAAATTTTTTTTGCGCCTCCGGCGCATCATTTTTTGTCAATTTTTAAGCAAAACTTGGCGGCCGTCAATTTTTACTGAAAAGTGGTGGCCGGCGTCACAGGCATTGGGACATGTATGTCTAGTCGTGAAGAGCGCCTTTATACATCCCACGAGCACAGATAGGCCAATAATTTTTAGAAAATCTATATCTGGTTAGGGAGAGGGCCCTAACTCATCCCACGAGCATAGATAGGCCAGTTATTCTTAGAAAATCTATCTGTATTCATGTCAACTTTTTACAGATATCGCTGGAAAAAAGACGGTAAGGCGTTCCTTCCGTCGATGTTCCCCGAGAAAGTTGTCCAGAAGCCAGGAGAAGGTATTTGATCGTACCATGTTTTAATATTCTAACCTCATTCTCTCCAGGCAGTCTCGTCTTCTCTCGCCTTGATGAAACCGATGCTGGACTCTACCAATGCGAAGCCGAGAACTCGAACGGAACTGCCGTCGATCGTCCAGTCCGAGTTCAGGAGACGTGGATACGACACTTCGCCTCCACCGAACCTGAAGTTGTTGTCGTCGAAGTCGGAGATCCGTACCAACGCAACTGCACTCCACCAGCTAGTAATCCGAACGCGAGAGTCTATTGGATCCTTATGGGAAAGGAGCCAGGACACTTCGAAACGATAAGCAACAGTCACGTTTCAAGTAACGAACAAGTGAGTCGGGATGGGGTTTGGGATTGCAAATCGTGTTTCAGATCGTTTCTCGTAACCCCGTCACTGATGAAAGTTGTTGAAAGAACGTTCCTACAAATTGTTCGAAACGTTTGTTGGCTCGATGACTCATTCCTTTCATAATCTTGTAAATTTCGTAGGAGGGGGTGGGGTCCAGAATCCAGTCGTTTTTTTTTTTTGAAATTCTCTATTTGATTGTTTCCGGAAATCTTTGCATCTCTGCAGCGTGCGTCCCAAATTCTCATAGAAAATGGCTCTCTGGCGTATTTTGTTCTCTGTCCCGTCCGATTCCTCTCTTACACCATCCTAGTACTCGAAACCGTTGCCTACTTCAATTTTCTTAGTTAATAATTTCCGTGTTTCTCTTTGAATCGGTGTCTGTTTCGAGTATCCCCGGGTTCTCTCCTTGTTGCCCACCTGCCCAACTCTATTCATGCCGCGTACAAACTTGCATTCTATACATTCTATTGTTAATTTGAGACCTTCGAGGCGGCAAGAGTAGGGCATCCATCCCTGGTGTCGCTCTCCTTCTAAGTTCTTTTTTTTTCTGTATGACTGTGTTTGTACCCGAGTATCTCTTCTTCCCGCTGTCACCTCGTCCAAATGTTTTCACTGTCGGTTGCGCAATTCGCAACATATTCCGAGTCTCGTAGCAATTAGCGACAACCGGACGACCTTCCCGGGAAAGTTAGAAGTGAGAAGACACGACACTGAGCATTCTGAAGTACGGATGAACGCTGGGAGCACGCAATTAGACTCATTAGCAGCGCCTCTCTAGGAATGGGCTCTTCCCCTCTGGGAAAATGCTCAAGATGGCATCAGATGGCAAAGGGTGATACTGGTGCGAACCCGCGAAGACGGAGAACAGATTAGCCACAATTAAGTGGTTTTTCTCGCTAATTTGATTGAAATTTGACGAGAGAGGCGGTGACACAACGCGGTTGCCATCTTGAACATTGACGTCTTCTTGCCGCATATTAGTTCTGCTTTTCGCCTTGAAACCCTTTCTAGAAAACCAATTCCAACACAGTAACTAAACACTCTGTTAAAATCGAATCTTGTTTCCCGTCCCCAAAGCTTTTTGTACGATCCGGATTAGTGTCGCCGCGTAATTGAAGCCCTTGGCGCTTGACGGATGCACTTCTTCTTCCGTTTCCTTCCACCAGTAAACCTAGGCGACTTCATAAAGCGAGGAAGCTTTCGGATGATGAACTCTCCTGCCGCGTCGTTCTCTCCCGGCGACGATTATAAGATGTGGTGGTCACTCGCGGAGCCATTATAATCCTGCTTTTTCCCGTTTTCCACTCACTTCACCGCTGGTCTCTAGGTAATTCCCCATTGGCTTGACGAGCGGAGGATAGCGGGGAGAAGCACAGAAGAAGCCGCTCTTCTTCGTGCTCCGCTTTTGGTGGCGACACAGTGGTGGGACCGAAATGGTGTGGGCCGGGAGGCGGTGTCTCCCTGAACCGCCCCGGAGGCAACACGTACGTGTGGGAGAGTGCGCAGAGAAGAAGAGCGTGAAATTCAGAGAAAGTGGGAGAGAGATCGCGCGGCGAGAGACACGAGTGCTGCTGGCGAAAGGCCTACTGCTGCTGCCAGTGCTGTGCCCTCGTCTCACTACTGCCAGAGCCGTTTCGCCCGCGTCACTGCCCTACTTGTTCCGCCCGTATTGGCTCGATTTCGGGTATCTTCTTGACGTGCCCATCCTGAAGTCCGTGTTGCACCTGTTCGCAAGTCTATGATATTCAGCTGATTCGACGATGGGGTTACGAGAAACGATGGGTCTTGGAGGCCCTCCGACCACCTTGCTCCTCCTGCTAGGATGCCTGCTCTTCCTTATGGTCAGTTTTCAGTTTCCTTCTTTTTCCAGGGCACATTGTTCTTCCACTATGTTAATGAAACGGATTTGAAGTCTGACCGCTACTACACGTGCACAGCTGAGAACATAGAGCTCAAGGACTACAAGTTCGGCAACCAGTTCAGTCTACAGATCACCAACAACAAACGGCGCAGTCGTGAGTCTTTTCTCATCCTCATTCCGCAAATTTTCCAAATTTCCCAAATTTCTGCCATGCGGAAAAAACGAATCGAATCAAAAATTGGGTGTGCGTGTTTGCCAACAAAAAGTATACATACAAATATCCCCGTAAAATTGCTGTGTACTTTCACTTCCACAGTGCGAGTCCTTTCTGTGAATCTGAAAAAGAAGAAGAAGTCGTTGTGACTCTTCCGTTCACACGTCAGACGTGTTTACTGTTTACGTGTTTTTCGACTTGTTTTTGGGAGTGTTGCAGTCAACTGCGTGTCCTCGTCGCTCCTCTCCGCCAGATCCGCCACTATTTCGTCGCGTCCGCCTATAATCGCCGCCGGGCGCAGTGTTTACTCGTCTGCATCTCTGTTGATCCAACAATGTTGCATTTGATAGAGAGAGTGAAGGAATTGAATGAAGAGAAAAAGAAGGAGAATACGGGCGACCCTTTACCCTCTCTGTCTCACTCTCTCGCGCTCTGATCCTCTATCAGCAAGAAAGAACGGTTCGAATCGGACGACAACTTCTGGTAATAGCGGGAAGGTCAAACTTGTCTCTCGCCAAAAGAAGAAACAGATAGCGGACGAACAACACACTGATAGTTTGAGTAAACAGTTGGTAGGAAGCTATCGGAACGAACAGTCTCCGCACTTGGCTCATTACTCAGCATAGTCGACATGTTGTTAGATAAACACATAACAAATCGGTGGAAGAGACCCCTCCCGTCCCGGAGAAACAGCTGTTGCATTCTGGGCTCTTCCCCTTCTCAATCTACGCAACAGATTTCACCGCACGGTGTGCGAGCCACACATTTTGCCGGTTTTTTCGAAACGGCAGATGGTGGTCGAACCATCGGTCCGTAAGAAGAGCGGTCGAGCGGAAGCAATGCAGTGCCCCGAACTGTATAACCTATCATCAGGTCGGAAATGAGAGGGCTTCTTATGGTTGTGTTTGACGTACACTTCACAACGATACGATGTGTCAAAAGCGTGTAATCGAATTAGTGGAATCTCGAGTTTCTCGTCCGCTTCAAAACGAAACTGGGTGTCTCAAATTTCCATTGGTGCCCGTCGGTTTTCTCTGGGGTCGTCTTCTTCGCTACGGCCCTCTTCTCATCACCAATCACAATTTTATTGAATTCCATTCTGTGTCTTTCTTCTTTTTCTTCGTCTTCTTCTTCTTCTTCTCAGTTTCCTCAATCTTCCACCAGCCGTCGCTCTAGTTTTTCTCTCCCCCGCTTCTCCCCCCTCCACTTCTTTGTGTTGGTGGTGTAATGACAAACCAGTCAGTAACATATGTGAGAATGAGCCAGCCCAAAACTTGGTCAAAAAGAAGAAAGAGGATGGGAGGAGAAGACAAAAAAGAAGTGTCAGAAGAGGGACACGCAAGGGCTTCTGAGTTCGAAAGCGGCGACGATGTCAACTATCCGCTAAAAATGGCGGCTAGATGGCAACCACTGATTGATCGCACTTTTGACAAGACATCCTGCGTCTCTTCGACTCCCGAGCTGCCTTGAAACATAGAAGAAGAGAACAGACATCCGATACGTTGGACGGCCGACGGCTCTCTGCAAAAAACATTTTCAAACAACGGGGATTATCTGTTTGCGCAACATGAAACTCCTCGTTGCCCAGTCACTTCCGCTGATCGTCCCGGAGCATCATAAGGCACGGAGTTTGTAATCGAGGGAGGGAGCGGGCTGGAAATGTTTATCGAAACCAGATGATGACTAGCCGGGACACGGGTCATGATGGCATAATCGAAGCGGGTGTCGTTTTGCATCGATCATGGGCCACCTGCGATTGAGAAACACAGGGATGGACAAAGAGGAGACGTGTGAACTGATATATGGCAGAACATGAGGACATGAAAATGACAGGTTGGGTTCGTGATGAGCGGTGGAGAACCAGATGCGATATAGGCACAACAAGCATCTATTAGGTACACAGCAGTTTTACAGGGAAAACATAGGGTTTCTGAACTAAAACAACTGATCAAATTTGAGAATGCAAATCAAATCCCCCTTTTTTCAGTGCAACAGATGCCACCCACGGAGCAGTACGTGAATCAGAGCTCCCCGATCGCTCTGCAGGGCAACCAGCACAAACTTCATTGTTTCTTCTCTGGATAGTGAGTTTTCCTTTTCAATACCCCCAAAAAGCCGAGCAGTAGTCAGTCACCTTCCCCCGCTTATTCTCCTCTTCCGGGGATCATTTTTCCGAACAAAACCAATTTTTCTTGGCTCTCGCTCGTCATCCACTCGCATCGCTCGCACACAAAACGCACATCTTCTCCGTCCACTTCTGGCCATTTGACCGACGCTTGCACACGGCTCATTGCGAGCTAGAGAGCATGAGCCCTGAAACTGGTGCTGCTGTTCTCTGGGTCTCCTTCCATGTCTCGCAGCCCCCGTTCGGTGCCAGGTTCGGAAGGCGTGCGTGCTCGCGCGCCGGCCGCCGGCTCAGAAGTTGTTTAGATGTTTTGATGCGAGCAGCCGAATGTGGTAGGAGAGAGGAGTCTTAGAGACCAGCGAGGCTCTGATAAGAAGAGGGAAAGGGGATATTGAGGGACGTATCTCATACATAAACCCATGCATGTTCCATGTATTCTCGAAGCGGTCAACTTCCGCTAACTACAGACCATTTCCGTCGCGGCGAACCTAGCTTTAATGAAGCGTACACGCGTACGTTTGAATGTTTCGTCCATTGTTCGCTGACCCTTCCATACTCGCCGCCGCCTTTCCTCTCTCCAATTTTGACAAAGTTTTTGTTGCGAGACTGCAAAACAACAACAATGCCCAGCAGGCACTCTTTTTTGGCGTAGTGGGAGAGAGTGCAATTGAATGCGAAGAGGAAAGAAGAGGAGGAGGACAAGCTGAAGTGGTCGCCAATTTATTAGTAACGGGCGCCTTTATTTCTCATTCTTCCTCTTGTCCGGGACCCGCCCGATAGCGATCTTGTTTTGTGATGGGTCGGGGCCGGACGAGTTGCAAAAGGAAACGGACTCCTTGGGGACAGAATTGTCGCGTTTCTTCTTTGAGCCGTCGCTTTTTGAAGAAGAAGTTGAGATTTGGGGTGAGAGACGTGGAAAGAAGACGAGATTGAATATTCAACGGTTTGGCAAGAGAAACGTCCGGTTAATAAGTCATCACGAGTCGAGATGGATTCGTTTCCTATTCATGAGCACAACACCTGCACTCTCAAATATTGTTGTAAGGGTGAGAAGAAGGAGGGAAAGGAAGGTGCGCACACATAAACAGTATCATTGTCGAATAGCAATTAGGGACCATCGGCACCATCTTTTTGCGCTCTAATTACCTTATTAGTCACGGTCGCCCACGAGGATGGCTCTATCCGTCTAATGGATTTTAAATGAAAGGACGGAACGGGTTTAAATAACACGGGTTATTTAGCAACAAAAACAAGTGAATCGGGTCGAGATAGAACAACAATAATTACTTCGAGGGGAACAGAAAACAATTGTAAACCTTTAATTTCAGTCCGGCACCGAAGCCCCGATGGTTCCACAACGGCCGCGAGATCAGTGAGGACAGCGATTCTGCTGGATTCAGATTCGAGTCTTATGGAAAGACGCTTGTCTTCAATGTCACCCAGGACAAGGCTGGAAAGTACGACTGTCGGTTCGCCACCCAAAATGACATTGATCGGACGTTCAACGTCGTTGTCGAAGGTTCGTGCTTTCATTTTTTGTTCTATCAAATTCTGTTGCATTGTGTCCAAAAAGAGCGCTCACCCGGATGACCGGGAGTCGTTGCGTGGAAATTTAGATGAGATGAGTAGAGAGGGGACTGGTTTTATGTTATTTTATTGGGCATCGGAAGTTGTCGTTGCTGATGGAATTGTGTGTGTGCGACAAGGGCAAACTTTGTGAAAACTCCATCAGGGGATGTGTTGAACAATGAGATATTTCAGCGGCACCGTACTGGCCAGAAGGACCTCCACCAAACACGAATACGAGTGAGGGAGAGACAGTCAACTTTGATTGTACCACCTATGGAAAGCCGACTCCGCGAGTTACTTTCTACAAGAACGGAGTGGAGTTGACACCGAAGGATGACAAGTATCTGATCGACGGCACAAAACTCACATTGTACGATGTGAAGAAAGGAACGTATGGAAAAGGAGACAACGCCGTATATCAGTGCAAATCCGAGAACAAGCACGGATGGCTCTGGACCAACTTCTACCTCAATCTTCTCGGTTTGTAAATATTAAACTTTACAAAGCCAAATCAACTTTTTTGTTTCAGCTTTCAAGCCACAATATCTGGAAGACCCGGAAAAGAAAGAAGTGGAAGCTGTGATCGGAAAGAAGGTGACACTCGAATGCAAGTTCTTTGCCAGTCCCAATGCCGTCATCAAGTGGGAAGCTCCGATGATCGCAGGTTCCAAGAGTACTGAGATCCCTGCTAATGCGTATGGAGTCGGAAAGTTGGTCTTCAATGAAGTGACTGCTGCTGAAGAAGGAGAATACGAGTGTGTGGGAACCAACAAGTACGGACAAGGCACCGGAATCATCACTCTCAAAGTCAGAAGTGAGTTTTTTGTAAACAATTCCGAAAATAAATTGAAATTCGTCAGAACCCACTGTCGTTGAACCATTCGCTCGAGCTGAAGAAGTTCGTATGGCTGGAGAAGAAATGGTACTTCCTTGCGATGCTACCGCTGACAGTCAGTTGGAAGTGAACTACGAATGGCAAGTCGACGGAAAGCCACTCCCAGAGGACAGTGTTTCGAGTGGACACTACAGGGTAAGAGAGAAAATACTTTCTAGTTGATTACACAGTTTGTATGTTCCAGATTGATGATAAACATGCATTGGTGATTGCCAAGCCGACGCAGCAAGATTCTGCCAAGTACAAGTGCATTGTCAAGACTAAGTTGGACCACGTTGAAAAGGAAATCAAGATACAGATCAAAGATGTTCCTGCTGCCGTTCACTCCGCCTATGTGGAGAACTGCGACAAGAACTCCCTCTCTGCTGTCATCTCCTTCGAACACATTGAGTCAGTCAACAACATCTCTCCAGTCAAGGAATTCTGGGTACAGTACCAAATGGACTCTGAGACGGAGGGATCTCAATGGAGGACACATCCAGCACCAGTCCAAGCTCATCCGAATGATCACATCGAAGGAGATCTTCGGAAAGTGAATGGAAAAGCTACTGTTTCTCTGCAACCATTCGGAAAGGTGAGTTCATTTTCAAACAATAATAAGCAATTTATTTTTCTTTCAGTACGTGTTCCGTGTGTTGGCTCGTAACTCCGTTGGAGACAGTGCTGCTCAGAGAGTCAAGGATCAATGCGACACTCCAGCCAAGAACCCTGACAGAAATCCAAGTGAAGTCGCTGCCAAGGGAACCAGTCCTGAAAATCTGATCGTACAATGGAAGCCGATGGCCAGAGAAGAATGGAATGGAGCCGACTTCCACTACATCGTCAAGTACCGTCCGAGAGAAGATGATCAGGGTGTGGGAGAATGGAAGGAAGTCGCTGTTGCTGACCCATTCGCTGATCGAGTCACCGTCAACCTCGATGATGACAAGGATGTGAAGCCGTTCCAGCCTTACGAAGTTCAAGTTCAAGCTGTCAACAACGAAGGAAGAACGAATGTTGTGCCAGAGACCGTGGAAGGACGGACTGGCGAGGGAGTGCCTAGCAGCATCCCAAGTGGTCTTCGTGTTCTCGAGAAAAGTGGAACTACTGTCACACTTGCATGGAATGGCGTGGATCCATTGACTGCCAACGGAAACTTCACTGGATACAAGATCACGTACTGGGTGGACGAAGCAGATCAAGAAACGGAAGATTCCGAAGAGGAAGAAGAAGAGAGACGTAGGTACCGATGGAAGAGAAACATCCGAGTGAAGAGACAGTCGGGAGTGCGCAAAACTGTCGTCTTCGGACCCAGTGCTACCCAAGGAACGATCACTGACTTGAAACCGGACACTCTTAACCACGCTTACATTCAAGTCACAAACGGAGCTCATGAAGGATCTCCGAGTGACGTCATCGACTTCCAAACTGATGAAGGAGGTGAGTTATTGTCTTGGTCTATAGAAATTTGGAAAGAAGAAGGCCCCTTGCCGTTTTTAGCTCTTGGGATGCATCCTTTTCGATGCCATTAGCATCAGCTAGAAAAAAGAGAAGGTTTTCATCATGCATCCATTGGAATGCGTAATGAGCCTTCTACCTCGCTTCTTCCATTTGCCTTTCCATCCATAAACGTTTGAAATTGCAGTTCCCTCGCCGGTTCGATCTCTTCGCGCATACCCGATGAACTCGAAAAACGCAGATGAGAAGGGAGTCGTCGTGCTCGTTTGGAAAAAACCCCGACAGACGAACGGAAAGCTTGTTCGTTACGAAGTCGAGTACTGTAAGACCCAGGACGACAAAGTTGTCGAATCATCGTGTCCCCGACAACAAATCGATGCTGACGCCAAGGAGATCAGACTCACCGGACTTGACAATGATCAGAAGTATCGTTTCGTGCTCCGAGCCCACACCTCAGCTGGAGAAGGAGACCCGAACTCTGCCAAGGCCGAAACACTTCCGGAAATTACAGCTGCTGGAGGTTAGTCTTACTTTCAAATGTCTAGAAACTGGGGAACACATGAAACTAGAGTTGTTCAAAACATCCCCATTGCCTAACTTTAAAATTGAGTTAAGTTCGCGTTCGAGTCGCTAATTATCCCTGAACTCACCTTTGTTGTTCCCATATGCCTCATTAAGCGGTCGCTCGTTGTGTCGGCCATTCTTGTTCCACTTTCTCGCCTTGTTGTTACCTGCGCACTCTCTGGTTGGGAAGGGTCATCTGTTCGCTCATTAGGCAGAGCACAGACAGGAAATAGCTGAACGGATGGACGACGGAAAGCCCACGAGTGGCGATTCCTTGGGTGCACCCACAATTAGGGGCGGAGTCAGAAGCCCTGCTCGTCTCCTCAGCGAAGAGAGCTCGTTTCGTGTTTCTGGCTCTCTTGCTGCTCACATACCCTCGTCCTTCGTCTATTGCACACCTAGAGCGCCGGGCTCAGCTGGTTGTAGACGAGAGGAGCTGCCGGCGGCAAGTCCAATTTTGTAGTTGGCATCGCCCGAATCCTCCTCTACCCCGCCGCTTTTTTCCACTCCACGAGCCTACTCTCCCAGTTGGTCAGTGAGATCGCTGGTGCAGATATCAGAGTTGCCGTAGCGTATTCGCATATTGTTGCACTACTGCTTCCTCCATCTCACGTCCGCTCGACGCCTCCTCATTTCGCCTCGATAAACCGGCACTTTCGATTCCCGCCGCCTTTCGGTTCGCTCTCCTCTCGCCCCAGAACAACATTCAATTACTATACGACACGACATCATGTTGCCTATTCTCTCGTTTCTTCTACTAACACACCTCCGGCTTCTGTCCACTGCTCCTGGTAAGTTCATTGACGTCTGCTCTGCCCTTCTCCGTTCTAAACAAAACGACGACGTGTTTCGTGGGCCGACTAATCCGTCCGTCTCGGTTTGCCCTCTCCTCTTTCGATACTCCTCTTCCTTACACGTCCACCAGCAGGAGCAGAAAGAACAATCGATTCGAGACGAGCGGCGCCGACAGCGGCCCCACGACTTAACCCATTTTGTGCAAAGAAATGAGCATCGCTGAGAAAACGAGCCAAGTTTTGTGCCGCTGGCTAGATGCCGTGGGTGCAGCCGGCCGAGCCCTTCTGGCGGCACACAATGCAAGACATTTCGGGCGCCGATTAATTAGGTTAAGAGCCTGAGGACTACTGTACGAGCACGAAAGAAGATTCGGGCAAGAAAATGGGGAGCAGGCGAGTATGGGATACGCTAATTGAAATTTCGAGGCGAGGCGCTGACAGGATTGACGCGGCTCGGTTTTGAATTACACATCATGGACTCGAGTCTGGCTCGTTTTCGATATTCCGTTTGCACCTGCTCAGTGTTTTCTTGCCAAGATTATCATTATTAAAAGGGCAGGTGTAGGTGTTGGTCTATTAAATCGTGCCGGGCAGAGAGCAAAACATCTGGATTACACACCGACCCAATGACAAATTGAACATTTTACAGTAGATCCTGGAGTTCCGAGTCTCGTGGAAAATGCCATTGGAGATAAGTACTTCAACGTATCATTCCGTCCTGCTGAGTACGACAACAACAGTCGGGCGCCAGTTGGAAACACGTTCGAAGTGCAGTTCAAGCCGCAAGGAGACGACAATTGGGAGACCGTCACGCCTTCCGGTGAGTAGTTTATGCTAAAGTTCCACGAACAAACTCATATTTTCAGGAGATGGATTGACTGTTCATGTTGACGGTCTCAACCCCGGAACCAAGTACGACGTGCGTGTTGCTGCTCTTCAAGTTGATCCAGAAGGTGACACGACGAAGACATTCTCCGGAATATCTAAGATAACGACAACTGGAACCAGCTCGCAGACCCGCAACTTCTACCTTCTCATCCTGATCCTCCTGATTCTCCTACTTCTACTCATCATCTGCTGCATTTGCTGTGTCGTCTGCCGCCATCGTGGACAGAACTACCCAGTTTCGCAACGTGAACGCGAGCAAGGCAGAGAGCCGATTCTCGGAAAACCAGACTACAAGACGTGAGTTTTGTGGGGTACGGTAGTCGAGACAACCAAGTTTTTGTTACAGTGACGACGACGAGAAACGGTCTCTAACCGGATCGAAAGCCGAGTCAGAAACGGACAGTATGGCACAATACGGAGACACCGACCCAGGAGTCTTCACGGAAGATGGATCTTTCATTGGTAAGTACTTCTTGTCAGAGAATCGTGATTCGAACCAATAAAGTTTTTCAGGCCAGTACGTCCCTCAGAAGAGCTTGATGCCGGCGGAGCGGCCGGAGAAGGGATCCACGTCGACGTTCGTCTGAGTGTCCCCTTTTTCCCTTCCCTCACCCCCTCTCACCTGCTTGAGCTTATTTATTTATGTGTACTGTAACTCATACTTCCCCTATCTTGTAGTATTCGATACCTGTCAAAAGTTGGTTTCATGTCTTCTCCCCCTCCTCCTGTTTTCATATTTCCCGGTTGGTTGGTAATTTGTCAGTTTGCAAAGAATCGCCGCAGAACCAATACCATTCATAGCCACACGGGTACACACTTTTCGCACAATTTCTCATTTTCTCAATTTCCCACATTTTCATGTTTTTATCCATTTTCTATGTTATATTCATCCCGCCCCTCTCTTTCTTCTCTTCAGATTCCAAATCTCGAGGACTTATCACCCACTCGTTTTCTATTTGTCAATTGCGTGCGCGCTTCTCTCTCCAAAGCTCCTTCTTGTTCTTGTTTCACTCCCGAGTCGCATCTTCCAGATCTATCCCTTCTAGATTTCAGTTGTGATTTTCCCCCCTGAAACCCCTTCTCATTCTTCCCTGTAATAATGTGGATAGCTTTGGGTCTTTTTTCATCGTCTGAACAAAAACTTGAGTTGTTTGCAGCAATCGCTTTAATCTCCCCTCCCCTCCTATTCTTTCTCCCCCTTCATTGCCCGCCTTGGTCTGTAGAAGAGCGCAGCTTCTTCCGTCTTTCTTCGGCTTTCACACACAATTCGAAACCAAACATTTTATTATGTGCAAAGGCATTATGCAAGTTTTAATAAAGAATCAAAGTCAAACACAGTGTGACCATCTAAGCAGTTGTTTCTTGTAAAGAACTCAGAATGTGATGCAGGTTGTTCACATCTTGCAACTCTGCATCTCCCCCGAACGAATCCCTCTCTTCTTGCTCTTTCCTCTTCTCATCAATGTGATTGATTCGTGGTTTCCTATTCGGATTTGTCAGTCGTTTGGCAATGAAACGGAGAATCTGAAACAAGAGGAATAAGAAAGAATGCAAGAACATCACGTACCTGTTTCCTGCTCAAGTCACACTTCAACTCAATGTCCCTCAGTTCCTCTTCTGTCGGGTAGTGACTGTTCTTGATGATCTCCTTGATGTATTCTCTCTGCCATCCCTTCATTCTTGTTTGCAATGGAGAATCCTGAAAGTGTCCATTCCCAGTTACAGTACTCTTTCTTTTCCAACTCACATTCTTCGGATTGTACGGATGGAACTTGTCTGCGGAGTGCTGTCCATTCGATAACTTCAGATTCTCGTGCCACTCGTTACTCGACAAATCAAAGTCCACTCCTGATGCCTGGAACCCGAACATTGGTTTAGTTTCGGGGGCATTCTGAAAGACACGCAGGTTAGTGGTAGACGGCACGCGACAAAAGTGAGGAAACATTGAATTAGGAGGTAACAGGACTGGAAATGGTTGAAGAGGACACGTTTTAGGGAGGGGTGTTTATGAGGGAAGTTTCGGGTTGAGCGATATTGATTGAAACACACTAAGCCCCTCCTTCTTTCCTATCTCGATTGCCATAAAAACAATCAGAGTCGACCACTTACCTTAGCGAACAAGTTAGTCAACAACTCTGCAGGTACAGATGAAAGATCTGGAGTGGGATTCGAGGAAGGTGCAGTCGGTGTCCAGGAGTCGAAGAGCTCCGATTTGACAGCTGGAATGGCTGCTGGAACTGATGCGGATCCCGAGGATTGGCGGCGTGGTGGGGAGGATTTGTTGTTCTCTGATGTGGAGTCGTCGTCATTACTCTGTGGCTGAAATTATCAGTAGACCTACATAGAAACCACTACAATCTCTCACCTCAGAGCTCACTTCTTTGACTGAACCAGAAGTTGTCGGAAATTCTTCATTCGGATCTTCTCTCATGTTACATTGACTCAGGTTTGCCACAAATGACACATCCGAAAAGCCTTTGGAGACCTGCAATTTGATGATGATCCATCTGGAACACCCAGAATAACACTTACAATGAGGGAGAAGAAATCAACAACAGTGTTTTCGGGTAACCGGACAACGGCATACTTGTACTTGGTGTCAGAGGACATTCTGAAATAGAGCAGTTTGGTGAAGAATGCGGAGGGAAAAGGAGAGGGTGATAGGGAGCAGGTGAAGGCCGATAAGCAAATAAGCGAGTTTATTGGTTTAATTTAGGCAAAAGTGATAATGATTAGTGTGTTGGTTGGTTGGCAGTCAGGGAATGGAAATGAGATGACAGCCGGCTGGAAGTACCGCTAAGGTATCAGATGGATTAGTTGAGTAGCGACATAAGCCGAACCAACCCAACTAGTCGAGTTAGTTGATAAGAATTAAGGTCCTCATTATCGTCATTTCATTTCATTTCCAATTTGTGACAGGCAGACACTAAACAAAATTAGAGCAGTGATAGCACACTCCCTTTTTGCGTTTTATTCTCGTTCGCCACACTAATACAGCAAATGGGAGTGGAGAGAAAGGAGGGAGAACTTTATGAATCCAATGAATACATACGTTAGCTCTAACGTTCTCAAAACTAATAAGAATGGATGAAGAAAGAACAGAGAAAGGGATAGAGTGCATGGTAGTACAGTCAACGGTTTTGTATGTTATGCAAAGTTAGTGAGAACAATCGAAAAAGAGACAGATAGGAACCGAAGAGGCGCAGCTGCACGACGCGACGAATACTAATTTTGGCTCGAACGTTTCTCCGGAAAACAGAGAAAAAGATGGAGAAGAGTGAGTGGGTGTGTTGGGAAAAGAAATGAAAAGAGAGGATGCATGATGGGACTGTATAGAAAACATTGGGGAAGAGAGAAAGAGCAGATAGACAATGTTACACTTCGGAACGTTCGAGTCGGTCCGTTCGGGAAGCGAATCAATGGTTGTTGGTTGGTTTGCATTACGTTGCGCACACATTTTAATTTAGACACGCTGATATTTATTTCGTCTATTGTGAATAGGAACAGGACAGAACAGCGAATGAATAACGTTAACAATACCAATAAGTACTAGGAACGAACTAGACGAGGAAACGGGACAATCCAGAGAGGCGCAGAATCAGAGAGAAACGGTATCCTAAGGAGTGTATTCTGGGCCGTTACTAGGCGAATCTTTATGCGCCATAAACATCGTACTGTACGCGCCTTTAAACTTCTCTGTTGCGCCGAACTGACTGACTGTGGCTGCTGATGATGACGCTAAACGCATAAACTGTTTCCCGCAAAAGTGGAATGAAAGTGGAAATGAAATGAGACGAATCGAAGGGGAGTAAAGAGTCGTTTAGGTGAGGATGGAACCAAAACTGATCTGTTCATAAAAACCGAACAAGAGTTTGTTTACCGAATAGAGGGGAGTGGGGGAGAAGAGGAACAGAACCTCTAATGAATGTTCAGGTACGGGAAAGTGGAGAGCTAAAGGAAATGAGCAGGGCACGTAATTGTAATTGGTCGAGTCGGCTTAGCTAGGGAAATTTACGATCGAGTGATACTTGATTGGAAGCGAAACGAAACGAAATGAAGTGAGTAAGTGACACCAAGTTGGTTCAGACATCTTGAGAGACTTGCAAGGAAGTACACTTCTGAACGCGTCCACTTATCAACAACTATCAACTTGGTCACTTTCGATTTGATAGATTCTTGCTTGGACTGTCACTGATAAGTAGGTAAGGGAGGTGAGGTGTCTGATCCTTACAGTAACCCTCTAGATGAAAGCCTTACACAAACTAGACTTGGGAAAGAGGAAAGTCTTCTTCCACTTTCCTTCCTTCCACACTAAAACGTTAGAGTAGTCGTGGCCATAACACTCTCAACGAGTAGTGTATTTATTCGAACAAGAAGAGGTGGCCGTCATAGTCGACGCCGTCGCAGGATCTCTGCGTCTCTGCCACTTCCAACACGAAACTGGCCCGTTTCGTCGATGGTAACGACAGCAGTTTAGAGGGCTTTAAAATGTTTGGGACGACGATTGGGCAGGCAGACCTCGAAACGAAAGCACGTCTACGGCTAGGAGAGATTGGGAAAGAAGGAGGGCTGGCGGGCCGAGGAGAGAAGGACCCGGACTAAATGGTCCCCCTAAAAGTTTGGAGAGAGACAGAAAAGAGGCAAAGGGGCAAAGCGACATGAATATGAGTTGAGCATAAATAGGAGAAGAGGTCGTAGCGAGGGGTGACTCTTTGAAAAGTTGAAGAGAGTGAGTGGTAGGGGCAGAAGTAGTAGTAATGTGTGTTTGATGTGACTATGAAATTGAAAAAGACACATACACATACACTAGTTTGGGGGTAGATAAATACAGTGAGAAGGGAAGGTGGACGGGTGCGGGGGCGATCGGGATGGATTACGGGCGAGGATTAGGACGATGCGAATATGAAGAGTAGTACAGTAAGTAGAAGAAGAAGGTCAGTTAGGAAGGTTGCTAGGAGAGGGGAAAGCAGGTGAACAAGCTGGGTGGCAGATAATAAATTAGATTATCACTCAACGGAACACGTGTCCAGTCAACAAGAGGAGTAACTCGAAAGTTGGGGAGACCAGAAGTGATGGAACGTTTTTGCAAAATACACTTCATAATTAGACTTTTCCTTGTGATAAAAGGTACCTTCACATCCAACGGTAGGAACACTCAGAAGCAGTAGGTGCATGAAAAGGAGCACTTGAGAACTTGTCGAAATTCAGAGAAAAACACGTTCAGTGAACACTATTTACTTACTTTGCAGAGAACTTCACTAGAAATCTAGAAGAACGGTACAGACACGACCTGATTTTCCCAAAACGTTATTAGCCAACAACCTAAAGGTGTTAGTTTCTTCCGCTTGAGAAGTTAAAGTGGTAAGAAGGAAGCTCATAGTGGAGCAGGTCGCCGAGTGACTTACTCAATGTTGCCTTCAGCATCAAAGGGCAAGTGGGCGCTTGGTAATCTAATAAGTGCAGTGGATACTTGCCGTATCGAGTAGGAATTTGCATGCTCGAGCTCGTTTCTACTTAGATCGGCCGGTTTCTTTCTCACATTTATATACAAGACCTAACGAACGAAATGTATAGTGTATCACAAAGAGTTGGGAGCAGGAGAAGAAGAAGAAGAAGCAAGGGAAATAAGAAAAAGAGAAGAAGAAAGAGTTTCGAGATTAAAGGTGTGGGTGGCTGCTTGCTCCACCTAGCGCACTTTGGAATTGATGAGTGCCCCGGCGGACCCCCGACAGCCACTGTTAAACTTTCCCGAGATCTCTAACGTGAGCAGTTTACGAGTCGCTGATCAGCTGATTAACATCACCCATCATCCTTGATCTTCTCCTCTTCTCACTTAATCTTTATTTACTATTTAAAATACTACGGGAGGAGAAAAAATGAAAAGAGGATGAATGGGAAGGAGGGAATCTCTAGGTTGTTTTCGAAGAATTGTGCCTTCCGAATGAATGGAATGTGGATTTTAGAGTGGAGCGGATTTACGGACAAAACTCCTTGTGGTAGGGAACGAATAGAGGGAAGGGCAGCATTCAGAGAGACTGCGTATGGTCGCAATTCGACTGATCAACCACTGTAAAAATAAGCGGACCGGTGGCCTCTTCTTCGACATTTTCCCTTAAGCCTTCCCTAAGCGGCTTCCCTTTAGTTAGGGATTTGTGTTGCCGTTTAGGGGAAATGGACAAGTAAACAGCGTATGCACCTGGGCGGTCCCTTAGCTTTCGAATCCCGAAAATAGGCTTAATGACTTTGAGAGCCAGGAGCTGAGAGCCAGATGTAATTGGATATTTGATACCATAGAAGCTAAATGTGGAAGGAGAGTGGATGGAAGGAGAGGTGGAGGTGAGGGTCTCTGGACAGCTTTAGTGAAGGTTCAGTTCAGTGAAACGAAACGGAAAGAGATAAGTGCGTCAAACGGCTCACACCCTTGTCAATCGACTAGATTTTCCCACTCAATCAAAGCGTAAGCGGCTGATAAGAAATCCGGGATTCCTCTGGAGATGCTCAAAGGACACTCCCTTCTGGGCAGAACAGGCGTTTCCGATTCGAATGCACAGAACAGAAAAGATACAAAGCTGCGAATGCGTCGTTATTATAAATGGGATGAAAAGAAGAGAAGAGAAATGCCGAAATTTGGTTCAGCCATAAGCCAGAAACTCGTGAAGAAAGGCAATAATGTCGTTTTGTTTCCCTATTCTAGTCCCCTTTGAGAGTTTGGTCGAGAACCGAAACGAGAATCAAGAATAAGGGAGATGGAATAGGGTCTACAAACCTAAAAGGAATAGAGAGATATATAATGAAGACGGGTGGGCCGAGGCACTCGTTGACCTTCTTCTAAAACGATAGCAGCCTCCGATAAGCGTTCGGTTGCCACACGGGAAACGTCTAAAGTGGCGGAACGTTTATGATCTTCTGGTTTGTTTGGCACTACGCTGCAATCAGAAAACTGCAGAGACTGCCTCCAAACACATACCATTATCCAGAGGTGTTTGCAAAACAGAAAAGCCACAGGTGGCAATACACTAATAACATGTATAACACATTACTGACGAGCAGGAATCGATACAAAACAAAAGAGAAAGTGAGGGAGTGGTAAGGCAATACGATGCCGGGGGCCAGTCGGTTAGTGTGCCCCTTAGCGTGTGTTGGCCTAAGCCGTAGGCACACTAAAAGATGAAAACAGAAGAGAGTGTAGTAAGTGGAGAGGGACAGAGCACGCTTGGGACACTACTCTAAGAGCCTTCTTATGTAAGTGAGGGGAGCGAGTGTGGATTGGGCAATGGGTCGGCTGGGAATTGTGAAGCACATTAGGGGAATGGGCTGAAGAGGCGCAAGAGAGACAAGAGCGACAAGGAGTATCCTTAAGGTTGCAATAACATGAGCACATGACTCTTTTTACTTATTAGTCGGGAAATTCGAATGGAATACTTGGTAACTTTGAAACTTACAATTTCTGTGCCAGATCCATAATTTTCTGCGTTGTTGGTAGTAAGAACTTTGGTGGCGGTCCTCCCAATCCAGTGAGTCTCCAAACATTTGCAAGTGTCTGTGTTGTCAGTGGATTGGTAATTGGAGTAGTTGTCGTCACTGGGATCGTCATTGCAGTCGTGGTGGGGAGCAGAGTCTTCGGAGCAATAGGTGGAGCAATAGCCATAGGAATCGGAATCATAGGCCAGGTTGATGATTCGAAAACCAGAATGATTCCATCTGCTCCGCCCCCATTTCGTTTTCCACATTCTCCGCCCTACGCTTCCTACGGTAATCCCAAAATATTGTTCCTTACCTCGGTTCTCCATTGTGTTCACCAGTCAACTCACGTAATCCGAATTCCTTTCTTTCGCTTCCTAAACTCACTATGACTAGTATTCCCATAGAGATCTCATCAAAATACGCAGTACTCCCCAGCCAACGCGAGTTTTTCAATTCACAAGAATACGCCAAAATAATAAGTTAATCCTTCGGTTTACGACGCCATTCAGCCTAGTGAAAAACTCAAAAAAATAATAGAAAGTGAGTCTCTCTTTTTCGAATTCTCACCTTCACTACTACTAATCTCTGTATTTATCATTACGATTTGTCAATTGTAAAAAAGCGACGGTTTTTCAAGGATGACTTTACTAAATAGAAGACCATTCGAATCATACAATCAGTTTATTCTAAACACGAACAGTTGACTTTCTCGATGTCACAGAAGACGTTGCTTCGCTCTCACTGGCCTCCGACTCCAACTGCGACCCTTCATCCTCTGGATCCGTACTGAACTCGAAGTTCTCATTTTCACAGCAGATTCTAGAACAAAACAATCCAATGGCTGCTGCAAAGAGCACAACTGCTACAGAACGGTATATGATTTGATCTGGAACAATTTATGATTTCAAGGTTCTAGTGGAAGTCTTACTTCCTGAGAAAGTGTTTCTGTACAATCTGATAACTTTGTAGGAGATGTTCTTCTCTTTCAAGTACTTCTCGGTCATCCACGGCTTCTGCTTCATAGCCTTCTTCGTCGTTTCCGTCTTTTTCGTTTCCTTCTTCCCTTCCACCTTTATATCCATCTTCGCTGGGAACTTATTCTTCAGAACTTGTTGTTTCCAGTAGACAGGCATCACGGACAAAGAGTCATCGAGCATCACATTCTCTCCAATCACAACACTGCGAGATGCCACTTTGAGACTGTGAAACTGAAAGAAAATGTCATGCTCTGCACATCTATCCATTTTTCTTACATCTTCCAATTTAGGAAAGCTGATACTTTTCATTCTGTTGCTGGTTATTTGAAGTACTGGATCAGACGATTCCTCCTGAGAAACACTGACAAGACTGCTGAACTCGAGGTCCAAGTCTCCAAAGGATCTGTCAATGATCAGCCTCCCGTGAAGTTTCTCAAGTTTTTCCAGAGCTGCGTAACTTTTGGAAGGATCTGAAAGGGATTGGACTGTCTGAATGGATTGGCAACTGACCAAACAGGAAGTTCGCAATGATCAGATCTCCAAACAACTCCTTGCATCCAAGTTGTTCCAACCGTAAATAGTCTGCTTCACTGCTCAGAACAGCAGTCTGTGAGCACTTGAAGTCTCTGATTTGCAAACAGCTTCCGCCAGATTCTCTCTTCTTGATAATGTCTCCAGCAACCCATTCTTCCGAGTCCTGAAAGAAAGGATCCGTGTTTTACAGCTTAGTGAATGCATACCTTGTAGAAGCGTAAGAAGGCTGGGTATCCGTCATCGAGAGCATTCTGAACTTCTCTGGAGAACGTCTTGGGTGTTTCCGGATCCGTTTTGCTGATGAACTCGTAGCCACGATTGAAAGCAATCAGTGTTCCGTTAGAATGTTTGTACAACTCGACATGTCCACTACGACGATAATCCACTGAAAAACAGTACTGATTCTTTCTATAAACCCTGTTTTTCTCTCACATTCTGAGCAATCGGCACACTTTGTCACTGGAATTCCTCTGCTCTTCCAGCATTCGTTTTCCGAGGCACTTTTTGAGATATCAGCTTCGAACAGATCATCTTGGTTTCCATAAACTGTCAAAATAAAGCTTGTAATCTAGAAAAGAACTTCTGTTGATCAGCAAGACTTCAGGGTGGAACTCACCAGCAACCGAATACAATGTTTTAGAAGCATCTCGGTGGAGAAAGAAATCTAGAATGAACATAGGATCTGATGACGCTGGAAGTGTCTCTTGAAGTTCACGTAGACCCTGCTTTTTTTTATCATAACGTGTTCCCCCATCTCCGAAAACAAAACAAAGACACAATATGAGTAAAGAGATCGATTTACTGGACAACGAAATAAGGAAAAAGAAGTTCACTTCGTCTCAGAAAGATCCACCGAAGCTGTCGAGTCGAGTGCGCGTGGCAAAATGAGCTGGAGTTGGAAGGTTTCCTTGGATTTGGACAGCGAGAAGTAGAACACGATAGCGATGGATAACAGGATCCCGACAAATCCCGTGATCAGATATCGTTTTGCTAATGACTTGTCACACGTGTCATCCGGACACACCTCCAATTGGTAGATGTTGATGATCTTGTAGGAGATGTTGTTCTCGATCATGTACTTCTCATCCATCCACGACTCGAGACGTTTCGGTGCTCGGCTCCACTTCTTCTTCGTCTTCTTCGTCTGTTCTTCTTTCTCTGTCACAGCATAGTCTGGTTTCGGTAGGTAAACAGGCTTCACAGGTTTCTGTCCGAACAGAACCGGCAACGATTCGACATGGTTAGCGAACACAAAGTTCTCTCCGAACACAATCGATCGATTTCCTGCCTGCAAAGTTCAAGATTGCAATTTGGATTGGAGAGGAGTGGTACCGAGTCCAAATTCGGGAAGTTGATGCTGGATAGTCTGTTGCCGGTTATCTGAACACTCCGATCACTCAAATGGATCTCTTGGTCCTCAATGGTAACCAATTTAGTGAAGGACAGATCGAAGTTGCCGACGTTGTTGTGAATGATCACTCTCCCTAGGATACTTTCCAGATTTCCCAATGCTGGGTACTTTTTGGAGTTATCTGAAACGATACACGGCGTTTGCGGATTATGGAAATCATCTAACCGAATCGGAAACCTGAAATAATCAGATCTCCGTGGAGTCGCTTGCAGTTGAGTTGTTCGAATCGTGTGTAGTCCGACTCGCTGCTGATTATGGCATGTTGCAGGCACTTGTAGTCGTGGATGATAACACATTTGGAATAAGTTAGTCCCCGTGGCGACTCTGTCTCCCAATCTTCTCTGTCCTGGAGATTACTGTTGTGAGAAGGATGTTCCTAGGAATCTTACCGCGTAGAAAAACAAATAAACAGTAGGCGATCCTCCGTCCCTTACGTTGCCTACAAGTTCAATGTCTTTTGGAGTATTGAGAAGTGTCTTGGCAACACTTCCATCTGTTTTGCTGATAAACGGATATCCATAGTTGAGAGCTTCCAGAGAACCATCACTCGTTTTTATCAACTTCACGATCCCGCCTCGTAGGGGATCGTTTGGGATTTGAGGGTTGCAAGGAGAAATGGGAGTTCCCCCTTTTTCCCAGCACAATTTGTCACTCTGTCTGTCCACTTCTTGTATTTCTGCATCGATAATATCAGAATGACTTTGTGGTGCACCATTAGTTCCAAAACAAGCCAGAAAAAAGCATAAAATCTGAAAGAGCCTGTTGACCTTTGATTAGTTTTCGGGATCCTTACCACAAACGGAATATGACCGATAGTTGCCATTTCACAGAGTCAACGTAGAGAGAATTGAATAATTTAGTACTAATCATTTGGGGATGATAAGGATGGGCGGGAGGTTCGGAACAACGTGGATTGGAGCAAGGAAGGTCACGCAAAAAGATAATGGAATTATCAAGAATCTGGGAAGGGATTGGGATTTCTCACGTGAACAAAAGGAACCTTCATGACCCTTGAAAACCTGCAACGTAGCGCTGTCGAAGTGGTAAAAACAGAACGACCCGTTCAGTTCCGTAAAGTTTTCCGACTTTTGCGTCCACTTCCATGTCGTTGCTGTAAGTTTTACGAGGCGAATGGTTCCTGTGCACGCTTCGTATTCCAGATCGATACTACTGTTCGGATATCTCTGCATCAACACCATTCGGGGTGATCTTGTCTCGATAACTTCAGAGAATCACGATGATGTCATGCAGAAGAGTCGGGTGAGTGAGCAACGTGTAATTCGGAGTGTTATTCCGCTACTTTCCAGCTCACATTCGTCTCATTCACTGCTTCTTGGTGTCCGTTTTCCCGAAATCTTCTGAAATCGTTCACGGAAAGTGCCATCAAATACAAAGAGAAATATCCGGATCGAAAAACTGTCTGGGGGAATGTGGACTGTGTGGCTCACGAGACTCTCTGCGAACGGTACTCAATCAAGAAGTACCCGACGATGAAAGTGTTCTTCTACGGATACATGATGATGGAGTATCGAGGATCCCGACAAGTGCAGTCCATGGTTGAATATGTGGAGAAGATGGAGAATACGACTGGACTTGTGCAGCTGAAAGAAGTGGAGAGTCTGACGCAGTGGCAGAATAAAGTGGATGCGAAGAAGGGAACTCTGATTCTGTGGTTCCCTCAGAACTCGCCACCATTCGAACTGATCCTCAAGGCAACTGCGTTGATCCATGACAGATTGACTGTTGTGGTGCCGACGAAGAGTAATCTGTTGGAACACGAAGACCATAAGTTGTGGTTCTCTTTGGACGGAGAACACGTGCAACCATTCAACGGGACTGTGACCAGTTTCAAGGAGATTGCCGAATGGGTCAGACAGAAATCAGCTGGAATGGTCAGGGAGTTGACGTTTGAAAATGTAGAAGAGATGGTCGAAGATGGGAAACCATTGTTGATTCTGTTCAAGAAGAAGGATGACAAGGAGAGTGAACGAAAGTTTGTGGAAGCGGTGAGAATATGGGAGGGAGCAGGGAAAACAGCAGATTTACAGATTCGTCGTGAATTGAACGAGACGGAACTGAGTGTTATCAATCCGGTGATCGCCGACGGAGAGGTTATGATCAGTGTCATGAAGCACTTCTCGCGGCCGCTCGAGAAACTTCCGTTCCTGATCATCGACCAGTTTGTTCATTCCTATCCGGCTCCGTGGGATGACGATGACATTTTCGCAGAGGGAAACATCAAACAGGTAACGGACTGAGTCCCGCCTTCCCATGACTTTTCGTTTTTCAGTTCGTCGGTGATCTGTTCAACAACATGCATCACAAACGTCTCCACGAACGATTCGCTCAACTTCTTCTGACAATGATCCTCACGGAAACGGAAAACGAGGAAAAGAAGGCGTTGGAAGAGAAGACGACGACGGAATCCAGTGAGACTGTTGAGAAGTTGGACAGTGTGTTCAACAAACTTCAACCTGCTAAGAATCGCTACTCGTTTGCAAAGCAAGAATTATAACAATCATTTTGTATCTCTTTTTATTTGAAAAAATAAATAATTAAAGATTTCCAAAGCGATCCCATTTACAATGACATGTCTTTAGTACACTACACACATTGAGAAAACGAAAAAGAGCAATTCCCAGGAGAATCTCGTCATTCAAACATTCAATAAATTATCTTATTTTTGTGGTTTTACGCTAGAAAGAAAAGTACCGGCACTTAGAAGGCTTCCCCTGTTGTACGACTTAGTTCTGCGATGGTGGCGGTGGTGGGTAGGCTCCGTATTGAGGGAATGTTGGTGGTTGGTAGTTGGTGGCTCCGGCAGTTGGAGCTGGTGGAGGTGGGGCAGCCAGTTGAGTGATTCCAATAGAGCTCAGAGAGGGCATCGGGAAGTTGAGTGGAGCTGGTGGAGGCAACGCTGAAGAAAGGAAATGGGTTATTGTGCAAGAGTTGAAGAGGAACTTACGGTTCACGTACGACGTTGGCTGAGTTGGAGCAGCAGACGATGAGAACATTGGCGGAACTGCGGATGGAATCTCTGGAGCCTTGTAACCAGTGTTATACGACTGCTGTGGTGGGAAGTTTGGTGGCGAGTAGTAGGGAGCTGAAGAGAGAGGATTTGAATTCTGTTAATCTAAACTTGTCTCACCTTGATATGCAGAAGTATTTGGAGCGGCGGAAGAAGTCGGTGCTGGAGGATAGTAAGATTGTTGTGGCGGTTGGTAGGCTTGGTAACTCGTCGGAGGAGCAACTGGTGGTTGGTATTGCTGTTGTTGCTGGTAGTAATCAGCAGCTGGAGAAGCTTGCTCGACGTATTGTTGCTGATAAGTTTGCACTGGACTTGGAGCCGAGACTGGAACCGGTGTAACTGGAGAGCTCTCGTGCGAGTGTCCGTGACCCTGTCCATTTTCATGAGAGTGTCCATGAGATCCGTGATCATGGGAGTGTCCGTGTGATCCGTTATCATGCGAATGTCCGTGTCCATCGCCGTCATGAGAGTGTCCATGACCATTCGGTTCGTAGGCTGGAGTCGATGGAATGACTGGCGGTTGGGCGTACGAAGTTGGCGGCTGAGGAAGGAAAGCTGGTTGCGGTGGAGGAGGAAGGTTCTGAGCGTATGCAGTCGGGGCAGGTGGCAGTGGAACCGATGAAGAGAACTGCGATGGGTCCGGGAAGTTGGTAGCCGCTGGTGGCTTGGCAACATTGACTTTGTCGACCAACGGATTTCCGACCGGAACTCTCGGCTGAGTTGGAGCCATCAGTGGCTGTTGCACGTTCTTGGATCTATCGACGGATACTGGGATACGGTGGAGATATCCGTAGCCGATGTCGCAACCCAAGCATCCTTCGCCTCCCCATGCAGAATTGGGAGTCAGAGAAACCTGAAATAATAGTTTTAGAACCAATATTTTATCAAACAACTTACTTCTCTGACAAGATCAGTATCCACGTTGTAGACGTACAGCTTCAGTGGCTTACCCTCGTTCGCTTGAACAAGAGCGATCAAGTCGTCAGCTTGGTGAAGAACACTTTCGGCTCCAAGAATGTAGTCAGTATCAGCAATCAATCCAGCCAGAGAAGCCGGCGAGTTCGGTTGTACGGAGATGATGTGCCAAACATGTTGGCTGGCACCGTCGAAGGAGCAGAAGCGGATGGAAACACCGAGCAGACCTTGTCCTCCCCAATTTTGAGATGGGGTGATGCTTGTCTGACGTACAGATTGTGATTTACTGAAAAAAAAGTTTGGTTTCGACTGTGATTCAAGATGAATGTGGTACCTGTTGTAAACAGTAATCTCCAGTGGTTTGTCCACGTGCTGCTTCAACACATCCTTCATAGTATCGTTGTCCTTGTCCAGGCGGGTGTTTCCAATTGATACAATGAAGTCGAAGAATGGTTCAAGACCAGCAACGGCTCCTGGGGAGTTCTCTTGAACCTGAAATTCATTAGATTGATAAATACTGCAGAAGCGGAATCTTACCCGAAGAACATGGTATCCCTCGGTTCCGCCTCCTGGAATGGGTACACTTTCGCTGCTTCCCATTTTGAGAGGACCTGAAACAAGCGAAAATCAACGTAGAAACACCAGAAACAATGTATTTTTCACAGCAAACAGCGGTTTTCGCCACGCGTACGCCGTGCATTGGCCGCAAACACCGTGACGGGATAATGCGGACATGCAATTTTGTTTTGAGCGCGTTTTTCGAATTCAAGATTTTTCCTTTCAAATTTTAAAAATTTTCTTGTTTCCGTTCACCTCCGCAAAAAATATAGATTTTTTTACATAACTACCGTAAATTTTAAAGCAACAAACGTACTTGCAGGTAATTATTAGCTATTAGATTTTCTTCTCGGCCATTCCAATGCGTTGTTTGCTTAGATTGTTTGTTGGTATTTGTGTGAAAAGAACTAAATAATTATCTTCTTTTCCATCGCAATACTGACGAAATGGGTAGAAAACAGCGTTCTTTATTATGTTCTCATGGTTTCTCTACCTCCTTCTGGATTCAGAAATCTAAATAACTATTCCCCCAAGCTCTTCCAAGATCGCTCCATCGAAGTTCTCGACCAAATGTGCATTCTACCGTAATCCGTTATGTTTTCCGAAGTAGCCTCTAAAGCTTCCAGTCAGCTCTGCTATTCCCTTTTATCAAATTTCAATTTCCCGTATCGTTAATCGTACAGAAATCAATACAAAGGCCCGAGGCAGCTGCATTGCGGCCGTGTCCGTCTCCGCAGTCTTTGCTGGGCCAACGGCTCTGCATGTCTGTCTCTCCTCACTCAACATACTTTTCCCCTCACTCAATGCGCCCACTCACGCTCATCGCCGCTGCCTCGCTTCCTCGGCCGTCGCCGCGCCGAACAACGAGTGTCTCTAGATTCTGTCTCTCCACCGTCTTCTCCACATTTCCCTCGTCCTCACCATTTTATCGACCTGCTTCAGAACATTCTTTTCCAGGCAAACCGGCGTGAGATGATTCGGAGGAAGAAGTCCGTTTCGGGAAGGTCCAGAAGAAAGAGAGCAGGTACAACAAAATTCCCGCGAGTGCCTACCGTAACCCGTCTTATTGCAGACTCGCCTTCGCCACCGAGACGTCGGGGATCAGATGCCGTGCCGCCACCTGAATTCATGCCGTACGATTACGAGAATCTGGCCATATACTTCATGAAAGCAATCAAAGGACAAGAGTATCCATTCCTTTCGACGGGATTTGTGAGTGTTTTAATCAACGAGCCTCTAGAATGTGTGGTCAGTTTTTAGGTTCATCTGGTTCATGAAATCGAGGAGATGCTTGCCACGAACAACTTCACCAAAGAATTCATGAGCGGCGAAATACAGTACATGAATGCCGGGTTCTACCCAACTCCCGATCTGAACGCCAGAATGATGCCTTCGTACGATCTGATGCCAGAAGAGGGTGCATCTTCGCCGGCTGACAACTCAGATACACAAGCCAGTGAATCGATTCCGAACGATGATGAGAAGGAATACGCGTGAGTACTTTACCATAGTTTGAGCATTCATAGAATATCCCTTTTCCAAATTCTCCCATTTTACAGAATTTGTCTGCTACCGTTTGAAGAAGAGGACGACAACTTTGACGAGTATCCAGCATATCATATGGGAACTCGATTCTGGTCGTGGTGTCGACGGAGTTTCATGGGGAAAATAGATTCGGAGTACTTGGAGGGCTTCAAGGAAATGTTTCTGGATGCATACAGTCAAGAATCTCTGCAGAAGTATTTTGACAATGAGCCATGGAAGTATCGAAAGAAGATTGTTCCACCTCCAGCATCGAGGAGAAAGTCTCAGAACACACCACAGGGAAAGAAGAAGGTTTCCATAGCTAATGACACTACATCTCCGTCGACGTCAACTGCTGCAACAACCAGTAGTGCGCGTAGTGCAAATCGGAAAGCGTGAGATTCAACTTCGAATTTCAATAAACCTGTCTACTCTTTTTAGATCCTTGTCCGGTTATCGCATCCCGAATCGTCGTAACTCCGAGAAAGACCAGATCAATAATAACAAGATCGTCCCTATCATCGGGTCTATGGTAATAAGTGCATGTCGGGAACTGAAGGATAGCAAATCGACTCCGGATACTCCGACAACTCGAAGAGCACGGGTCAGACTGGCAAGCCGAGATTCCTCGAGAGAACGGAAATGTAAGAAATTGCCAAAGTTACTGTCATAACCACTCATTTGCAGGTGCTAAAGTGGAAGTGGATGTTGACGAAGATGAGGAACAGTGCAACGGAGTTGCTAGCCGCTTCAGCCCAAGAAGTGAGTCTCATTCGTGTTTCTGTAGTTATTCACAAAATATTTCAGTGCATTCTCCGAGACAATCCAGGAAAGAAAAAACAGAAGAGGATCACGAGAAGATGGAAAATGGAAATGGAGTGACAAATGGTCATGCGAAGAATGGAGAAGTGTCCCCGAAACGCAGGAATGGCGAGATCAAAAACAACGGCAAAGGATCTGCGAAGAGTGAAAAGAATGGTTCTGCTCGGCGGAATACCGACAATGATACCGCTGAGGAACTGGAAATGCCCTCTGATATCGAAGACTTTGACGCCAAAGCCATGGGATCCCGAATCGTTGCCAAGCTGATAACTGGAGGCATTCTTCCACAGTCAAGTGCTCAAATATTCGAACAAATGACTCAAGAAAATGACGAAGATGGCGGAGAAGTTTATCCGCAAGTGGAAATGAGTGAAGAAGGAAAAGATGAGGCCGAGGATCAGGAAGTGGGCGAGTTGGCAGAAGAACTCCAGAACCTGCAGATCAATCTGCGAGATGAGCAACCCCTCAAGAAGGCACTGTCCGTTTTGGCGTGGCGTCAAGCTAAAGCTCATTTTGCATTCTACCACACTTACCATGAACTGGCTCGTGCCGACTATGATGTGAGTCATTACTGTTTCCGTTACTGTTGACAACAATACACTTTCAGCTGTTCAAACTGGGTGTTAACATGTACAAAGAGCACCCACGAAAGCTTCCCGCCGCCACCGACATGGTCGTTCTGAAGGAGTCCCTGCAGAAGCGCAACTACCTGGCCAGAATGCATCACAGCAAGTTGTATCGTCGACATCCCAAGTTCAGATGGCAAAAGTACCACATGCTAGCGAGCAGACGAGCCGCACTTGGAATTCCTTAAACTCTGTATATTTATCTGAAGTTTTTTATAATTGTGAAATACCCCTAATTTATTCAAAATGTCTTCCCTTTTAGTTTTAAGATCTCTTCACAGCAGAAATTGCGAATTATCCTCTTTTCAAAACATTAATATTTATAACCATTCGGGTTCTCCCCCTTTCGTTTTTCGACCCGCAAACAGATCCGCTCCATTTCTAAATTCCGTTTCCTTCCGGCTCCGACTCTATTATGTGTAGCTCCCGTAACCCGTCATGTACAACTCCCTTTTTTATTCATGTGGTATACCTATAATATTGATATTTATTTGCTTTCCTACATATCCTCCCATTAAAACAATAAACACTGTTTTACTCGAACCTCCTCCCCCTTTTCCGATTCCCCCGATTGGTTTCTGCCATTGTATACGTTCGTCTAACGTGGCAGTGCCGTTATTTACGCCATCACCCACTGCCGTTTCTCTTCTGCGTCTCTTCTCGAATATCACTTCTGTTAGACGGAAACCAAAAGAAAAATGGCAGAATTCAGTCGATGAAATGGACGGAAACCACGGAGCAACGGGCGGAGATGTCGTCAGGCAGGTGAGAAATGTTTCGGGGAATTCAGGAGCAAACTAGAACAACCAAACTATTCATTTGTTTCAGGGGTTTATATGCCCGTTTTGCATGGAAGACTTTGGCGAGTACATCCGACTCATTCGACACGTGGAAGATGACCATCCAGAAGAGGACAGCAGCGATCTGGCAGACATGTTCGTGTCGAATGTGAAAGGATTCTTCGACAAAGCGAAACGAGGCATTCAGAAGTTGGATGCAAAGAAGAGCATTGCTGAGATTGCGAGCGTACGTTCTTCTTTTGAAAGCTGTAAAGGCATAAACATGTTTCCAGAGCGTAGAATCAGAACTAACAGAAACTGCCGAAAAGCTGGCTGAGAGGGCCCCAATTCCACTTCCACGAGCCCCCAAACCACTTCCGCCGGACGAAATTTCACCAGGAACACGACGTTCGATAACGAAGGAGTTCATGTCGATGAGGGATCTGAACATCAACGAAGTGGCTGTCAGAACGAATATGCTGATCATCAGACTCGACAGGCTGATTCATGGAGGTCCAAAAGACAAGGATCCTGTGAAGAGAAAAGGTCAGTCAATGTTAAAAGAGCAGAAATATATAAAAAGCTTGGTGAATTACAGAGTTCGAACGAGAAATTGTACCGTGGTTAGATGACGCGGAAGCTGTGTGCTGTCCCCTTTGTGCTGTTCGGTTCGGTCTCACCAGGCGACGACATCACTGTAGACTCTGTGGACGAGTGCTCTGTCATTCTTGCAGCAAATTCCTCTCTTTTGAGACTGCCCGTGAGTTCTAGTCAAACAATTCTGAATGAAGGGGAACGTCTTTAGGAAAGTTGACGAGTGCTTCTAACCCACTGGGAGATCAGCATATGGATCAGGATGGAGTTCTGGACAATCATGAAGTGAACGACAATGAAGCGGCACCGGAGGAGAATATCAAGAAATCGTTCTTCTCCCTTTCACAAAAGTCCGTGGACAAGATGAAGAAAGCGATGGCTGGAGCAGTTCAGAAGGTGCAGTCGGCAGCCACTGGAGAGGAAGTGTTCGGTGATGAACACGACATTTCGGAGTACATGAGAGTGTGCAGTGCATGTCTTCGAGATCTCGAGTTCAGAGAGAGCCAGATGGAAAAGAAGGATCCCCCGGTATACGTGCAGCAATACGAAACTCTGATGGCCATGATAACAGAGGTGAACAATCTGGTTCCGACTTATGTGAGGATTGCTAACAGTTTGAAGTTAGTTGATGAAAATCAGTGTCAGTTCATAGACTTCTGTTACAGAAACGGAGAATCAGTGTACACTCACAAGACTGGCGAAGATCTCCGTTCGAAGTGTCTGTCAATGCAGAAGGATATTGATGATTTGAGTAGAGCCATTGCTGAGGGAGGAGAACAGACGCAGTTCGTGACGAGGGAGCAGATCCTGAGAAAGAACATCCGGTTGGCAACAGCACAGTCTCTGCAAGGACTTCTCGGACAGATGGAATCACTGCCGACTCCCGAAGAATGTGCTCGTCGAGTCGTTCAGAGGAAGGAGAAGAGGGTGAAGGACTTTGCTCGTGTCAACAGAACAGTTATGAAGGTTTGTGACTGAATTATTATCATTGTACTGATTTTTCTGTCCAGATGTCAAGCTCAATGCCTCAACTCATCGAACATCCTCATCTGAACAGTACAAGTAGCATATCGTCTCTAGGAGGAGCCCCTTCCGTCGACGATGGGTGGACTGCTGATGAAAATGATTCGTGAGTTTTATTGATGTCACTGTTCTTCAACCTTGAAAAAGTTCCAGAGCTTTCGAAGCACCTTCCGTCGAGGATGACACGATTCAGACGGATCACCCGTTGTACGAACAGCGAGAACAACTTCGCAAGTTCCTGTTCCAGGCCGCTTCGACAGGAAAACTCGACGAGATGGATATTCTCGAACGGAATCTCAAAGAGATCGAAGAGGAGATGGAACGTCTTGGGCTGAACTGCTAACTTTTATCTAGTCGCGCAAACATGATGTGATTCTTAACTTATTACTTTCCTTTCCCGATATTTGCATATTTCTGTGATCTTCAATCATTTCCGATGCTAAATTAACAATTCTCACAAAAAGTTTATGGCGGTTAGATGACACGGTCGAGAATGAGATCAAATCAGGAAATGGATAGTTCGTGGGGATACTGTAGATTTAGTAAAGCCCTCCTCGACCTCTGGAACGAAGAATCGAATTGAGACTGGGCTGCGGGCGAACTGGAATTGCAATGCCGTTCTCGTCGATGAAGACGTCGCTGATGGGTTGTCCGTAGGTCCAACGACGAGGAATCACCTGGAAAAGAGAGGGTTTGAAAGAGCAGGAAGTAAGGAACACTTACAGGTCTACCGGCAACAGAAGCCACCGGGCGAATGAAACTCTTGTCGCGAACTGTGATCATGGAGATGGAGTCTGCCGCTGCTGCTTCATCTGGATACGGTTCCATGGGTCTTTGCTCTCTCAGTTTCCGGAATAGTCCTTCCATTGTGAGAGATGAGCATTCTGAAAGTAACAGCACTTGCGAGAATCGTCTCGTATGTGTGACCCCTATCATATGTCTTCGGTGTCAGTTCCAATTCAATTCGGATTCAGATACGATGACAGATGGGATTGATAATCGAACTGATAGGGGAGGGAAGGGAGTGGAAACCAGGTACGTATTGCCACTTGAACCGATTATGGAGACATTGGCCAAAAGTCGAAGACGAAAAGCGAAACGGTCAATGGTTTTGTTATTGTTTTGAGTATGTTATAGAAAGGAGACAGAAACGGGTTTAGTGTGTCACAAGAAACAGTGAGAGGGAGAGTCTCACTGAAACTACTATGAGATTATGACCTTTGGGGAACTTTTGAAAGCTCAACATACTCAATGAGCAAGAATCGTGAAGCTTGGGTTCTCCGTATACTAGATCTCCCATCCCATTGTTATCTTACAGTACTCTTTTGTACTGACGCCCTTCTACACAATCAGAGAACCATGTCAGAACAACCAATAATCACACTCACCTTGGAAGAAAAACAAGATGACGAAGAGCGAGATGATAGCCGACTTCATAATGGAGTTGTCTGCAACCGTCCCCTCCGATGCTTGCCTTTTAAAACGTCGTCTCGGTGAGAGATCGGAGACGCAGTGAAACGATGACGTCGTTGTAGACCGTTCGGAAGGATCTGTCGAAGCGTCTTTGACACTTTGATTTTGCAGTTTTTGTTTAGAGACTCCGGGGGAATGAGTACGTGAGACTTGTGGGTTAGTACGTGGTGAAATGAAAGACGGGTCGAAGAAAGGCAGATGGAGACGACGGTGGAGGTGGAGACGTCGAGAATCAGGTAAACAGTGACGAGCGGTCGGCTGACCTTTGGCAGTCCAACGATGAGGATGGTGATATCATAAAGTGTATTTTATAGATCATTATTTTAAGATTCGATAGGAGATGAAAATTTGAACTAGGTGATGGATTCTATTTGTCACTATGATGTCAGGATGTGATCCGGGTTACCCAGAAAGCATTCACGTGAACTCTATCTCCAGGAGCTTCTTCTTTATCAGATTGTCTTTCTTCATTTCACGCCAAACTTCTCATCAAAAGAAAAGATATTCAAATGTTTCCTAGAGCAATAGCTATCTTCTTGCAATTATGTTTCTTCTTTATGTTCAATTCGTGTCAAGCAGCAGACGTTCCGGAGGATTACGGTATGTCATTTATTAGAGGGCATTCCAAAATGGATCAGTTCAGGAGCATTGTCAACTGGAGAGATTCAAGAGTATGATCACGGAGAGTGTTTGGGACTCGGTGGATATCTCCGCAACTACAAACAGAACAAGAAGAAGGTTGTTCGTTGTGAAATAGCTCACAGTAAGTTGCATATTTCATCACGATTCATTCACAACAGTGTCCCAGATTACTACTGTTTACAATCACAAGTGATATCCACGGAGAAAGATCTGGATGCACTGCATCAATTGGGATGTGTGGAACTGCACGGCGACTTGATAATAAACAACTTCCACGATGTCAGTTTGCAAGGAAAGCTGCAAGAGACACTGTCACGGATCAAGAAAATCAAAGGGAAACTGATAATCAACCAGAACGATTTACCACTTGATATATCCTTCGATGCACTGGAATATATCGGCGATTTCGTCTTCATGGGTACAAAAACGTGGAATAAAACAGACAGAGAACCCATCTTTTAGGTCAGAGTCCGCTGGTTCAGTTGACAAACAACAGAGTGAACTCGATAAAGTTTCCAAAACTGAAGGAGATTCACTGTTTGAAGAACAGAAGACGGAAATGTGTGGTCGTCGGAGGGAATCGGAAAGTGGAGAACGGAACAAGGACAGATATTGAAGCGAATGGACAGAAACTGAAGGTGCCTGAGTTCTTTCACTCGGAAATTGAAGTGGAATTGGAGAAAGATGAGGATGAAGAAGAAGATGAGGGATGGATAGGAATGGAACAGTACGAAGAGGAGGCCAAGACGAACAAGAGTCCCCGAGGATACACATTTGTGAACATCCACGCAAAGTTCTTTGTCTCCAGTAAGATTGTCATTGAGATTTCCTGTTAGCTCCCAATTGTTTGAGGACGGTACGTGCACGCAGTCATCTCACTTCTCTTCTTTTCCGTGGCTGCTGGAATCATCTTCTCAACTGTGAATCGACCGAAGAGGAAAGTGCTGCGACTGCTGTCAGACAAGTATGAGTACAAAGACAACTGGGGTCGGGAACTTGTACCACTTGAATAAAGCAGTTGGTCTCATTGAATCAAGTTTTAAGAGTTGGTCACCGAGCTAAAGGTTTATTGTAAAAAGTAATTGAACATGAAAAGTAACATGAAAACGATAAGTGATAATGAACAATGATGGCAGTTAAATATCAGTTCGGAGAATTTTTCGAGTCGGTCGTCTTTTTCTTGTTAGTGGTTCCCTCAGGCCGACTTTTCTTGTATTTCCGTTCGTAGACGAAGCAGGCACTGAAAATGACATTTCGTAAAGGTAATGAATGGGAAACTCACTTGCACATAACATTTTGTTTTTTAACGTTCCTCCATTTGCAGGTTTCCGTGGCCATGCAATTTGTGCAGATCTTCGTTTTGCTTTTTCTCTGTTTCGGGATGCTCGGTGCGGTTGATGGAGTAGACGAAGAAGTGGAGACAGGAGAAGAGTTGTGAGTAGAAGAAGTTGATGGAAAAGAGGAGGAACTGTCTGAAAAAAGAATGAGGTTCAGTAAGAAATGTTGAATTTTGCTTACCCAGTGCAGTTGGAAATGACAATCCGTTCCAGCCAGTCAGCTTCAAAGGTTCTGGATCTGTGGGAAGTGAACCGGAAGTTGTCGGGGAGTTACTCATGTTTCCACCGACTTGCAACACAGAGTTCAGGTAGGAAAACTGTTGGTTCTGTCGAGTATAATAGGAATACAACTGGAGATACGAGGCAGCATAAGAAAGGGCCATGTTGGTGGGAACAGAAGGAGTGGAGACAGTGGAGACTGTGGGCAAGGAAGAATCCATGACAGCAGACGGGAGAGAAAAATGAATTCAGAGAATATCTCGATAATGACCAGTTGGACCCTGCTTATATAGGCCCACGGAGCCCCGCCCTCTTCCTCAGATATTTAGATGTCATCTTGATAACGAGAACGACTGTTATTGATTGAGGTGAAGATGAAGCAGTTGGAAGGTGAAGAAAGATGTTTTATGACTCAAAAGGATGACTTTTGTTGCTTCTATTTACACCTCTGATTGAGATCGTGGTAATCTCATCTGATAACATTGTTTGAAGAAGTTTTGTTTTATCGTGTTACCCTTTTTCCATTGTCTCCCCCTGCACAACTTCCTGTGAGCTATTCACATTCCGAAGCAAATTTTGAAGTATCCTAACACATTTTGTACTTCTTAATCGAACCAGAAAATGTATGCCATATCCATTTTGAATTCGATAAACACCAGTTATCTCGCCCTTTCCCTGATTGCTTTGCCTGCTCCTCCGCTTTCTGCACAACGTCTCCGTGTCTAATCCGCTATCATTCGCCCACAACAACACCCCTCCTGCCCGTCTCGATGTCATCAATTCGGCGATTCGTCTCCTTGACAACCAAGTTATTTGGTTCTCCGTCTCAAGTACATACACGCGCGCACGCATTCATTCCGCGTTTATTCCGTCTCCGCAGTCGTAGCTAGGAGCCAATGAGTAGCCAGTGAGCATATTACCTGCTTCCCATCTGTCCGTCGTCTCTCCATTCTCCATACTCTCTTTTCTTTCTGTCACTCAATTACTGGAGTATTCAATGCTTCTAGCCGCCGATCCGCATGCAGCCATAGACATTGACAAGCTGGTCAGTTCATTCCGAATGCTTTTCCCAGTCTAAATTTTCAGGTTGGCTGGCTGTTGGCTCAGGCTGAACAGACGAATGGATGCCCCGAAAGTTTCTGTCTGATTGACGTCAACGATCATGACGTCTATAGAAGTTCCCACTTAGCCGATGGTGATTATATATTCTCTTTTTCATAACTACCATTCCCTTTAGCATATCACTATGACCGTATTCTCCTTGCTCGTTTGATCTACGAGACTCCGATACTTGCTCAAGCGAAAGCAGAAGGACATCTTCTTGTTATCTACGGAAGAGAGGCCGAACGGGTTTCGAATGTGCTGTTTCAAAGAGGATTCAAGACTGTTTTGTTGAAAGGAAGTATGGGATTTCATCATAATTTCCTTCGCTTATCTCGGTTTTCCAGATGTTGCACAGTTCAAGGAACAGTATCCATGTCTTCTCGAACCTTCGATCGACTTTGTGAAGTTGAAAGAGATCTATGAGAAGAAGCGGAACAGTGTGTTCGGTGGTCGTCTCTGGCGAAGCACTTCCGCTTCTCGACTCAAATCTGTCGATCGGAATGAGAGGGCTGAGAAGTCGAAGAAGATCAACAGACCACCCAGTCAATCTAGAAAACCTTGGCTTTGATTCTAATTTTCAAATTATTGATAATATGATATCTATTGTACCCCAGTTTTATATGATTGTGTCGGTGTTAATTTCGATGTCGCATTGTTCTACTTTATATCATAAAAACGGAATCGCAACAGAAAACTGTCAATTACTAGACTAACCAAAACGAGAGTGGGAGAAAAGAAAAATACACACATAAAATTTTGAAAAGTTAGAGATGGACAGTTTAGATGAGCACGTCGAAGTCGCGGAGTTCCTCGTCGGATGGGAGAGTGGCGGCGACACGGTCTCTGAAACAAGAGTTTTTCAGAAATCGAGACAAGAAAAGACTCACCTTGGGATGAGGTCGGGGCTGATGAGCGGGAGTCCGGCTTTCTCTCGTCTGGCGATTTCCAAATGAGCTTCTCTCAGAGCCCACTCTCTACCCATTGGCCTGTAAACTATTATCAGTTTGATAACCTATTCGTTTTCTTTTTACCAATCAGGACGGGCGAACATGATCCAGCAAGTGAACCACGTGGTCAGGACGGTGAACAAAAGGAAAGCGGCCTGGTGGAAACGAGCCCAGTCTTTGTGTTCGTCGTGGGCAATTTGCGAGAACCAAATCCACTCTCTTCTCTGAAAATTTTCAAGATTACAATAATTTCTAAAAGAAATAACAAAACGAACCATCTTGGCTCCTTGATCCTTGGCGAGCGGTCTTCTCCATCCGTCTCCGAACAGCCAGTCAAGGCGACCTCCGTTCAATTTTGGCCATGGGTTCTCATAGGCGTACGAATCAGTTCCTGGTCTGAAATCAAGATTTCTCAGATATTTTCCGAATATGGGAATGGATAATACCTGTAGTTGTCTGGTTTTCTCTCGACTTTGGCATCCGAGTGAGAGTGCGATGAGGCGAATCGTCTAAAACCCAGCGACCTGAAGCTGGCCGACGTTTGAACGCGGCTCAGTTGGAGCAGCATCTGAAATTAGTGAATTAACCTTGGAGTGATTGATAACGAGTGTTAATCAAAGAAGAAAATCGATAAAATCGCAGGGACAGCAGTCTTGTTGGGCAATGTGCTTCGGGTAGTTTAATAGCTATATAGTCATGCTAATTATAATTTAGAACAATTAAAAAACTTAAAGAGACCGAAATAGTTGAGAAAACCCAGAAAAACTTGCTAAAAAAGAAAAAAAGTCGGAAAATTGTGAAAATGTGCGGCGGAGAGTGCGGTGGGGCGCGTTTGCATTTGCACTCATTTTTTCGAAAAAATAAGTTTCGCACAATTGTTTTTATCGCAAAAAATGAATGATTTGGATTGGGTAGCTGGAATCAGCAAAAAAGATGCAGGAAAATACAGCAGACAAATACTGGTAAACGATTTCGGAGTTTCTGGTAAGTTATTCTGTAAATTATGCCATGTCTAATAGTTTCCAGGCCAGAAAAGTTTGAAAGAGACCAAAGTGCTCGTTGTCGGAGCAGGAGGACTCGGCTGTCCAGTAGCAACTTATTTGGGTGCTGCTGGAATTGGAACTCTCGGAATCGTCGACTATGATCATGTAAGTTCGAGCTTTTTCATACAGTAACCAATGACGTTTCCAGATTTCCCAAGACAACCTTCACAGACAAGTTGCTTACAAAGAGGCGCAGGTGGGACAGTCGAAAGCTCAGGGACTTGCAGACAATGTCAAATCGTGAGATCTAACCTTGTTCAATCAAAAACAAATGAGCTTTCAGTCAGAACAGTGATGTTATCCTTCAAGTTCACAACGTGTCTCTCGACAGTTCAAACGCCATGGATATTTTCAGAGAGTACGATATTGTCTGCGACTGCACTGACAACGTTGCAACTAGGTATCTTCATTATGCAGTTCTTTCCTTCATCAGTTCACAACAGATATCTGATCAACGACGTCTGCGTCTTTCTGAATCTTCCCCTGGTGAGTGGAAGTGCTCTCCGATGGGATGGTCAGTTATCAGTGTACAACTACGGTCTAGAGTGTCCTTGCTACCGGTGCCTGCATCCTCGTCCTCCAAGAGCCCAATTAGTGACAAATTGCAATGAAGGCGGAGTACTCGGACCAGTCGTCGGAGCAATCGGCAGCATGCAGGCGCTTGAAGTGATGAAGATCGCAGGGAAAGTTTCTGGTAAGCACGAGAAAACTGTTCTCGGACAAAAAATACTTTTCCAGGTTCCTTGGCCGGCCAACTTCTTCTATTCGATGGTCGAGGTGGAAGACACAGAACGATTCAACTGAGGAAACGTAATCCACAATGTATCGTCTGCGGAGATGAACCAAAGATCACAGCTCCAATCGACTATGTGCAGTTTTGTGGAGCTGGAGCACACGATAAAGTAGGTTTCTTTGATGGTACCTGTTTCTAATCTTCATAGCTCAGGTTGAAAATCTGAAACTTCTGGAAAGATGTGATCGCCTTGATGTTGAAGAATATCGAGATGAAAGAAGAATCCGGAAGCCGATGCTGCTGGACACAAGGCCGCCCATCGAGTTTGAGATTGCACACCTGCCAGAGGCTATTAGTCAGTTTTTTCAACAATCGGAAACAAAGAAACGTTTCGTTTGCAGATATAACTCTTGATCAATGCAAACGCCTCCAGCCCCATGTTATCCAGGGCCTTCTCGATATAAAAGGTTCTTCTTCGTCCGACGTCTTTGTGATCTGCCACCGCGGGAACGATTCTCAACGAGCCGTCGAAATACTGAAAGAGAAGTTCGGACCGTCTTCTTCAGTTCGGTTTCGGGACATCATTGGAGGATACGAAGAGTGGGCTCAGAAGATCAATGACCAGTTTCCTCTTTATTAAAGGTGGATGGAAGTGGTAGGGAAAGTTTGTTGGAATTTGTTAAGAATGGGCCCTAGACCCACCCTCCGCAATCCGTTTCTTTTAAAAAAATTTCTCCGATTTTTAAAAGCTCCTCAAAGTGGCCCTATTTTGCTAGTTGAGCAGGTTACAGAAAAACCTCTCATTGCGCCACACTTTCTCGCCGCCGTTTCTCTGCGTCTAACTTGCACACACACTCTCTCACGCGCGATTTCGCAATCGAGCAGGTACGAGAGAGTGTGACTGCAAGTAAGACGCAGAGAAACGGTGGCGAGAGAGTGTGGCGCAATGAGAGGTTTTTCTGTAACCTGCTCAACTAGCAAAATAGGGCCACTTTGAGGAGCTTTTAAAAATCGGAGAAATTTTTTAAAAAGAAACGGATTGCGGAGGGTGGGTCTAGGGCCCATTCTTAACAAATTCCAACAAACTTTCCCTACCACTTCCATCCACCTTTAAACTTGTTGATTCTTTTATTACATCGAAACTGATTTTGTTAGACATGGCTCAGTGTGGAGAAAGAAAGAGAAACTTGAAGAGAGTTATGCAATATCGGTGGGGTTGGATGAGTCACGCGGTACGACTTCTTTCCAGATGAACCAACAGTTGAAAGCGAAGCAGATGACGCAGACCCAGTCGGCGAGCTGGAACATGACGAATTGGTGTTATTAAAAAAGAACAAAAGGGAACATACCACTGAGATTGCGAGTTTTCCATTGTTGACGTCTCTGCTGGAGAACGTAGCATTCTGGTTCTTCCACGAGTCCTGTTGGAACAGTTCCGTTAGTCTTTCTGGTGATGTGGCAGTTCCGATTGTGTTGGCTCCAGCCCACCAAATGGAAGAACAGAAGAAGAAGAGAATGAAAAAGAGGGCAGTGGCACCCAGGTCGACGAGTGGGATACGTTTCTCAGTCTGGTAGATGTTCCAGAAGATCACGTAGACGAATGAGACAAAGATCACGTAGATTAGAGCAGCCACGTTGACAAAGTAGAAGAAGCCGGCACTGCCACTGGCACTGTCGTCTCCTGGCCAGAAATCGTATGTTGCTTTGTCACATCCAGTTACTTTTACTTTGGACAGTCTAGAAAACAAGGAGTCTTTGAGCAAATTGGCTGCGATTCGATTGTATTCGACGGAACTTACGAGAACGTGTAGACCTTCTGAGTTGATGTGCTCGTCCCGTTTTCTATTTTACAGTTGTATTCCATCTTGAGACCCCAACTGTTGACTGCGGCAATAGCTATTATGATGAATACCTGGACTATGGGAATTGGAACAGAAGGTTCAGAAAGACCTGTTACTCACGAATTGGATGATTCTGATGAAGCCAAGTGGGAATTTGAAGGCGTTTAGATTAATCTGACCAGGCATGATTGTGAAAGTAATCGATCGGAACTGGAAGTACGAAAATAACAACAAAAGGGTATGAAGGGAGAGGAAACGAGAGAAAGAGAGACTGAGTCAGACGGTTCTTGATAACGGAGACAAAGTTATCATATCGAAGAGAGAATCGGAGACGAAGAGAAACGAGAGAATAGGTTGATGGTGTGTCGTCGGATGGATCGAGTGCCGTTTCGAGGACATCGATCGGAATGAGACGGAGACGCAGAGAGTCTGCCACACCACTGTTTGCCAAGTGGTGACTCTGTTTATTCTTGTAAACCCGCCCTCTTCGGTTTTGCTTAAATTACGTTTATTCATTCTGCAATGAACAAGTTTCGAACAGAAGTGCATTAAAATCCTAGAAAATAGATAAAAAACGGGGATGGGACAGAAGAAACGATAACTAAAAGAAACTTTATCTGCCAGAAAATACGACGTAGAAGAAGGAACAACTACTTTCACAGGAAAACGCACATTCGAATTGGAGGCGAGTTTTCAAACTGGGTTATTATTTTCATTTAGCTCGATCCGATAACGATGGTGTTGTCCTTGAAGGAGTAGGCTGGCACGTGGAGGTTCAATGGAGCTGGTCCCTGAACAGAGAACAGTTTGTGATGGTCAGAGATCGATGATCATGTTTTGAAAGAAACTTCTTTTGTATCGGAGGCCAACGCTGTTCACCGTCATAAGGCTATGTCCTTTTGAATAGAGAGAACAATTCCAACCCGATGTTGGAGATTTCCTCAATACCCATCCAGACACTTCGCCCTACGACTCGCAGAGCAAGGATGTTTTCTCGTCATATACAGTTTTTTGAAGATTTATAACTTCAATGCAAAGCAATACCTTTCTGATACGTCCAGAAGCGTCGTAGTGAGAACCGTGGCACGGGCAGTAATATCCTCCGAAATCTCCAGCGTTAGCTGTAAAGTTTTTCGTCTTGGATTGCTCAAAAAATGTATTACTCACCAATTGGCACACATCCGAGATGGGTGCACACTCCGATGACAACGGACCACTCGTCCTTCTGCACACGTTCGTCGTCGTGTTGTGGGTGACGGAGATCAGCGACCGGCACAGCCTTCTCTCTGGCAATCTCGTTCTTGGTGCGATGCTTGACGAACACTGGCTTTCCACGCCACTCGAAAGTCTTGGTCTGTCCCTCTGGAACGTCGTTCATGTTGATTTCGATCGAAGCCAGAGCACGCTGATCGGCAGCCATAGCCTAAATGGAATTTTTAAATCTTGACCATTCGTTATCAACGACTCACCTTGTAGGCAACCAACGTTTGAACAACTTCCTTTCCAGCCCACAGGGAGAGGACTCCTCCAGCTGAAAACAGGATAGAGTTAACACAATTCTGGATTTTTTTCAGACAAACCTCCGTAGTAGAGGGCGGTCGGGAGGGCACGACGTTGATCCTCGGTATCACGAGCTGGGGTCTGGGCGTTCTTGGTGGAGTCGCGGCGGTAGTTGGACATGTCCGGGAAAGTCACATCGGTGTGAGCAAGACGACGAGAAGTCACTGAAAATATAAATTGCGGGTATGATGTGGAAGAATAACTAACCGTTGATTCCCTTGACAGCGAGTCCGTTGGTGAAAACACCTCCGGTGCTGCGGCTCACGGCAGCTTGACGAGACTCGGCGGTGGAGAACTCAGCTGGGACCTCTCTGAATGCGGAGACATTTCCGGCAGCTGGAGTAGCAGCGACAAAGTTGGCATGTGGCTGAGAGCCGCTGATCTGCAACATCATTGTGAAAGTTGGTGAAAAAAGGATTTTGGAGCAATTCCAGGAATCACGCATCTTATTTTTCAAGATTTTAGAGAACACTTACCACTTTAACTGCAAATCCTCCAGATCTGGCGAGAGAAGCCATTGCCCCAGTTGATGCCTGTAATTATTTGTAGAATGAAAACTTTTAAAAAATGATTTAGAGCAAACGAACGATGAAAAATTGAGCAACATAACGAGAATTCAACAAATAAGATGTCAAAAACATGAATTTCAACTCAAAATTGAATTTTTATGGCAGGAAAAGCCAAAAAATCATGAAAATTGGGCCGAAATTCAACGGGCGGACTGCCTCGCCGAAGAGACGCAGACAGTTTTTGGCACGCGTCGCACGCCGCGCCGTTGGCCGTGGAGCGCACTTTCAGCAAAGTTTTCCGCGAGGCTCGCCGATTTTCTAGTACCTCGGTCAGAGATTCCTAGTCCGCAGCCGAGTAGGTTGGCCACGCCCACTTGAAGATGAGGATCTCTTCGGCCACAGTCGCCACTGGGCTTTTTTCAGATTACAGACTACAAATAAGGGTGTTCTGTTCAAGAGATACACAGATTCCTGATCTTGTTATACTGTTCCCGAGATACACAAACTCATAGCCGGAAGCCGAACTGTACTGAGAGTTCAATTCAGATGCTCTTCTGTTGTATATATGTTATTTGTACCCACTATCATAGTTCCATTTTGAACTGGGGTTTGAAAGCTGAGTAAATCTGAAACAAAAAGTATTGCGAAAACGAGTGCCAGAACTTGCAGACGAATCATCACCATTGGCCACGCCCACTAGTCCATGACCACAATCGTTGAATGGTGGCCGTGTTTCTCGCAAATTTCCAATACTGGCTAGCGGGAATCCCGCTGTCTGCACGCGTGCGAGCTTGCCGCTGAATTCTTTGTAATAATCATTGACAGCAGCATCTCAATTTCAAAATAATGACGCGGGTACTAGGCCGTTTTGTTCGCTCAACACTCCGCGACATACGTGAGCCGCACCCGCCACCAGCTGTGAATCGGATGCGAACTGCACGACGGGAATCCCCGAGTTATTCTGAGCTGCACCCGCCACTACTGATATTCGGCCTCTGAAGCATCTACTTTGGACGTTCACGATGGTAAGTAATTGATAAATGAGAAGAGAGCGGTGAGAGGTTGATGAGATGAAGAAGCACGGGGAAAACATCTGTTTCGTGTTGGCACTCTCCCGGAGACCCCAACAATTTAGCAAAATAGATCGAGAGAAGAGATGGCTGTTTGATACTGCCGCCCCGGCTCGTAGTTGTAATCGAGGTCCAATCGAGACGCGTAAAAGCCTTCTTTCTTCCGGACCTGATTGGTTTCAGATGGGAAGCAAAAGAGGGCGCGGCGGGGCTTCGTCGAATCAAGAACGAGTCCGCACACATCTCTTCTTCGGGTCCAAAGCGGAAAGACCGCATCAGAAGCGGAAAAGGAGGGCTCAAAGTGAGTTTTTATTCATGTTTCTGCTGTGGAATAACTTTGTAGAAACAGTAATAACTCACCCAAAATATTATGATTCTAATCAATGACTCTATCACTAATACCTTGTTTTCTTTTCATAATAGTGGAACTAGAAGGAATATTTCCTGCAGACAAACTCCACGCGACTGTGAAGGACAAGAAGGACGAGATGGTGCAGGCCGGAGCCGGTGAAATCGATCCACTGCAATGGACCGGAAACCAGAGAGTTTTGCACTTCGGCCCGATGGCTCAGCGCGATCCGTACTTCTACTACTACCCGAAAGGATGGGACATTCTGTATCCTGCGACATTCGGATTCTTCCCGTACAGAACATCGTGAGTTATTTCTTCTGTACCATTTTTCAAATTTGATTTGATACAGGAAGTTTCGTGGATCCTCCTCGCTGATTTGCTGTTCGGCATTTGGATTCTTCTTGCTGATCGGTGGTCTTCTGATGTCCCTTCTCGGCTACAAGTACCTATACACTTCCCCGTTTTGGACGTGGCCCTACGAACAGAGAATCCGTCCCCCACCCATTCAAATCGCGGGCCCAATCCTGTTAGTTCTAGGAGCTCTGTTCCTTCTTGTCTCCTTCATCTATTTTGTGTGCACCACGAAACTTTGTGATATTTCGTTGCACCACACGAAGAGACACGACGATCCATCACGGCTAACGACGATAACTACTCATTACGCAGTGAGTTTCTCTTTCAACAAAGTGTGTTATGTGTCTGCTTCCAGCCACTACCTCCGATCTTTGAGAAAGATCCATACCAACCACTACCTCCTCCTGCCTATCCTGTTCTAGAAAACCGACATGCAATGACAAATGTGGTCAAACCACACGATGAGAAGAAGCTCTATCCCCCTGTGTAAGTGTTTCTGTCATATTCCTCAGCATAAAGTTGCTTCAGAATCCCCGGATGCTCAACCCTATCCCTACATCGTCGTTCTCCAAACAACATCTTCGTCGCCAGTCCGTACAATACACTCCGAGCAACAAGTGTCGGAAGATATCAGTCTGGATTTCTGGATACAAACTCGATCTTAGAAAATCGTTATGGATCGAGAACGGCATCAGTAGCGAGTCGGAGACAGTCGAGCGAGGCTTCTTCGAGTCAGAAAAGATCAAAATCAATGGGTCCACTCCACCGGACAGGTTCGAATCGAAGCAAGGGATCGGGAAGATCACGGAGACGCGAGAACAGTCAGATATAACCTTCCATTATGCGCAGATAAACATTACTTCTTCCTTTTCCCGTCTCATTTATTTTCTAATGCGTCGTGTTCGCCGATGACTCATATCTACCTGTTTTCTTTTCAACCTTCTCATTTCTCGATCAATTTTTCACTGATAACAGTCAGTTCCACTTTTCAGTTCCTCCAATTTTATCACTGACAGCTACTCCAATACGACTTTGCACAGCTACAACAATTTCTAGAATAGCTATCACTAATTTATGAGAGGTAACTTTTTGTTGACACTAATTTGATCTGCAAAAGCGGAGTTTTGTTGACTTTTGGTTTGGTTCACTCCTATTAGAAAACATTAGAAAAGTGTTGATGTTCCTGAGGAACTCTTTCCGTTCTTCCGCATACACAGGATAACACAAAAAACTAGTCCAGTGGTCGATTTCGCAATAAAACGCCCAAGCCACAACTTTCACTAAATCCATTTTTCCGCTCCTCCCGTATAAAATATTCTCCTCAAACCCTCTGATTTTCAGATGTCGACGGCGCCTTCGTCGTCTTCATCATGCTCGCATGTTCGTCGTCATGAAGACCTGCCGACGCCGAGTGCTCCGCCGTCCAAACGGAGCAATATGCAACCACAACCACCTGAAAGTTACGAGCCTAACACCTGGTTGCAACAACAAATGGAGCAGGAGCAGCAGAGAAAGTTAGCCGCCGAAGCGGAGAAACAGAGTGCCGAAGCTGCTGAGGACGAAGACGAAGAAGAGGTAAGAGAGGGGAGGCGATTTGTTTCGCAAGCAAAAAGGAAGTGACGAAAGTCATTGGTCACTGCGGGCATTATCCGATAAATGTTCTCGAATCTGGCGTTGCAGGATGTTCTTTCAAAACCATGTGGACCCCATAAACGACGATTTCAATATGTAATGGTCCGGAACATAACATTCGCCATTCCGGAGGGATACGATGTCGACGAGTCGAAAATCGAGTACTTGGGTGGAGGATCTTTCGGGAATGTTATGTGAGTACCCCATTTGTTGTATTGCCTCAGACTCATGAGTTGTTTTTAGAAAAACAAGCGCGATTTGTCGGGACGGCCTGAAAAGATGGGTGGCTATCAAGAAAATGAGAGAGCCGTTCTTCGATCCGCACCATGTGAGTCATCTTTATCCATCTTCATTCATCAAAAAAGTTATTTCAGGCCCGTCGCATCTTCCGCGAGATCAAATTGCTCCAATTAATGCGGCACGACAACATCATCTGCGCACTCGACCTTTACACGCCGGACGAGGAGAATGACTTCCGAGATGTGTATGTTTATCATTCAACATGCTTCGTATCCTCCTCCTCTTTTCAGTTATGTCGTCACGGAATATGCTGGACGGAGTCTTTACCAAATACTGAAACAACAGCGTGAACATGGGCGGCGAGTGCTCACCGATGAACATATAAAATTCATAATTTATCAAATCGTTCGTGCACTCAAGTATATCCATTCTGCAAATGTAAGTAATTCATCATTTACCATGGAGCAAAACGTTTTGAATTTTAGATAATACATCGAGATTTGAAGCCTGGAAATGTTGCTCTCACTGACGATTCGGATCTCATGATCCTCGACTTCGGACTGGCTAGATCATTGGAAAAGAAAGACACGAGTCTGACACAATACGTGCAGACAAGATGGTACCGGAGTCCAGAAGTCATCTACTGGAAGATTGACAGTTACACCAATCTCGCTGACATGTGGTCTGTTGGATGCATTGCCGCAGAGCTGCTTACCGGAAGTCCATTATTCCCCGGTGACGACGTCAATGCTCAATACCAACGGATTACTCAACTCTGTGGAAGCCCCGATGAGGAGTTGCTTCAGAAGATCGAGAACGATAACTCGTCAGCAATGAAGGCTGTAATTCAGTCCTACAAGTTCCATAAACGTCGCAACTTCCGTGACTTCTTCGCTTCCTTCGGTCCATCTGATGACTTCATAGATTTAGTTGAGAAGCTTCTCGTCCTTGACCCAGAGAAGAGAATCACTGTGGAAGAAGCCATTCAACACCCATACTTGGCAGAGTTCTCTCTTCCGGAAGACGAGCCGAGAGCTGACCACATCTTCGATTTGGACGATTCACAGAAGAGAACAAGATATGAGTGGAGAGGTACTACTTTGTTGTGTTTCCTGTTCTTCATTTATTGTTTTCAGATGCTGTTTGGAAAGAGATAATGAACTACACACGGCTGAGCTCGTCCCCAGTGATTCCAGGCGAAGCGGATCGCTAATTCACTCGTCCCTACTCTCCATAATTGTACATTTTGTTTCGCCTCCTCGATTCCACCTGCTCTTTTCCCTTCTCTCCCCGTCTCGCTTTATTCACTCTTTCCTTCCCTTCTTCCCTTTGTCGTTCAGTGATAGCACGTGTTACTGGTGATAGTGCATTGCTTTCTCTTCCACACTCTCATCATCATTTCCGGCCCTCCAGAGTATTTATTCGTTTCCCTTTCTCTGCATTCTATAGCTTCATCCCCCTTTTCTTTCTCTTTTCATCTTGTTCACCCATTTTCCCTTTTACATCATTTCATTTTCTTTTCAGTTATATTTATGCAAATTGATGATCTATACTCCTTTTTTATTTTTCTCTGAAGCTTGTGCAAAGTTGTATTTAGCAAAATAAAACTTAGTTTCCCTCTTGAAAACAATATTGAAAACTGGTAATTTTCCAAGTTCGTATTTTCTTCTCCAACTTCAAACTCTGAAAACGTGTGAACTTCTTCTCAGAATTCGTCCAGATGCATTGACGGGAATGTCGGCGACAATGGGCGATTCGGCCAGTATCCCTGGCGTCTTCTTTGCCGATTTCGGTCCCGCGCCTCCCGAAAACACACCTGCTGGATTCCACGAGGTGAATTGGAGTTGTTAGGAATCAACAATAATTGATTTCTAGGTGGAGCTTAACAAAACCAAATGGGTTCTTCCTCAATGGTATTCCAGTTTGAGACCTTTAGGAGAAGGAGCTTATGGGGTTGTGTGGTAAGGGAAAGTTAGATGTCAGTTGGGAGATGAAAAATGTTATAGTACCGCGGAATACGAACCGACAGGGGATCGAGTAGCCATAAAAAAGTTCTTCCGACCATTTCAAAGCACAATTCATGCAAAGAGAACTTACCGGTTAGTTGAATCAACAAAGAGTTATCGGAAGTTGATGAATTCAGGGAACTGAAGCTGTTACGGACACTGCAACACGACAATGTTCTGGAGATGATAGATGTGTTCACACCGGACACGGACGCCTTGTCGCTGAATAATGTGTGAGTGGGGATGGAGAGGCATGTTCACAGCTGAAGATTATCCGCGGATTGCGGAAAGGAAGATTAGAAAAGGAGGCTGTGTTGTGACGTGGATTTGCATAGAAATGAGTATAGGTCACATGAAGATGACAGAACACAGATGATAGAACTGTGAATTTCAAACAACCCATTCAATGTTCAGGTACTTTGTGTCAGTGCTCATGGGTTCCGATCTGCAGAACATTCTCAAGATCCAGAGGCTGACTGACGAACAGATCCAATTGCTCATCTACCAAGTGCTCCGTGGTCTCAAGGTTAGTTCCCCTCTTGTTTTCCACATTCCTTTCCATCTTCGGCCGCTATCATCGCACTCCACAACCTGCTATTTGTGTTTTCGTTCCAATGCACCCCCCTCTCTCCGCCCGCTGTTTCTCTCAAATTTCAATCGATCTTTCTTTTTTCATTCCTTCTTCCTCCTTGTGTGTTTCCCGAGCCGAGAGTGCTCCGTCCTTCTTGAACCTTTCCTCGTTCTCTTCTCCTCTTCTCTCATGTTCTCTTCCATCAGTTTTTCCCATTTCTCTCTTTTTCTCCCTGTTACCTTCACAACTTTCTAATTAAATTCTGCGACGATTGCAGCCTTTCCTTTTTCTGATAGATGCTTTTCGATTAGTGACGAGTCATGCACGAAAACGTTGAAAGGAAGAGAGAAAGCCTCTTTCAGGACCAGAGCCTCGAATGCAATCTATCAATTATTCCGTCTAGCCGTCCCTTTTTTTCTCAATCTCCTTTTGACGATGTCTATAAATTTGGAGCTAGCCAGAGCCCATTTCTCGGAAAAAATGTACTTTGGAATGAGAGCAGAACACATTAGGCTGTGTCCTGCAGATGACAGGGATCTTCTGTTTTTGAACATAACATTTCTGTTCTTTGGAGAATACGAAAACGATTTTGTGGGATACATAATTATAACTTTGTCTTTCTATTCGTGAGTCATGAACACTCCATCTCGCTTTCTTCCATAATCCTCTTCGTAGAAGCTATGAACGTTCTTTTGCGGCCACTGCTACCTAGTAACTCTAGAATTTTCTACAACATCTCTGAAACATTGCAACTTCTCACGATGATCGTCTCCAAGTCATCAAGTGTTTTCCTCACTAATCTCTGCCATGTGTTACCTAACCCTCTCTTGTTCCCTGTGTCTCTTCTGTACTTATTTGTTGCTGCCCAATTCTTTTATAAAACCTGCCAACAGGTACACTGTTTCACAAATGACGTCTCTTTTCTTCTCTCTCCCTCTCCACGTTTTGATAAAGAAGATCGGCAAACTGTCTCTATTGTTTGCCAACAGTCTGTCACTCCCTTTTTTCATCGCTCTTGGTTTTCTAATTCTCTCCAGTCACATCTTGTCCCATGCTCCCACCTCTTTCCCTCATTTCTAATTCCTTCTTTTCAGTATATCCACTCTGCCGGGATTATCCACCGTGACTTGAAGCCGTCCAACATCGCCGTCAACGAGAGATGCGAAGTCAAGGTGACAACTCCTTTTTCTAGTTTCTCTTCATCTTATCTGCTTTCTTAGATTCTGGATTTTGGATTAGCACGGGCTCAAGATGCCGAAATGACAGGTTACGTGGCCACAAGATGGTACAGAGCACCCGAGATCATGTTGAATTGGATGCATTATACACAGACAGGTGAGGAGACAGAGAGAAACGGACAGAAGGACAATCGATCCAGTAGTTGTTGCCATTGTACAGAGTAACTAACCAAATAGAGTGTTATTTGTATGACAAGAATTTTTGCCGACAACGCAATTTTCCTTCTCAACCTTCCAAAGCATTTCAGTTGATGTCTGGTCGGTTGGATGCATCCTCGCAGAACTGGTCTCCGGGCGACCGCTGTTTCCAGGAGATGACCGTGAGTCCCTTTTAGTCCCTTTTCACTGCCACGTCTCCTCTTCAGATATCGATCAGCTCACCAAGATTATGTCTGTCGTCGGTACTCCCAAGGAGGACTTTTGGTCGAAAATCCAATCAGAAGAGGCTCGAAACTACATCAAGTACCATTTCCACTCGTGCTGATTCAATTATCTCAACTTCTCACTTTTCAGAAATCGGCCTCCACTTCCTCGTCAAGAATTTGGTGCCTTGTTTCCAATGGCATCTCCATATGCCATTGAGTTGCTCGAACTGATGCTTATTTTGGATCCCGATAAGAGAATCTCTGTATCCAGTGCTCTCCGTCATGATTATCTCCGAGAGTACTCTGTTCCGAATGATGAGCCAGTTGCTGTGGATACGGTATGTCTAGAAATCTAGAAAAGCAAAACATACAAAAATGCAATGTTTCAGGTAACAATCGACCCAGCAGAAGAACGAGCAAGCACGTTGGCCGACTGGAGGGAGCTGATCTGGAACGAGATAAGATTGTTCCAGAGCTCCGCACGTCGACTCAGTTTCGTGAGCTGTGCAGACAATGATGAAGAAACCATGAAGATATAATTACTCTGGTACATCTCGTGCCAAATTCCCAGTCATACTGCTTCCTAGTGATCTCAATTTCCGTCGATCTTTTCTGTTTCCCTCCCAGATTCTCTCCTCACAAACCATAGACTCTCGTTTCCATTTGTGATTCAACCCTAGACTTTCCCCCATTTTCCCTCATGACCTCAGATGATTTATTGAGTAACTTATTGCCCCAGAAGGTTCCTAGAATGTATAAAATTGGTGTATATATCTACTAACTTCTCCATTTATATGATTTCTAAATCTGTCACTCTGTTATTTATCACTTTCTTTTCTTTCTTACCTCGGTTCGCGTAGCCGTTAGACATATCTCGATTCTTGCTTTTCACTTCCTTTTTCTCATCTTCTCTTCAGATTTGATGTTCCCGCAGAAGGATGACCAGATGATGCTCCACCCGACTCCACGGGAAGGATACTACGTCGTGGAACTGAATCGCAGTGTCTGGGTTGTCCCCAACCACTACATCAACTTGACTCCAATTGGTACTGGGGCATACGGAACCGTTTGGTAAGCTTGTATTAACTCAGTTTGTCTGAAATGAATATTTTCTTCCAGTGCCGCAGAATGCACCCGCTCCGGCGCTCGAGTGGCCATCAAGAAGTTCAACCGACCATTCCAATCCATCATTCACGCCAGACGAACATTCCGTGAACTCCGACTCCTTCGGTGCATGAGACACGAGAACATCATTGACTTGCTCGACGTATTCACTCCGAACGAGAACGTTAATGACATTGAAGATGTCTACTTCGTTTCGATGCTCATGGGAGCCGATCTGTCGAACATTCTCAAGATCCAGAGACTCAACGACGACCACATCCAGTTCTTAGTGTACCAGATTCTCCGAGGCCTCAAATACATCCACTCTGCCGACATCATCCATCGTGATCTGAAACCCTCGAATATCGCCGTTAATGAGGATTGCGAGTTAAAGATTCTAGACTTTGGATTGGCTAGACAGACTGATTCTGAGATGACTGGATACGTAGCAACAAGATGGTACAGAGCACCGGAGATCATGCTCAACTGGATGCATTACACACAGACAGGTAACTGAACAATTGTTAACATACATTACTGAGAAGTGTTTACAGTTGACATCTGGTCCGTTGGATGCATCCTTGCCGAGTTAATCACTGGAAAGACACTCTTCCCTGGATCTGACCGTAAGTTACTCTGATTCCATTCATCAATTCACTCGTCACTAAATTCCAGACATCGACCAACTAACCAGAATCATGTCAGTTGTCGGAACACCAGACGAAGAATTCCTCAAGAAGATCTCATCGGAAGAGGCACGGAACTACATAAGAAACCTCCCGAAAATGCCACGTCGCGACTTCAAGCGACTCTTCGCACAAGCCACTCCTCAAGCCATTGATCTGCTCGAGAAAATGCTGCACTTGGATCCGGATCGTCGACCATCAGCCAAAGAAGCAATGGAACACGAGTACTTGTCCGCGTATCACGATGAGACTGATGAGCCGATTGCTGATGAAATGGAGTTGAATGATGATGTGAAGGCAGACACGATCGACGAATGGAAGAAGATCATCTGGGATGAGATCTTCGACTTCCAAGTGAGTGAAGAAACATATTATTTGCCAGCTCATTCCATTTCTGACTTATATTCACACCCTCTTGTCAACTTGGTTGTTATGAAACTAAGGTTGTCTCACTAACTGATAAGGGCTTGCCCTCGAGGTGAATCAGAGACTTTGAATGATTCATTTCCACCTACGCCTAGAAGCTTGCTCATTACATCGTATCTTTCCAGAAGACAGTGACATTCACCGACGAAGAAGAGGATGATGAGAAGATGGAGTCGTAGTCCTTCTACCCTCTCCAAATCGTTTCTCTCCGCAACCGCCCAATAAAAAAAGCAACAACACGGTAGCCAAATGATTCGCTTACAAGCCCTTCCTTTTTTCGTTAAACTTCCTCTTTTCTTTGATCTAATAGGTGCTCGTTTCACCCCATTCTCACCTTCTTGTTCTATTGAAATGCAGCTTGTATTCTCTCCATTTTTCTATTTTTATGTCCCACATGTCCGCACCTTTTTATTTATACTACGATGTACTTGATTTATTGATAAAGAGACTATTCGTCATTATCTAGACGTGTTTTGTTCTGGGTTGGAATTTCAGTCTCGTCTTCAAGTTATTTTGGTGACTCTACCTTGATTGATACTTTTTGGGAGTAGTTGTAGGTAGCTGAGCAAGTAAACGTTCTTGAATCCTGGATCGAAAAGATCAGCATAAAATAGCTATGCTGATAAACATCACAGGAAGCAACTAAGATCTCTCCTAGTTCAGACCCCATTCTCATTGATTTTATGTCCAACTCCTTTATCACCTTTCATGTGCTCTTTGACGTGCTCCCTGAGCTCCTTCCTGTTTTGATCGTATTGAAACTGAATGTTTACATGTTTATTCCCATGATCGGCTAGATCGTCCATGAATCACGAGTTCTCTAGATATGACGTGGAAAGCCCCGCCTCCACTCACTGCCAAGGTTTTTGTGACTGATAAGCTGGCTGTCGAATTGTTTTATAAAGCGTCGGTGTCTCCCTGGTTCAATGTCCATCATTCCTGGTTGTTCATACCGTTTAGTTCCTTTCCTTTGTTTGCCTTATAATCCTTTCTATATAAAACTGCACCTTCTTCCAACTTATCAGTTACCATTTCCCCCATCACTCTATTTTCAGATTACTATGTTATTACTGTTGTTCACCACCTCACTCGCCATCCTTGCTGTATATTTGTACAGTTTGTGGACCAAAAGAGAGAAGGTTTGTGGAAAAGGAAAGCAATAACAACAAAACTGAACGAAAACATTCTCAGAGACAAGTGGAGCTTCGAAAAATTGTCGAGAGAAAACGGGCGGAAAGAGCAGAAAGTGTACGATTCGCCAGGGAATCTGCTGAGAAGTTGGATGCAGAGACACGGAAGAAGATCGGTACTTTGGGATATGCAGAGCTGAAAGGTTAGTGTAACTGTTTCTGTAGCCTGGTCGTTTGTTTGTGATAAGAGGACAATAAAAAAAATCGCGGTTATCAGTTATCAGCGAAACGTTTGCGTCGTAACTTGGAAGAATGGGCTGATTTTGTAACTTTCCAGAAGGACTGCAATCTGGTTCCATCTCATGCATCGATGCGCTTCGTACCTACTACCACAAAGCGATTGAAGCTAACGAAAGGACAAATGCAGTGTGCATGTTCGTGAAGGAAGCAGAACAGTGGGCTATTGAATGGGACAAGAAGGCAAAGGAGCCAGGATTTGAGAAACCAGCTCTCTTCGGGCTCCCAATGTCTCTGAAAGAGTGTGTTCCATTGGGAGGATATGATCAGACTCGCGGATTTGTGCAAGACACATTCCATCCAACAAAAGAGGATGCTGTTCTTGTTCAACAACTCAAGAAGCTAGGAGCCATTCCATACGTTCAGACAAATGTTCCCCAATCCCTTCTCAGCTACAATTGCTCCAACCCAGTTTTCGGTAGAACCAACCATCCGATGGACAAGGATAGAACTTCTGGAGGATCATCTGGAGGAGAATCTGCACTTATCGCAGCTGATGGCTCAATTCTGGGAATCGGAGGAGATGTTGGAGGATCAATCCGTATCCCGTGCGCATTCACTGGTACCACTGGAATCAAACCGTCTCACTTGAGATTCTCGCATCGTGGAGTCTGTGGATCAGTTCCAGGAAGACCACTCATCAACTCCAATGACGGGCCAATGTCGAAGAGCGTCGAGACCAACGTAGACTTTTTGAGAATTGTTTGGGCTGACACGTGGATTACGGAACACGATCCTTATGTGCCACCAGTAACATGGAATGAGGCTGCGTACTCGAGTGATAAGAAACTGAAAATCGGATACTACACGGATGACGGATGGTTCACCCCCACTCCAGTATGCCAAAGAGCTGTTCTTGAAGCAAAACAGATTCTGGAGGATGCCGGACACACATTGGTTCCATTCCGTCCACCGAGAGTCCCCGAAGTCTTCCTCATGTTCATCCGTGCAGTTTGTGTGGATGCTGGAAAGTTCTTGTCGAACAAAATCATCAATGTAAGTTTGGAATAGAACATACCCCTCTGAACAAATACCTTTCCAGGATATCGTCGATCCTCTGCTCTACACCCAGTTGTTCCTCTGGAGAGTGCCTGTTTTCCTCCAACGATTCCTTGCCAGTTTTATCAAAATGTTCTTCCCTCGTCTCGGAACTGTCATGACAACAATGACTCTGAGCACTGAGGAGCTTCGTGGTACTTACGCTGACATCGAAGGATACAGGAGTGAAATGGCTTCTCTAATGCTTGAGAAGAAGATCGATGCTCTGTTGTGCCCAGTTACTGTTGCTCCAGCTCTTCCGCACGTTGTCCCGTCGAAACTGTTCTCAGCAACAAGCTACACTGGAATCTTCAATCTTCTTGATTACGCTGCAGGTAAGAAAAAGAAAGGAAGAACTGAACAAATCATTCAACTTCAGGATCCGTAAACGTTACTCATGTTACGAAACAAGACGAACTTGACCTGGAAACCAACTACGAGGCATCGGATCCATGGTACGCCTTGACCAAGAAACATTCTAAAGGAACAATCGGTCTGCCAGTAGGAGTCCAAGTGGCAACTCCTCCTTACACTGAGGAAACTTGTCTTCGGTTGATGCGAGAGATCGAGAAAGGAGTCACTGGAAAGTAGAGCACTCGAAGGATCTTTCCTTTTCCTTCACTGATGCATAATACGAGTTCTGCGAAAACAATCCCTTCTCGTTACGGTTCTACTCTATTTCCTTGCTTTTAGACATTCCATTTTGTGTATTTCCTTTGATGTTAAAAAAATAAACAACTACAATCAGTCTTTACTCAACACGAACAATTTGAAGTCACACGGAGAGCTATGAAGCGTAACGGGAGAGTTTCAGTGAACTGTTTTGTTGTCACCGTGAGGATGGCAAGTGGCGGAGAGGATTACATGTTTGTTCAATGTCAAAAACGTTTCAAAGTTTCCGAAACTTGACGCTTTTTCGGCAAACAGTGACAGAGACTATTGATTTTGATTTTCAGGCCAACTCCGTCCTCAAAGTTTCTCAATCATATGCACCATCAATACTGCCTATCGTAACTCTCCCGTCAAACATGGCATCTTTCGTCTCTCAACTGATTCACTCTGAATACATATCCCAACTCTTTTCCCCTGACTCACCCCATTTTTTACTCCCATAAGGTCGTGTTGATATGAGTTACGCTTCGAAATCGAAATCTTGATAAGTTCTTGAGTACACACCATCTGTTTGCTATATGACCTCCCCGCCCTCCGATCTGTCTATTCGGAGTCGAATCATAAAAATAGTCGCTCTTTTTCTGATCGTGTTCATTTTTTGAAGCTACTGCGTCATCGAAAGGTTTTTCTAGTTCGTATTTTGCATATATAGCCGTGGAAGTCAAGTGCAGACACCCAAGTGGTAATTCGAAACCACACTACGGACGAAATGTGTACAGAGAATGGCTTGGTCCTTATGGAGGAAGCCAGAATTGTTTCGTTCAATTCCTTCACAAGAAGAGACGATTACCTGATTGACAAGTAGATTGGTCAGCCCTGTCGGCGTCTTTATTGATCTCCAAATATCTCTCAATCATCACGTCTTTTCACTTTCTTTTCCGTCGTTCTCGCCCTAATCATCACTTCCCGGAAATCATTACCACCTGTCGTCATAGGAACTTGTAAACTTCTTCCCTGCCCTTCTTTTTCTCATGTCACACTCTAGTCTCTTCCAATCTCCACACAGCCGCCCATGTTTGTCTGTCGGCGTGTGCCAAAGAAAAAGTGCGCTAAAATCACTGGAATGGCCTATAAAACCTGTTTTATCACAGCTTTTTTCTCGCCTTCCCTCACTTTCTTCCTTGTCTGAATTCCTTGAGAATCACCTCATTTCCGCTGTTCAACTTGAACATTTTCCAGCTTCGATGCTCTTCTACGTGGTACTTCTGCTCGTCGGAGCAGTCGCCTACTACTACAACTTTGAGAATAATCGAAAGAAGATTAGAGAGAAGTTGGCAGTGGTCGTGGAGAGAAGGAGGGAAGATCAGGTGAAGAATGTGGAAGCAGCCAAGAAGTCGGGAGACAGACTGGATGCAACCAGGAGGGACTGGATTGCATCTATGGACTTTGAGCAACTCCAAGGAGAACTTCAGAGAGGGCATGTCACTTGCGTGGAAGCTGTCAGAACATACTTCTACAAAGCTGTTCAGGCACATGAGAAGACTAATGCAGTGACCTGCTTCATTCTGGTTAGTTTTAATCGAGTCAGAGAGACATTTCTGAATTTCAGGATGCCGAGCAATGGGCGGAGGAACTGGATGAGAAGGCTAAGCAACCAAGCTACGTCAAGCCTCCTCTTTTCGGAATCCCACTGTCTCTGAAGGAATGTCTGAAAGTGAAAGGATACGATACGACCAGAGGATTTGTGCAGGATGCCTACAAACCAGCGACGTCGGATTCTATTCAAATTGAGCATTATAAGAAACTAGGTACGTCAGAGCGTTTCACATACCATGATAGCAACTGAAATTTTTCATTCAGGAATGATTCCATTCTGCCAAACAAACGTTCCACAGTCACTTCTGAGCTACAACTGCTCCAATCCGTTATTTGGAACCAGTACAAATCCATTTGACTCGACTCGCACTCCCGGTGGATCATCTGGAGGAGAAGGTGCTCTTATCGGATCTGGAGGATCTCTCATCGGAATCGGAACAGACGTCGGAGGATCTATCAGAATCCCGTGTCACTTCACTGGAACAGCTGGTATCAAGCCGTCCAAAATGAGATTTGCTCATCGTGGAGGAGGTGCTTCGGTTCCAGGAAAACCCATGATTGATGCAAACGACGGACCAATGGCAAAGGATGTGAAGACAAATGTGGAGTTCCTGAAGCATGTGTGGGGAGACATTGACTTCCAATCGGACAGAGACCCGTACTGCCCTCCGGTTCATTGGAATGAGTCACTCTATTCGAGTGAGAAGAAGTTGCGAGTGGGATATTACATCGACGACGGATGGTTCACTCCAACTCCAGCAATGCAGAGAGCAGTTCTCGAGTCAAAGAAGCATCTGGAGGCTGCCGGACACACTGTCGTTCCTTTCTACCCACCGAAAGTTCCCGAGGCTATGCAGTTGTACTACAGAGCTGTTTGTCTCGATGGAGGACAGTACGTGTTGAACAAACTTCTGAAGGATCTCATCGAGCCGACTATTCACTTCCAAGTCACAATGTGGATGGTTCCAACATGGATTCAGCGCTTCTTGAGCTACCCAGTGTCTTTGGTTTTCCCGAGATTGGGATTGTTGATGAAGGCTCTGACTAGAGATACTTTTGGTAACTGATAGGAAACGTTTCATACAAACTGATTCTTTTCAGAACTAAGAGAAGCCTATGCTGACATTGATGCGTACAGAGAGGAGTTCGTTGAGTTGATGATGAAAGATAATCTGGATGTTCTCCTCTGCCCTTCTTCTATTATGCCAGCCCCACAGCACGATATTCCGTCAAAAGTAGTCTCAGGAGTCAGCTACACTTGTCTGTTCAATCTCCTTGATTACGGAGCAGGTACTCAGTAACACAGTTTACATAACTGGAATGTTTTGTTCAGGTGTTGTGCCAGTGACCACCGTGAGCAAGGCTGACGAGGAGAAGCTGATAAACGAGTACCCAGAGACCGACAAATGGTATCAGATCACGAAACAAGCGACTCGCGGAGCAGTCGGAATGCCCGTTGGAGTTCAAGTCGCCGCGCCGCCATTCAGAGAGGAGGCTGTTCTCCGTACTATGAGAGAAATCGAAATTGCCGTCACCGGGAAGTAAGCGTGTCCCTGTTATCTCACAAACCCACCACTTGAAACATTTAATTGCTCCTCATAAAAGGTTTATTCTTTTTACTCTCAATGAAGTGGTGCAATTTTGCAAATAAACGCTCTCATGTCGATTTGAGCGACGTTGTTCCAACGAGTGTCTTCGGTGTTCTTGTCCTCATGCGGGTCAGCGACCAACTGAAAGAAGTGATTGTTGGAAAGAACTGATACATAGAAAAACTGACCGAAGTCCACCACTCTTTCTCCATGTTGTTCGGCTCGCCATCTCCCCAGTTCAAGTAGTTGACTGGTGATCCATCAGTCCATTGCCAGACTGAATTCTGATAGATCAGTCCGATGAACACATCATCATTGTGGTTCTTGTCCTTATTTTGAATTCCAGCCTTTGAGAGATCTAAAACATCACTTAGGAAACCTTCAAACCCAACTTCTACTTACCGACAAGGAACTGGTTCTCTGTTTGAGAGTGGATGGATGCCAAGTCTCCTCCATCGGCTTGACAGGCACTGCGAGCATCATTGAAGTTTGTGAATCGGGTGGTACTCTTGTAGCAGAAGTCAGTCTGATCATACCAAGTGTAACCAGATGGACAGTGACTCGGGACTGAAAAGTAATCTTAGGACCACCTGTTTTTATCTACTACTTACTCTGAACAGTGGGGCAAGTTGGAGTGACACTGGAAGAATAGGAGCAGATGAATGGCAACTGGGTGGTGCAGTTGGCAGTGAGCCATTTGGCGGTTCCAGTCTGCAACTGCATGCAAGCAGTCGATCCCTGGGCACTTGGCTCTCCCACACGGTAATTCTGATAGTCAAAGTTGCTGCCGTCAGTCCAGTACCAGTTCAATGGATTCGTCACATCTGGGGCAGTTGTCTTGGCTCCGAGCCATGCAGATCCATCAAAGTATTTCTGAGCTTGGCTGGATACAAATGTGTTGTCGATGGTGTTGTGAATCGAAACCAAATGGCCGTTCATCGTGGCACAGATAGCTTCGGCGCTTTGGAAGTCGACAGCAGTACGGAAGAAGGTCAGACATCTGGAAAGCCCTCTAGTTGCTTAGAAGAATTGAAAAAGATAACCTGCTGTTGGCCGAACTGTAGATGGCACCTGGCCCGCATTGGGCAGAAATCAAAGGTAACAGAATAGAAAGGAGCAATGTGCGAAACATTGTGGGAAACGACGGCAGCTGATAATGAGTGTCAGCCTTTTATACGACCGGGAATGCAATCATTCTGTAGTCTATCTTTTCGTAAAAAGACCACTTCCTATTTTCTCACGGAACCAAACCGGACGAGCATTTGATAGGGAACTTTGTGATCGTTAGTGTTGTCGAGCAGCTTTGCAATCATTCTTCAGGCAACTTGATCAAACTGAGAATCGACGGACCCATTTACCATTCATAATCCTTCTCTTCCAGATCCAAATAACACGTGATGTTGTTGTCTTGGTGAGGAAATATTCCTTTGGAATCAGCTGGCAGGTCTGGAATCAACGTAGGTCAAAAAGACCCTGCAAACAGGGCCAGAGAAGAAGGAGGTGAGGGGAAGTGTAGAGACGTAGAGGAACGCATTGTGTGGATACTGTGCGGCGCGGGGACGGACCTCAGTGTCTGTGTTGTCTTCCGTATCACGGCCGCCATATCTTCCAATGGAAAACGGCAAAAAATGAAAAATTTAATCCGCGTGAAAACAAGTTTCCTAAAAAGTTAGAATTGAGTCCCGGTTCGGCACCCAAAAACCTAGATAGATCTCATTTTCATCAAATTAGATTTTTTTGACTAGATGTAAAATGAAGCGGGGATTCGAATGATGCCAAAGATGACCCATAAAAGTGAAAATGAAAGAAGCTACAGCATTTTGAAATCTTCAAAATGCATCAACTAGGTCAATTCTGAAAATTTTTTGATGGTCTCAAGTTCAAAATGTTTCTAGAGAACATGCGCACAAAACTTCGCTGTTTTTATCCTGCCTAAGTATCTTCATTGACCTCATTTTTCGAAAAAACCTCTTTTCCAGTACTAAATTTCAAAACGCATCAACTTGCTTCAAATCCATTTTTGTGAGTCAAAAACAAAACCATTCGATGGGTAATTTGATTGCGCACAAAACTTCGCTGTAGAGATTGTTTGATATCATTTTTTTCAAGGCCTTTTTGGCTAAAAACCTCTTTTTCAGTACTAAATTTCAGTGAACTGGAACTTCACGTGAAAAAATGAATATCTTTTTCATGTTTTTTGCGATTGGAAGATATGGCGGCCGTGCGTATCGACTTTTTTGTTTTAACGTCTCTTTGCGTTTACTTCGAGCTCCTCTGTGTTTTAAACTGCGTTTCTTCAGCACTTCCACTCATTACCACGACATCAACAGCGGTCCGGAGATATGGAGAGACGGTTGAAGTGTCGAGGAACATCATCAAGGACGGAGTCTCCAGCAGCTACAGATGTAAAGAATGGGAAGAGATGTGAATCTTCCTGACAACCTCAGCGCTCGCTTTCGCGTCGTCGCTTTGGCCCCTGACCCCCAGGATTCGGGGACGTTTCGAGACTGAGGGTAACCCAGGAAGTCTTCATTCTCAACTTGTTCTCTTCTATCTGGAACCCACCGATCCCATCCCATTGAAAGGATCGTGGAGAGCGGCGCCCCTCTGAACGCACCGCTTTCGATTCAGGATTCGAGGATTGAAGGTTAGCTGCTTGGTTTTCTCTTCTTTTGAATATCATTCCCTTTTTAGATGCAACACGGACCGATCAAGCTCCACCTATCTTCGATGCGACAAGGGGCAATTCCGACGTCTTCTGGATCAATCTCCACCACCTCTTTCATCTGGCCAGCACTCACTATTTGGAGGATCTCAGATATTCGGAGCACACCCCTCAAACTCACCGCTACGACTATCACGTGATGGGTTGAACAAATCTCCAGGAGCACAGGGAGCATCGAACCGACAAAGGAAGTACACTAGAAGCTGCAGCAGAGGTAAGAGTGAGAGGGTGATTTGGAATCAGTAGGAAGCCGTCGGTGCCCTCAGTCTCGCTTTTGCGTCAAGAACCTGAATTTTTGATAACTGGGTTTTGAAGCGTTTTTCGTGTAAATAAAGAGTTTTTGATGCATTTTTTGAAATCTTGAAAAGCAGACAGATGCACGTGTAACGTGAACTTGATTGATCTTATCAGTTTTGAAACATGTTTTCTGTGACCTTTACTTGGAAATGAAGATAAGATCAAATGATGATTAGAAAAAGTTGAACTCATTCACAATTCTCTTCATTCCCTCCTCTCGACGACCAACCGGATGGCAGCAACACTGGCTTCAACAACGACACCGACACTCGGAGGATTGCAAGGATCTGGTGAGACTGGGCGCGCTGGGGCAAATAGGTAGCGATTGAAACATTGTTTTTCATGTGTAGGTCCACTCGGACATTCATCATAAACCATTTCGGGTTCGGAGATACGGGACTTGCTCTGAATCGGTAGACACGACACTTCTCGGTCTCTGTTCCTTGGTTTTGATGCGCTGACTTGCGGGGCTCATGGGAATGCGAAAGAAAAGAATGATCAAGCAGAGATCAACTGTATAGGTCCACTCGGACATTCATCATAAACCATTTTGGGTTCGGAGATACGGGACTTGCTCTGAATCGGTAGACACGACACTTCTCGGTCTCTGTTCCTTGGTTTTGATGCGCTGACTTGCGATGCTCATGGGAATGGGAAAGAGAGAAGTGATAAGCGGGAATCAACTGTATAGGTCCACTCGGACATTCATCATAAACCATTTTGGGTTCGGAGATTCGGGACTTGCTCTGAATCGGTAGACACGACACTTCTCGGTCTCTGTTCCTCGGTTTTTGATGCGCTGACTTGCGGGGCTCATGGGAATGCGAAAGAAAAGAATGATCAAGCAGAGATCAACTGTATAGGTCCACTCGGACATTCATCATAAACCATTTTGGGTTCGGAGATACGGGACTTGCTCTGAATCGGTAGACACGACACTTCTCGGTCTCTGTTCCTTGGTTTTTGATGCGCTGACTTGCGATGCTTATGGAAATGGAAAAGAGAACAGTGAAAAGCTGGAATTCACAATTTAGATTTCTAAACGGGGATAGATTTTTAGGTTGATAACATTTTTGAAAAAGAGCATACAAAATAGACCAAATCTTTCATCAAATGCTTGAAATTTGCCTACCGGCGCCGGGAACTGCTGCGGCCATTGCTTCCACGCGAAGTTTTTTTCTGGAGTTTTTTGTTTATGTTTTCTTTTTTTTTTCAATGAGAAATTTTAAAAAGAGACAAATGTGGGAGCGCGGTTTTTGAAAATTGTCAAAAAATGTCAAAAACAACAAGAAATGATTTCAAATTCCCACATCGTTCGAACGAATTCGACGCCTTCAAGCAGTCGAATCTTCATCGTCGAAAAACGGCTGGAAACTGTGCTTTCTTCTGATTTGAATACGCAAAATCGCGTCTCTGAAACGATATAGTTGATGCGATGCCTTCTGCTTGCGGCAGGCACCAAAGTAGTTCATTCCGTAATTGTCCGTCCTCTGTTGAATCGAAAACGCCGTGTCAAGTGGCAGTGTAATTCTACAATATCGTTTGCGAGTACTAACACCGTGCTGGTTTCAAAGAATTCCATCCTCGTTAAGGCAAGCATTCCGAACGGTCGAGGAAAGACCGTTATAAACTTCACGGACTTCATTGGGAGAGGAAAGGGAAAGCGAAAAGGCTGATGTGAAAACGCAGATATGTATGCGCCACGGGAATGAGAAAGGAGAAAGTGGTAAAGCTGGGATCCACTGTATAGGTCCACTCGGACATTCATCATAAACCACTTTGGGTTCGGAGATTCGGGATTTGCTCTGAATCGGTAGACACGACACTTCTCGGTCTCTGTTCCTCGGTTTATGGTGCGCTGACTTGCGGGGCTCATGGGAATGCGAAAGAGAGAAGTGATAAGCGGGAATCCACTGTATAGGTCCACTCGGACATTCATCATAAACCATTTCGGGTTCGGAGATTCGGGACTTGCTCTGAATCGGTAGACACGACACTTCTCGGTCTCTGTTCCTCGGTTTTGATGCGCTGACTTGCGATGCTCATGGGAATGGGAAAGGGAAGGGGAATTTTGCGTCTACGCCTGGTGCTCCGACCCCCGGGTTGTAGGGATGTTTCGAGGTTGTGGGTACCTAGTTGGACTTCGATTAGGATTCTTAAAGTCAGTTTTTCCTTCTCCTGCTCTCTACAATCTGTGTGGGCATCAAATGGGCCTGTCAATGATCATTCGGGGATTGTGGAGTCTGGAGAACAACACTCAATGGCGCCCCAGATAACTTCAAGATGCGATGGAACTGGAGAAGACCTTACCCACTGAACTGGATAGGATTGATAGGAGAATGGAAGGCAGTATGAAAAATTACTTGATCTATTGATGAGGTGGGTTAACCTATCATTTATTGTTCAATACTATCAACAATTTCATCAGTTCATCATGATTTCCATGACATCAATTGGTAGCTTTCTTGCAGATGAATGCTCTTTCGTCGATGTTTGCCACGTTGTTCCACTGCTCCGTCTCCTTGATTGTTCCTTCATGACCGTCAGCAACCAACTGAAAACATGTTTGTAACAAGGTAAGTGGGATTCCTTACAGTAGTCCAGAACTCGATATTCATCTTGTTCGGTTCCCCAGCAGCCCAATTGAGGTAGTCCACTGTAGTTCCGTCAGTCCACTTCCAGTTTCCATTCGTGTAGATCAATCCGATGTAAACATTGTTGTTCCATCCGACATCTGCAGTGGTTATTCCTGCTTTTGAGAGTTCTAAAACTAGCTAGAGTTTTTCGATTCTGGTCGTCAAAACTGACCAACAAGGAAATCGTTCTCAGCTTGTGAATGGATTGACGCTAGTTCCGCTCCTTCGTATTGGCACGCTGAGTTGGCTTCTGTGAAGTTGCGGAAACCAACTACGTTCTGGAAAATGACCAATTTGTTGTCTGGGTTCCTCAAATCAGAACTCCTTACTTTGTAACAGAAGTTAGTCTCGTCGAACCAAGTGTACCGAGATGGACAACGTTCCAGCTCTGAAATAGATAAAACAGATCAGTGATTTTGTAGAAACTAACTCTGCGGCGGACAAGTGGACACTTCTGGGGTTGATGTAGGTTCGTATGCACAGATGAATGGATATGCATTGGAGCAACTGGCAGTCAGCCATTGCGAGTTTCCCACCAAGAACTGCATGCAAGCAGTTGTTCCAAAAGAACTTGGTTGACCGGATCTGTAGTTCTGGTAGTCGAAGGAACTGGAATCAAGCCATCGCCAGTTTTGGGGCAGCTTCACGATTGCTGATTGAGACTGGGCTCCGAGCCAAACAGGACCATCTGAGTAGATGAATTTCTGTGCCTGTTGAGCTAAGTAATTGTTGTCGATTGCATTGTGAACAGAGGCAAGATGGCCGTTTGAAGTAGCACAAACCGATTCTGCAGTGTCAAAGTCAACAGCTGCTTTGTAGAACTGGAAGCATCTGTAAAGTTTATACATGCAAGGTGAACCATGGGACTGCTCACTTGTTGGTATCCTCATTGTAAACAGCTCCAGGTCCACACTGAGCACTGACAGTCACGGGAAGGAGCAGCAGGAAGAAAGAGTAAATGTTCGGCAACATTTGTGATAAGACGGAAGATTCGGTCACTTGTGTCTCTTTTATGCAAAGGTTCGTTATCTGTTTACTATTTCAAAATGCATCGTTCCGATTGTGATGAGCTAGAGTTTCGGAAAACTTCAAACAATTATGACATTTTGGGCGGCATTTCCGATTCAAGTAAAATGTTTTTGACGCATCATATCGTTCCGCCCCGAGTCTTTGAATGTCGCTGATCTCTCTACTTGAGAAAATGCAAAAACGAAAAGACACAAATTTAAAAACAGTTTATCGCTAAGGAAAACTCCCAAAATCAAAATTTTAATTAGTTGGCCGTTTGCAAATGTATCCTCTCTGTGTTACAGTACCCACATTGTTCCATTGTCCACCATTAGGGTCATAATAGGAAGTGTATGGATCAGGCAAGATCTGAAAACAAGGCGTAATATCCCTTCTATTACTTCAGACCAACCGTAGTCCACCACTCTGTATCCATTCGGTTCGGTTCTCCTTGTGCCCAATTCAAGTAGTCTACTGCTGTGCTGTCAGTCCATTGCCATGCTCCGTTCTTGTAAAAAAGCCCGATCCAGACCTGAAAAAAGTTGTGGATGTTCAGGCTAACTGGTGCACGTTTACATCATGAATGTGGTTGACGTCACTGACGTTCAGGCCAGTTTTTGATAGCTCTGAAACAGAAGAACTTTGTGGCCGTTGTCTGTTTATGCTTACCAACAAGGAAGTCGTTTTCATTCTTTGAGTGTACTGATGCGAGCTGTGCACCTTCAAACTGACAAGCTGCATTTGCTTCAGTGAAGTTTGTATCTTTCACTTTCATCTGAAAACAAGAATACAGTTATCCAATCTGTCTGATTCACCTTGTAACAATGATCCGTCAAGTCAAACCATGTGTAGCGAGATGGGCATCTGTTGGGCTCTGAAAACAGACCATCGCTCATAAACTCTACTTTTTTGACTCACTTTGAGGTGCGCATGTTGTCACTGGAGAAGAAGTTGGTGGGTAGGCACAGATGAACGGGAAAATGTTGGTGCAACTGGCAGTGAGCCACTTGGAACTACCGGCGAGAAACTGCATACAAGCGGAAGATCCGATTGTGGTTGGTTGACCAGATCTGTAGTTTTGATAGTCAAACTGGGTTCCATCAGTCCAGTGCCAGTTTGCTGGATTAGTAACAACTGTTGAAAGTGCTTGAGCACCCAGCCACACTGGACCGTCCGAGTAGATGTTTAGTTGAGCTTGTTTGGCGAAGTAGGTATTGTCAATTGCATTGTGAACTGAAATCAGATGACCGCTTGAACTGGCGCAGATGGCTTCTGCTGTGTCATAGTCAACGGCGGCCTTGTAGTATTGAAAACATCTGAAAGTTAGTCTCAGATTAGATGTACATAAGTGGTGAAGATGCAAACTTATTCCTATCTGAATCATAAGTGGCTCCAGGCCCGCATTGTGCTCCAACCAGCAAGGGAAGCAGAGTGAAGACAATGAGTGAGTTCCGCAACATTTTTTGATAACTATCTGGCTCCGATCGTTCCTTTAATACGAACTTTCGTTATCTTTTCTGTTTACAGTTTCAATACCACATCGTTCTCTTGATGAGCTGCAGCATTTGAAAATTTGACGAGGCTGGCATTTCGGATGACACTCGGAGCATCGGAATCTTTGGTCGCGATATGTAGGACACGATTGTGTATGTTCAAGAGAAGAGGGAAAAGAAGAAGAGCATCTAGAACAGTTCCTGTAATCTGGCGTCTTGTAGCTTATGCTTGATCTGATGAGCCGATGAGCCTATGTACAAGAAAAGACGATTACATTGTGATGAGTTCGGAATGTTTCCGATTGTGTTTTGTTTGTGAGTTACTCGAAAGATGCACCACAGAACAGACCAATCAGTTCCATTTGAAGTGTTGGTTTTTTCTTTCAAATTTTTGTTCCATCCGAGAAGTCCACTGGCACGGATGGCTACGGAAGCCGGGAAGTTGTGTTCTAATCTAGTTAGAAACTGATCATCACTGGAATATCATCGTCCTTGCTCCTGTCTTCCTCGTAAATGGCGCCACGACCATCGACTAGTGCGGGTAACATAACACAAACGATGAGTTGGTTCCGCAACATTTCCGATAAGACAGGGAAGAGCTGACTGTGGTTTCATGCTCCGTTATCTCCTGACACTTTGAACGGCATTTGCAACAACTCCCACTTGTTTACGCTTTGCTCTATCCTGTCATCTTTTTGATCACTCTGACATTCCTCCGACATCAGATACATTGAGTTCCTCCGTCGTTTACTGTAACGAGCTTCTTCAAGAGTTTATGTTTATCAGTTGTGGAAAGAAGCGGAGGATTAGTTGTTTGTAGTCTTAGTCCTAAGTTGTCTGTACTTCTCGTATTAACTGGTTTATTCTGAACTCAAAATGTTTCATTTCGGAATCATGTAAGCATGGCTCAAAGAAGGAGATTATCGGGTTATGAGATGACACTCTTCTTGCAGATGTACGCTCTTTCGTCGATGTTGGCCACGTTGTTCCACTGCTCCGTCTCCTTGTTGGTACCCTCATGACCGTCAGCAACCAACTGAAAACATGTTTGTTGTAAGGTAAGTACACAAATTCCTCACAGTAGTCCAGAACTCGATATTCATCTTGTTCGGTTCCCCAGCAGCCCAATTGAGGTAATCCACTGCAGTTCCGTCAGTCCACTTCCAGTTTCCATTCGTGTAAATCAACCCGATGTACACATTGTTGTTCCATCCAACATCTGCAGTGGTTATTCCTGCTTTTGAGAGTTCTAAAACTAGCTAGAGTTTTTCGATTCTGGTCGTGAAAACTGACCAACAAGAAAGTCGTTCTCAGCTTGTGAATGGATTGAAGCAAGCTGAGCTCCTTCTCTGACACATGACTTTTCTGCTTCCGTGTAGTTTTTGAAAACAGTGACGCTCTATAATGGTTGATTTTGTTTCCATTCAATTACTCTCCCGGTACCTTATAGCAGTAGTTGGTCTCATCAAACCACGCATATCCAGATGGACAATCTTGGGATGCTGAAAGTTATGATTAGAGTAAATTCATCTGGTGCAGTTTTACTAGATGGTGGACACGCTGATAAAGCTACGGAAGAAACGGTGGATGGAGTGTATGCACAGATGAAGGGATACTTGCTACTGCAGTCGGAAACGGTCCAATCGTTGCTGCCAGCAATGAACTGCATGCAACCGGAAGCAGAGAAAGCGGATTGGATTCCATCTCCATGGTAGTCAAAATAAGTTCCATCGGTCCAAATCCAATTCTGTGCATCAGTTGATACTTTGGCTCCGAGCCAAACGGGACTGTTCTTGAATCCTAACATGGCTGCCTTCGTTGCCAGGAATGCATTGTCAGCGGAGTTGTGAACAGAAGCGAGATGACCGTGACTTGTGGTGCAGATTGATTCAGCCGTTGAATGGTCCACTGCGGCAGTGTAGAACATGAAGCATCTGAACTCCTGTTTGACACGCCTGTATCTAACCTTTCCTCACTGTTTTCTGTCCTTGTCATATTCAGCTCCAGGTCCGCATTGAGCAACGAGAAGAGATGGTAGAATGAGAAGAATGACTGTGTTCCGCAACATTTCTGATAAGACACGACGAAGAGCCGGGCAAATTGTTTATGTACCAGATTGTTATCATGGTTGAAGATCATCGAGAACTATGTTGTCGGCTAACTGAACTCCGCTTTGTGATAAAATTCGACATTTGGGAAGTGTAGCTGTCATCGACAGTTTGAAGGGCGGGGAGCGGGATGTGATGGAAATTGGCAACATTTACAGAATAAATGCCAACAAGAATAGGAAGTTGTTCAAGATGAATGACGATTTCTAGAAAGTGCAGCATTCTCATGCCGTTTTTCTTCCATGCCCCTGCATTTCATTGACGCTTTCTTGTTTTTCTTCCTCGTTCATTGTGCCTTCGCCGAAATAAAGTGTTGCAATTGAATCTCTCCATGAGAATGTGCTTCTTCCTTTTCTTCCCCGTCTTCTTCTGCGGAACAAACAAACAAACAAAAGAGTGAGAGTGACCGAATTCCCGATTCATTCCCAATATGCACGAATGATAATCCAGGGAAAGAGAGAAACAGTTCGTAGTAGGTGAGAACGAAGAGAGACACTGAGGAGACTGCGGGAGAATCAGAAACAGTGAGAGAGAAGGAGGGTGTCCAGGGAAGTGCGCGACGTTCGCTACGCCAAAGTGTTGTACACACAGGAACTGTCAGGACGTCTGGGGACACTCCGATCCGCACGATGCCTCGTCGAATTGGCGTGTGGATTTATCGCGCCACACACAAAGAGACTGTCGGGGAAGTGAAGAATCGGAGGGACACGCAGACTGTTCAAGACGCCGCGGCTATACTGACCTCATTCATTGCATTCATACCGCAAACCGTGCAGTGTTTTTCTTTTGCATGCTTCTCTTGTTTCGCAATAACCAAGTACTTCGAAATTTTTGTTTTGATGACTGAATAATAGCAAACTGTTCAGAGTATCCATTTGTTGTGCCTGTGTGATTCTGGACCATAACTTTAAGAAAAAATGCCTTCATGAAATAATTGAAGTGCAGTTCTCGATCGTTTTACTAGCCAGAGCCAGAAGTTTCTCCTCATCTCCTACTTACAAGTTCATATTAACTTTTGAGTTCTAAGGATTCATTCTCTCCATTCATTGCCTACTTTTCACGGTCAACCCAAAATTAGTTGTTGCCTCGTCGGGCCGGGAAGTGCATAGTGCCTACCAGCGGCTGCAGCCCAGAAAGACACACTCATTTTCTTGGGGGCGCCTCCCTTTAGTCGACGGGGGCCGTCCGTCTCAAGGGTATTCAGTGTCACCACTTCAAATCCTGATTCGCTTCTTCTTCTGCTTCCTCGTCGTCTTTTGTTTTTGGTGACGTCTTCTGGCTGAAGACGTGGCAGAACGTTCCGCCCGTTCTCCTGTTGCCGTCGTCGCATCCCGGTGACGATTTGTTTTGTTTTTGTACGAGCGGGAACTCGTGGGAGTTTGACAAGACAAGACTGTGCAAACAGGACGCCAGCAGCACACCACCACTTACGGCCAAACAATCGCGGCTCTTTCTGCCCCTCGCTTCCCTCATTGTCGGCTCTTGCCATACCATTATGACTGGTTTAGACTCCGCTTCCTGTCCTGTTGATCTCATTTTCATTTAGCTTCCAATCGTTTTTGATAGTTTATGAATAAAAGTACCAGCATGAACAGTTGCAGACACCGTTCAACAGTTGTGATGAAACAGTGATAGAAATAGTCATTGCACTATTCATTCTGTTGTGACTAGAGCCACCGGCTAGTGCACTAACCATTTCCATTGTCATAATACGTGTCAATAGTTGTACACATACACATTCACCATTATTATCACAACCCTTTTCAAACAATTTCCCCTTTTAAAGCCGAATCTGACTGCCTCGTCACAACGTTCCAAACACCGATTCGGGCGGCGGCGTCACGCATATCATTTTAATGCGCACTGTTTGCGTTGAAGAATCCATTAGCCGCCTCACCATTCCTGTTTCGTATTCTACCTTCTGGAGACTTTCTGAAAGCTGCAGCTTCAGCAATCTGTACCCTACTACCATGTTCTCTCACCTCATTTCCAGACAATCGACATCAGTCCCTCACTAACAAATCAGAATGAACATGAAATCAGGTCATATCGCTTCGTGAATCCGAATCTCTAATCAAATTATCAGTGTGACCCGTTCCTCCTGATTCTTCTGCCAACACTCGTTTTATCGCCGTCGCTTGACCTGGAGCTCGTAAAACATCAGGCAACCACCCGCGGCGCTCGCTTCGTTAAAATCTTTTATTGCGTGCTACTCGACTTTTTTTGGACCGCTGCTGCCATCGAACTAGTTGGATGTTTCTGTCCATCGAAAGGTCACCAGTCACTCCTTCGCAGATTCTCACCCAATTTGTCTTTTCCCCGCCCGTCTCTGATCTTCTTTCACTCCTCGTCCCCTCCCGACGTTGTCGCCAATTCTTCTCCTTCCCTTTCTGATTATGATTATACATTGTTGTTTATCCAAACGTTAATATTAAAACGGTATATAGTTTCGGACTTATCGCAGGGAAACACGGAGGATTCGTGCGAAAGTTCTCGATTTGTTCCATTTATTCACCGATTTCCACTTTCTCCCCTCATCATTTGACTTGGCCTGTATGATTAGAATATATCCTCGGCCTCGACGGGTTCCCTTTTCCTTTTCTCTCATCCCGGAATTCAGAAGTTCTTTGTCAAATACAGATTTTTTCATGAGACCTTTTTGTAAAATACCGTATTTAACCCTTGATTACGGTAGTTCTTCTCATCTGTGCACTCCGCAAACATCGTACCGTACGACTTTTCGAAACATTCGGTTTTTTGTTTTTCTCAATACTTTTTTCCAATTTTTCTTCGATAATTCCAAATTTTCGGTGTGAATTTCTGGTAGAATTTGCCCATAATTTCTGCCATGCCACAGCCATAAACTAAGTTCCACCTGTCAACTCCAATTTATCGCCCGTTGCCTTCGTCGAGATAAGCGTTCTTCTCGACAAGAAACAACGCCCTTTGGCCAGTCACGGCGGTGACAAGCAACAAGCGAAAAGTGGATAAATCTGCGAAAAGGCGAAGAGAAGCTGATAGGGAACCGATAACAAGTTGTGCTGCGTGCGTCTTGTCTTCTCCCGTTCCTTATCTTTCATTAGACACACACTTTGTATTGCCGACGACGTACGTTATGTTTCGCCTCTTTCCATTTGCATGCGTTCGGTTCTTCGCCTGACTTGTCTTTTTGTGATTTCGTTGAAAAACAAGAACAGGAACTGGTTACAAACTTCCGGACATTTCGAGAAGAGTCGTGGGAAACTGAAAAAGTGAGAGCAAACGACATTTTTAATGCGCTTTGAAACATTTCTCGTTTGAACTTTGTGGGTGACTCTTGTGACCAGAATCTAACCAGATATTTCGAAACTCTCAAATCTGGGTCTCAATCTCATGCTCTTCACTTCTTTTCCTCCTCCTCCGAATTCTTCATTCGGCCTCTACTCATCAGTCTTTTGTCTTGTTTTTCTAGCGGTTTTCGGTAGTTTTTATCCGCCTCGGGGTCCCGGCCAGATTCCATTTCACTTTTGATGCTATCGTTCCACTTCTCTCGCAATGTTTACATTTCACACAGTGACAAATTTAGCAAATACCTTCTTCCCCGATTCCCCCATCTTCTACGACTTGTTCCGAGAATCTTCGTGTCTGGTATCTTCTCGGTGAATCTTGGCTCCTCTCAGCTTTGTTTCTTCCCCAAGAGTTGCATCTCTATCCTTCTTCTTTTGCTCGCCAAGCCATCCGTCTCTTCCCATAATTGGGTGCTCCTGGCGACGCAAAGAGCCGGTTTCGTCTCGCTTCGTTAGGTGCTCCCGATGACTTGATTACGTTTTCTAAGCGAGCAGCTGCTCCGTTTCTCCCAAACTTTTCAAAAAGTACTCTCCGTCCCAATGACTTCTCGTTTCGGTTCGTCTCTTTTCCTTCTCATTTTCTCTCCGGATTATTCCCGAGAAGCTCTTCGAAGTACCTTGAGAAAGTCTTCCTTCCCATTTCCTTCCACTTCAGTTTGGCCAGTGTCAGTGTCCACTGACGTTTTGTCGTTTATCAGCAAAAACTAATTCCTTCATTTCGTCTTACAGAACACAGTTTCTCTCTTTTTCCACTTTTTACTTTTACACTTTGTGCCTTCCCAGTTCCATTTCCCAATGCCTTGCTGTGAAGCTGATTTCTGATTCGTTTTCTCCCAAAAACTTGTGAAATCCACATGTTTTGTTTATTGTTTACAAAACGCCCAACATCGTTTTTTTCCGTGGTTTTTGGAGGAAACGAAAAAGAGAAAAAGCCTGCAAGATGTTGGCAGAATAACATAAACAGGACATCGTGTCCTCCCGAAGCTACTTTCTCGCAAAGTAATCCGGCTAATCGTTCCTACAATATCGTTCTTTTCTTTCTCTTCTCACTTCTGAATGTAATAATCGTGTTCCAGGTGTATTCCAACTTCATCGCCTCGTCTCATCTCAATCATTTTATAGGATCTATTCTAATATTCATAGTAAGTTATTTCTTGTCAATGAGATGCATTTATCTAACTCCTTTTCAGATAGAATGAAAAAACTGAAACGACGGTTGTCAGCGGCATTCCGTCCGGGTAGCAACAACAATGTGAGCATCACCAGTTCCGGAGGTTCTTATTACGATTCCGACTGTGGTAAGTGATCCTTCCGATCCATTCCGCGAACTTTGTTCCATCTCCACATTCGAGACGACAATCGGAGCGGATTAACCCAGATCCATCTGGTTTTTCTCATTTATCTGTTTTCAGAGACACGAAGCAACATTGTCATCGGGTACGGCATGATGTCGGCACCACTGCACGGTCGCACCTGGACCCTGTCTGAATCAATGAGTCATTTGTCGGACAAGAATGGCACGATCCTCGAGGAATGCGTCGATCCATCGGCACTTCTGCGTGTTTCACGAGGAGGAACTGCCGGCAGACGCTACGATTCCAATGTGTGAGTCCTTTTTCCATTGTTTCCATCAGAGAACAACCCGTGTTCACTACAACGAACACGGTTTTCAGTAACTACATCAACGGAATGCACGTTCCACCGCCGAGAACCCACAGTCTCTACTATCCACGTGGCTACAACTCGCGACGCAACTCCTACTACGGATCCAATGCTTGTGAGTGTTTTTGATTCTGCTAGCGCCGCCAAAGTACATTCTCTGATGACCTTCCTCCCGAAAAAGTCCACTTGTTCATACTGCATGTGTTCGTTTTCAACTTGTCTCTCCATCCTCCCTCTTCTTTTCGAATTTGTCGGCTGATTCGTCGAATGATAAGCGTCCGACTGAAGATGTGTGTATGCGATGGACTCGCCGAGCTATTAGTCAGTCTCTCCGCATCCACTTCTCGTTCTCCCTTCTCACTTCTTTTCATCCCAATTTCAATTTGAAAACTGTTTCGAAACCTCCACACCTGCTGAGAGAACATTTGGCCCGGTTAATTTCGAGGAATTTGCACCTGGTTCTCTCGCAGGTGTCCATAGCGTGTTTTTACCGGTTCAAACGCTTCCCTCGTCAGTTTTCGTTTCCACTTGATTTCCCGACAACACCTGGATTATTCTCTCTTTTTTCTTTGATTTCCAGTCGCCGTCTCCTTCTATTTTCATCTTCTTCTAAATTCAGCAACTTGTTTTGCGAATCGGGAAGTATACAATATGCCGTTTTTCGAAAACCATCCCTTCCTTTTGCCACGTCACACTCCATACTCACCAGGACAGTGATTTTCACGAAACATTACTAGTTGTGTCTTGCGGCGGCCGCCAATTTGCCTCCCGATTAATCACTATTCTCCTACGCATCCTTCTTTTCCACTGACAATGCCCAGTTAATTGATACCCACCTCGACGGCTTCCGATTGCCCTTTGTCAGTTGCAACTGGCGACTCCGCCCCACTCGGAGCGTACTTCGAACACTTTCGAGTACTCTTTCCGCTGTCCATTCCCTTGTTTATGCCCTCCTTCGAAGAGCAACAGAGGGTCCACGATGTTGCCAGATGTCACCAGAACAAGCAACTCCGTCCTTTCCATCCCGATGTTTCTCTTTGTGCCCTTCTACCTTTCCCAATCTTTCCGTTTGCCTTCACCTTCAACAAAAAAACACGAGAGAAGGTTATGAGAAAGTCAAACCCCCTTCCCACTAAACAAACCACTGTTCCCCAGTACATTTCACAAGCAGATTATTCAAATTCTGTTTTTTACAGAGACGTCAGAATTCTGTTTCTGTCTCTCGTGGACGGAAATGAGATGAAATTCCCAATTCCTAGTCTGATTTTGCCCTTTTTCTTCCCAGAAAATCTCTTTTTGCAGCTGTTTCGAATGCACTTTCTCTCTCTCAAAAATTTATTCGACAATTGCCCCGAATTCTGTCGGAAATTGATCATAAAAGGAGCACTTTCACTGGGGTTCTGACCCTCTCGCCCTTCTCATAAATCTAATTTTCCAGTCCGACCCAAATTAATAGTTCCATTCGGACGGCTCTCGTTTCTCTGCGTCGTCCTTGTAACTAACACTCATAGTAATCATTCGACTGCAAATCATCCCAATTTCACTTTCTGTGTCCATCGATTTCACTCACCCACACCCGGTTTTCATAAGTTCGTTGGGGTATCATGAGGGAAACGCTCGGAAGTTTCTTCCCCGCCACGAGAAGCCCACATTATATCCTCCGAATGTTTCTTTTGTTTCCCGTGTGCCGCCGTCGTTTCGTCTCGAAGAGCCATTCCATTTCGACCTCAACTTATTCTTTTCTTCTTCCCTCCCTCACCACGTTTCGTTCTTTTTAGCCTGCCCCAGTCTTATCAATCTCAATCCCTCTTCGTCTGCCACATGTGTCCATCGATGCACTCCTCGTTCTCCCTCATCCATATTCAATTTCCCAATGTGTTCCTTGTTTGAACTTCTTTTATAGCGAAGAACAGGATCTGTTTCGGAAGTTTGAGACTTGGAGTGCATGTAAAAAGCCTAGGAAGTATTTCAAATATCCTCTCTTCCCTGTCAGACATCTGTGGAAGCCTTTCCCCATAGACATCCCTGTAAATATGACAACGTACACCACCCGTTGATCTCTTTGTCGAATGCATTTCCTTTTCCTCGACGTCCTTCAACTGACACGGACACCATAATGCAAGGGTTTCCCTTTTCTGACGTGGCACCTTCTCCCCCACTCTGTTCCTCACCTTTCCCTTGCTTTTCCTTCTAAGTACCTCCACTTTGCTCTCCTCTACAACTCCCCTACATCCTCTTCTTCCCGCTTCCTCCTTCCTTTCGCACAATCTTGCTCTTTGCGAAGAGCACGAAAGCGTCAGAAGATGCGGCGGCGCAAATTGTGTTAAGACTTCTCGTCGTCTTCTTCCCCACTTTAATGTTCACCACACTCGCCGAGTACTCCCACCTACAGACAATTTGTTCGCCCATCCCGGAATTTGTTTCTTTCTGTGCTAATCGCCACTCTTGTCTTCTTCGTTCGATTTTCGTTGAGTGCTGTGCCGTCAAAAAAGGTTACGACGGATTACAGCAACATGTCGAATGTCGAGGCGCCACGCGGTCACTCACGTCTTCTTCCTCCTTCTGTCAATATCCTGTCCGCTTTCATTTCCGTAGTTCTACGCCCCGCCCCTTTATTAGCCTCGTATCTATTGTTTTTTGGTGCCTATCCAGCTTTACAATGGGAGGGAACGAGCCGAAATGAGCAGGCCTCTTGCGTTGTCTCGTCTAGCTCAACACGTTATGAAATTAATTAAATTCCGAAAGAAGACAACTCGAATATATTCGCTCCGCCTTTTGTGTTTACGACGGGGAAGACCGACAAACGGCTCCTCAGTACAATCCATCGATCTTTCCTCGCCGTTCCATCATCTCCCCGAATCCGAAATTCATTCCATAATTTCTCATGCAATGGGAGGGCCGAATGAGCATAAGGTGCGCGGCTTTCGGAAACTGCTCAAAGGTGGAAATCGGAGCACGCAGCGGAATGAATTATTGGTTGATTTATGTGGAAATGAACCGTTTTCGAATTGAGTTGATGAGTTAGTCTGAGTAGTCGTACTACTCTCTATATTTCGCAACTGGCATCAGTGACACATTGATCCACTTGACCTCGTTCCATCACCCTTGCCACCCGTCTCAACCACTAATCCCTCGGGTGGACCAGTAACTTTTTATTGGTGTTCTTGGTCGCGGGTGTTACAACAAGAGCCTCCCGACGACCGCATGCCGGAATGGGTGTGAACAGATGCCAGATTGATGTAATAACACGAGTCAATGGCCAGTGATTGCGGATTCTCCCCAACTCGTCTCCTGCTGCGCGACAGGAGATATCTGAGCACAGCAGGACAACGTGACTCCATGTCACTGTGTGACGTCTTTCCCTATTCCCCAGGGCGATTCGTTTGATATTCTTCGCGGAGATTCGGTGCTCGCGCCCGTTCTCCGAACTCTGCAACCGAATTGGCTGCCATCTCCACCTCCCCCGCTTCTTGCTAGACAGCCGGTAATTATTTTCCGTCGACGCCTTTTTCTCTCTTTCTTCTCTGTCAGTATTACTATTCAAGTCGCGACGGCGACGATGCCACAAACAACAACTCGAGAAAAAAGGAAATCTCTCCGGAGACACCACGAGTTTTGACTGGAAAGAAATCCACAGAAACGATCAGACAGAGTCTCTCGTTCGCAAGTTGTATCTCACACACTGATACGTTCATGATATCCGTTGCCATAGGCAGCAACTCTCAGCTAGAGCACCAGTATATCTCGGATTAGTTAGCAAGGCGAGAGAGCGGCGGGGCGTCGACTGCAGTGCTCATAGAAGGGAAGGGGGCTCACAGCTCGCCCACTGCCGCTGCTCTTCTCACCCCTGGCTTACACGATGTCGTCGTCCCCTCCGTCTCACCGTCTGCGCACGTCTCCGACCATCTCTCTGTTCCGTTGTCTGCGTTTCGTTTAATATTCTCTGAAGAGAGATAGGACGAGCTCTCCGCGCACACTCCATTCATGCGGGTTCTCGTGTGGCAGACGGCGCCGTGCTCATTGCTCCATCTCATTAGAAGTTATTCTAAAACGTTGCACACCCTTGTAATTGCTTCTGAAAGCTGCACTTCTCTTCTGAAATAGCTAGTTCTCTGGGGATTACGGTACTTTTCTCAATCTATACAAACTTCTCAGTCTCGGGACTAGCCCAAGCAACGAATCACGTCACTTTCCTCTCTTTGTATGTACATTTAGGATAGGTGTCCGCCACACTTGAAACGCTCGCAGACTGAGCCAGGAAATAAGCTTTCACGCCGAGTTCACCCTTTCTCTCAAGTCAGTCAAGCTCGACATGACGTTGTCTCCCCCAGGAAGTGCATGTTTCTACGTAACGACGTGATATCACAGTTCGGTTTCCTTTTCCCATCGTTATCATTAGACATTCATCGCTCCTCTTCGCTTCTTTCTCGTAAATTTCGTTTCGTGTGATGTTTTCCGCGCAGGCGTCATTTCTGCGCTTTTAAGAATTAACGATTCATCGAGACATACATGAAATATCGGCCCCTAGGAACCCATTTTTATGCATTCCAAATCTCAGCGCTTTTACCTTTTCCCCTTCTCGGACTCGTTGAACACTCCCACTCACTCGTTACTCTCTTCTTTTCGCTCTTTTCGCCTACATTCGAACTGAATTTCCATTCAGCAGTCTGTCGGTTGAGTGCATGGCCGCGTACTCTCCGACTGATTCGACCGCCGACGCGCGTCTTCTGTCTGGATCGGACCCCATTTCTGAAACCGAGAATCTTCTTGATCTGGCTTATGAAGTCGGCTCATCAGATACCACTCGTTCCGATAGAGAAAGCGAGAACGATGAGGAGGAGATCAGTTGGGAGAAGGAGAACACGAACAAACGGATGTGCAAGTCAGCCACGTTCCACGACTTTTGCGATGACTCGGAACACTTGAGAAGAGCAGTTACCACTCTGCCGGAAGAAGAATTCGATGAAGAGGAAGAAGATGAATTCGAAGATGCCAGTGACCGAAGAGATTATGAAGACGAAGAGGAAGAAGATGAAGATGAAATAGTGGTGGAGGAAGAAGAAGTGACTCCCGAGGAGATCGAGGAGCACAACGTTTCTCATATTCCAAACGGCGTTTCTGTGCAAACAGATCAAGAGAAAACCAAGAACAAGAAGAAGAGGAAAACGGAAAATGGGCTGCAGAAGATGAAGAAAAGCAGCACATTCGCTTCTTTCCTCAATATGTTCGTTTCTCGTCGTCGTTCTGGAAGAGATCCTGGAGTGCATCGAGACGGCGAACGACTCATGTCACGAAGCTCTTGCCTTTTGAGGCCCAGCGTATCTTTGTGTAAGTTTTGGGTCGAACCGAATTTCGTGTGCGCGTTTGGTGTAGATTTCGAGGCACGAAATTCAACACCGGACAGCAGGGTCTGCAAGCAAAATAAGTGTATGACGTAGGGGGATCCAGAGGGTGATGGTCAAACAAAAAGAGGATGTACTTGGGGCGCCGCGACCATTCTTCGGAAATGGAAGCCAATCTGCAACGCATCGCGAACAATAATCGGAGCAATTTTCAGCGGTCGTCCAAGAGTCGATGATTCTCGGTTCGGATGGAGAGAGTGTCGAGGTCTCGCCGTGCACTTCCGATCAGACGCCGACTGGTGTCCCTCCAAGGTTCGTACGGAATGGCGAATCGATCTGATTATTCCTGTTTTAGATATATTGTCAACGTGAAAATGAGACAGAAGCCGGCGAGGAAATGGAGTGAGGTGAGTATACTGTAGTGGTGAAATGAGTCAGAAGTTGAGTAATTAGCATTGAGTTTGACTTGTAATCAGATATGTTCTGAGTCAAAATTTATTTGAGCCGGAAATCGGAACGGAAATTTGTTCATGAGCGTAGGCGGATCCGGGAATATCTTAAAGTGTCTTCACGAGAACTTGTTTTCGTCATCGTCATCCGTTCCAGACATTCTCGGATTCTTTCAGGAGGAAATCCAAAAACGACTGTCACTTCCGGCTGACTTGCGTCTTCCGGTTGCCGTCGTCGACAAACTCAACCGAACGCCAACTCTCGACCAACCGCTGACAAGAAAGAATCGGAGGGCGTCGTTGAGCGAGATAGGATTCGGAAAACTGGAGACGTATGAGAAGTTGGAGAAGCTCGGCGAAGGCACGTATGCTACCGTATTCCGTGGAAGATCCATCCTCACCAACAAGTTTGTGGCACTAAAAGTGAGTGATGACGTCGTCTGGCATCTTCTTCTTCGGAATTAATTTCCGCTGCCATTGCCATTCGCAGTTTTATGATCGTCTATAACTAGAGAATTGCTTTCAGGAGATCCGGCTCGAACAAGAAGAGGGAGCTCCGTGCACTGCGATCCGAGAAGTCTCGCTTCTTAGAAATCTGCGACATGCGAATGTTGTCACGCTCCACGACATCATCCACACTGATCGGCTGTTGACACTCGTGAGTTTTTTGTGTTTTCCTATTGGGGGAGGATGCCGGAAACGGAAAGAGAGCGGTTCCCGACTGAAAGAGAGACTGCTGGGTTCCAAGAAAAACACGCATAATCTGTGTTGTAGGTGTTCGAATACGTGGACCGGGACTTGAAGCAGTACATGGACACATGCAGCAATGCAATGCAGATGGGCAACGTCCGTTTGTTCCTGTATCAGCTACTTCGTGGTCTCGCGTACTGTCATCAACGGAGAGTACTTCATCGAGACCTCAAACCACAAAATCTTCTAATCACCTCCAAGGGAGAGCTGAAACTCGCCGATTTCGGACTGGCTCGTGCCAAGTCCGTTCCGACGAAAACGTACTCGAATGAAGTGGTGACTCTCTGGTATCGACCGCCCGATGTTCTTCTCGGATCTACTGACTACTCGACTCATATAGATATGTGGGGAGTTGGTTGTATTCTGTTCGAGATGATCGCCGGTCGAGCTCTTTTCCCTGGTGGAACACCCGAAGAGCAACTAGGACTCATTTTCAGGTATGATTTTGTTCACATCTGGAGTTCCCTAATGATACATTTTCAGAACTCTCGGTTCCCCGCGCCCTGATCGTCATCCGACAATCTGCGAGAAGCCGACATTCTACCCATACGCGTGCAGACAGTACAACCCGGAACCACTGTGTCGTCAGATACCTCGCATCGATGCCTATGGATTCGAGTTACTCATGAAGTTCCTTCAGTACGAAGGCAGAGATCGTGTGTCCGCTGCCGACGCATTGAATCATCACTTCTTGAGGACCATCGCTGTGAAGGTAATTTCAAAGGAAGCAAAACTTGTTTCAACCATTTCCTTACAGTGTTATGCCCTCCGCGATGAGCAATCAGTACTAGAAGCCGATGGAGTGCATATAGAACGAGAACTTCTGTCTTCGGAGCATTCCCATCACAGTTCCAGACGACATCACCGCGGAACTCTTGCCAAAGACAAGTACCGGATGCACTCGAGTCATCACACCTAGGCACCGTCCCTCCTAGAACTCAATTCCTTTTCATTTCCCATTCGTTCTCTCATTGTTTTCCGTCTCAAAGTGTGTTGAAATATACGGGTCCGTCAATCAATTCCGATTCGTCTCCTCCACTCCCCGAATTGTCCTTTCCTTCCCTTCCAGAACAACCTTTCTCTAATAATTCTACTCTTCGTGGCTGTCCCTAATAAGCTGTTTCGTGACATCACACCCATATCCCGACAATCCTGAACACTCCTTCTTCCCGTTGTCTTCTATCCCACCAGTTATAGATTCGATTCACAAAATGCGCCACGCCAGCCTTTCTCCTTCTTTCCATTTTTCGATTTCCGTTCGGAAATCACTTTCGTTATTTATTTCCCTTTTTTCCTTATTGTACACTCTGTGAATAAACCCGAGAACCAATGAAGTGGACTTCAGTCAAGTTTCTTTTTTGTTGGAGAGGAGTCAGGAAACGAGTTCATGAAGGGAACATTTGGTAAAAAAGTTTACCCCGAAAAAACGAGAGAATAGCAATTACAAGAAGAACGGATAATATGCTGAACTTATGCGGAATTGAGCCTTTACAGACAAATTAGATGGGGAGCGGAAGAGAGCATCACAGAACATTATACAGGGCTAAACAAACGGGAAAAGGGAGAGGATTCATAGGCACACAGAAAAGGGAAATACTTGAACATTAGCGAATTGCATGAGAGAAAGAAAAAGAAGAAAGTGTTGTACTAAATGACTAAAATGACCCTGTCAAATGGGAGAGTTTGGGGATGGAAACTAGTCGGACCACTCGTTCTTCTCGTCCTCATCCTCATCGTCATCGCTACTGTCGTCGATACCCATATTCATGCGACGTTCTTCGAGAGCCTTTGCCAGTGCTCCAGCCAGTCCACCCATTCCAGCGGCTCCGGAAGTTGTGCTCTTGCGACGTTCTTGTTCGGCAGCTGCGTCGACCTGAACAAATTACATTACTTATCTGAATATCGTGTTTGACACATACATGTTTCAGCTGAGCACCCTGGCGGATCTGAGCCATCACATCTCCACGAGCATCTCCCGATTTCGGCGAGTCAGTTGAAGCCTGTTGAACCGAACGCAACTGCTTTCCGGCTTGGATTTCCTAGAAAGTACAACTTCATTAACTGTCAACAACTCGATAAACTTACAGCAAGCAAGTTGGATCGGCCATTCTGAGCAGGCGGTAAGCTGGCAAGAACAGCACTTGGTCCTCCAGATGGCGGTGGCGGAGGTGGCGGTGGAGGTGCTCCGGCTCCGATTGTTGGGATCCCGCCAGAAGGCATCGGAGGCGGTGGTGGAGGAGGTGCAGGAGCCGATGATGAGATTGGAGCAGGAGCAGAAGCCGGTGGTGGAGGTGGCGGTGGTGGAACGGCGTGTGGACGAGTGTCGGGCGGAACTCCATAGTTGGGAGCCTGAAAAATTGAATGAATGACTGTTGTTTGACAGAATGGATACCTGTGGCAGTGGTCTCGATGGAGCATATCCACGGTTAGTCGGTGGAGGTGGAGGAGGACGAGCTGGAGCCAATCCATGAGACTCTACACGAGTTGGTGGAGGTGGAGCGACTGGGGAAGAGTAAGAGGAAGTGCTGATGGGTGCAGATGTCGGGAAAGTCGGTTTGTAGGAACGGACTGGAGTTCTGAAACAACAAAAAGTTAGAACAGCTCATTCTCGAGAAGAGAAACTTACTGATTCCACGACTGCTGGATCGGCTGCTGAATGGGCGGAGGCATCGGGGCAGAGATCTGCGAAGGATCAAGGTTGCCGACCGACACGTACTTGTCGTAGTTCTTCGCGATGAACTTCTTAACGAACTTCTTGTCGTCCTCATTCAAGTTCCCGCTTTCAAGTCCCGCAGCCTTCAGTATATTCCTCGTCGCTTCGTCCATATCATCGTCATAAACTTGGTTTGAGAACCCGCTGTCCTGATTCCATCCGACATGAGCTTTGTGTCTGAAATCATTCGAGTTGAAGAGAGTCGTGAGTGATGATAAACTCACTGGAAATTCGTTGGATTCGAGATATCCTCCTTCTTGATTTTCAACTTCTTGTCTTTCTTCTTGTTCTTATCTTTCTTGAACCAACTGGATCCACTACTGGTCGCATTACCATCTGGAACCAAATCTTTTGTGTACTTTTCCAGTGTCACTTACTCCAGAACAAAATAAGCTTTTTGAATTTGTCTATCATGACTATCTCAACTTGCACAAAATAAGAAATGAAGTCCGTAAACTACGCGTGTCCCAACATACCTGAATGTGTCTGTGAATGGGGAGCAGCAGCCATAGTTCCCATCGGAGTGATTCCCTGTCCGATTCCCATCGGTGGTCCCCGAATGGTTCCTCCATAAGCCTGAGTGATCTCGAACGGGCGAGTCGGCGTGGCTCCGATTCCTGAAGGATTCATTGATTTGCATAAATAATTCAGCAAGATCCCAAGTTCCCACTCTCAAGTGCCCGTTGTTCAAACTCTCTCTCTTCCTCGTTTTCATCACCGAATCTCCGAACAAGAGGCCACGATCGGCTCGTTTTGTCGGCGCTCACAACATGACATGAACACAAATAATAATCGCAGCCGAATTTCGCGCCATCTCGGGCTAACCTAATGTTTGCTTTCCAAATTTGAGAAAAACAGACTTTGCCGGCCATTACGGAACCTGATCCCACTGGTCGACGTAATGAGAGACTCCGAATAAGAGAAAAAGTTATCAGATCTGTCTCGTCATTCGGCAAACACGGATCAGGCGGTTGGATCGAACACGCAAATGAATCATTTTGTGTGCACAGTACTAGTGATACAGTACTACAAAACAAACCGTTCTGTGGTTGTCCACGAATCTCTTTCGGACTCTTCTTCACCAATCGATGACGTGCTGGTGGATGTGCTGGAATCGGCGGAGGAGTGTCTGCTTCGACGGATGACGGAGTTGCACTGCTGCTTTCGGCACTGTCGCTTCCACCGGAACAATAAATCGGTTCTTCCTTCTTCGTAACCATCACTGACACTTGACCATTCGACCGGTGCACCAGAACTGAGTCGTGATGAGGAGCTGGATTCGGATTCATCGACACCGCCTCGTACTCATCCTCTTCGTCACCAAAGTCTTCCGTGTTGAAAACTTTCACGTTTCTCTGATTTGAGACGTACTCTCCACGAGAGACTGGTTCCTCGGGAAGTTGAAACCGAACCTTGTTTCTTGACATAGGAGGGGAGTAATCAGGATCAGGACTGGGAGCTCTGTGATGAGTATGTCTCTGATCATGGGATCTTTGACGAGGTCGGTAGTCATGGGGATGTTGTTGCTGCTGTTGGTGGTGATAGTAATAGAATGCATCAGCTGAGATGGGAACATAACATCTCGCATAGTTCTGTCTTCTGGCATAAGTCCCGGAAGATCCCCCATAGCGGGTAGAATACACTGGTTCTTGATACTCAGCGGAAGAGCTCGTGGAGCTGGAAGAATCGGGGCCGCCATAGGAGGAATAGTCATTGACATTGTCGTACTGCTCCATCTCATGGTAGTAACCGCCGTGTCCACTGGGTAAAGTGTGACTGCGGACAGCGTTACGCGGAGAACCGCCCATGGGATCAGGGAAACTGAGACATCCGCCACGAGCAAACCGCTGCATATGGCTATGATGACCGGACGAGGAAGAGGAAGACGAGTAAATCGGAGCCGCCGAACCGTTTGACGGATTAGACGAGGCAGGCGGCGGTGGGGGCGGCTGTGCGGCCGGCGGTGGCAGGTTGTGGTACTGATAGCGGAGGCGGCCGGCCGGATCCTCGCTCACCACCATCCACATGTTATTACTCGGCTGGAACGGTTACGAATTAGGACACGATGACACGAATTGCGGCTAATATGGCGAGAGCGAGAAGAAAGTGACATTTATGAATCGAGAACGGTGCGAAACAAATTGGGCATCTCAGGTCAGAAGGTAAAAGTGAAGAAGGAGAAGTTAGAATGTGTAATGACCGGTATGAAACTGGGTGGGTGTGATATGGGAATGGAAGAAGAAGAGAAGACGGAATGATGCCCAATCATAGTCGGACACTTTTATGGGGAATCGAAACTTGGTTGGGTCATTTCTTATTGAAAAACTAGATCTTCCAATTATTCTGTTGAGGTAACAAATAATTCAAATCACATTTGAATTCGATTAACTAGGTCACACATAGCTCATTCTAAGCTGAAAAACGCTACATTACTCCGGGAGGAGCTAAATACTGTAAGAAACTTGAACCAGAAAGATGTAAGCGATATTCTGAGATCTTCCGAATGGCACTTTGTGGTGGCAAATGATGGCAAAACGATACGAGGGCAATCGAACGGGTATTCCGAGTAGACGGACGGAGACATCGAACGTCATAATACACACCAATATTGTATACCGTTTCGCCTCTTCACACCGCTTTTCCTCGTTTCAATTGCGCATCGAATTACACCTCCACGTTGGCGAACGGACAGAATGTCGCCGGCTGTGTCTATTGACAGTTTGGAGGAAACTGTTCACAGTCAATCGGAACTTATTATTGCAACATTGACAAGTTGACAGGACCAGGTTCAAAGCTCAAAAAAACTGGAATAGTTGGAAAATAATAGTAAAAGTGACCGAAACGGGCGGGGTAAAGTGTGCACTTCAGCACTTCTCCCCTCACGAGAGTAGTTAGGCGGAGTCAATATTGTGTGTTGAACCAGCGGAGATCGGAGGAGAAGCAGAAGAGAAGAAGCCGCATGGCAGCATGTACAACACGAATTATCCACTCAATGTCGGACTGTCACTGTGCCAGAAAGTCATCGGAAAACGGAGAAAACGGAGAAGAATGGGAAGACAGGAAGGAAGATGAGTGGAGAGTTTCACTTTTGAGGGGTAGTTTCGGTTTCTCGAGGAAAACAACAAGAGGAAACAAGGAATGTGTCAAGGGAGAATGGGTACAGAAATGACAGCAATGCCATTGGAACATCTTGAGAACGAGCAGAAGACAGTAAAAAGGATCGGAAGAGCACGTAGGAGGGATGTACCTGATCCTGTACCCGTCTTGTCCTGCTCCTTGCTCTTTCGAGTACCGCGTGCTCATGCGGAGACTCGAGAGAACATGAGTGGCTGGTATATCACAGGAACACGCAACGATCAGGTAGGTCAATCCAACTGCTTCTTTCAACCGTTCCACGCCGTCCGATTCATCCGGAACTGTGAGGAAAAACGAGGAACAGAACGAGGCGAATTTGCCGATAGATTATGATATGCGCGAGGGTCTTCGTCTGCCAACAAAACAAACAGCCGAGACGACGAATTTCTTCGGTGTGAGCCTGTCTCCACTGGCCGCACTTTCACTTTCGTCCTGCCAACCTTTTACAACAAACTCATCAGGTCGGATTAGGAGGACGGCTTACCGGAGGCAAGGAAGCGCTCGGGAGCGAAGACAAGGTCAAACTATTGAACAAGAGACGGGAAAGACGGTCAGGAGAGAGGACGCTTTTTGTGTGAAATGACAGCACACCCGGAATTACGGCGGTTTGAAACTTTGCGCAGGAAGGAAAGCAGATGACAAAGGGCCGAGAAAGGAACGAGGTCTTGTCAAGGTTGGCACTTGGTTCGGAACTTTAGTAACTTCGAGATTCATCGGGAAAGACTTTCTAATACCCTGGGAATTATACAATTTTAAGCTCAGACAGCTTTATTTTGTTCCAAGTTTATTGCCAAGCTTGTGGGCAAATAAAGATATTATGTTGACGTCTTCCTTCTAGATATTTCGCTGCAGCTTCCGTAACCTGATACTCTCATTTGCGTGCCATGCATACATCGAAAAAAACGAAAACATTGATGATTTTTGCGGTGGCGGGGAGACGGTCGAAATCGGGGGCGGAAGAGTACATAATAGCTTTTCATCTTCCAATTAGTTGCCGTTTTCGTCAACAATTAGCACGGACGAGGCGGGAAGAAGCGTCCGAGCGATGCAACGGAATTGACCAGTCCTGGTCGAGTCGTCGAATTCGGAGCAGGGAAGGACAGAAATCGGATCAGGAATGGACGAAGAAAGGAAACGAACAAAAAAGAGAGAACAGGCACAGATCGGATTTCCTGGGCGACTTCCGTACAAACCGACGGGAATACTCATTCGATTTCCACCTTTGGTTATATGGCCCATGAATTGAATCAAAAAAGAAAGGAATGAAAGGAAGAAAGAAGGAAGGAAGGCTTCAGGAGAGAGTTGTACAAGTTTACGAGCGTCTGGTGATGGCTTAGCAGGATGATTCAGGAGAGAAAAAAACGGAAAGTATACAGTTCGAGGAGAGAAAGAGCGCTTATGCTCACTCACAGGAAAACAGTAATCGGAACGGCAAACAGGAAAGAAGAGAGGAACAGCAGTTAGAAGACGACCTTCTTGAACTTGGTTTAGAGATTCAGGAGAGATAGATTACCGAACTGCAAAAATAGGCTTCACAAAGAGACTGATAAAGGGAGTCTATGAAAAGAAACAAGATATCAAGAATTCCTGAATGTTTTCGTAAACAAATTCGGCATTGACGTCACTGAAAGATAATCTGTAGGATTCGGAGCAAGATCAAGATGATCTGGATATGACACGGACAGATTGGGAAAAAAGAGCCTATCAAGAGGAGAAGTTTCTTGTGTCTCCCATCGGAATAACTAAGTGAGCGGAGCAAAAAACGTGCTCTATTTATTATTCGACTTTTCTTTCATCTTCCTCCCACTTTTTGCTCCGTGGTGGGTGGTGAATCGAGGAAAAGTTGGCGGTGAGCCAACAAAAATGATACAAACTATGTGTGCATGTGCATTTGCAGAGAGTAAACTGAGTGGATGTGTAGGTTTCTTGAGAGAGACTTTCCGCGCGGAAAGAAAGCAGATGCGAGCATACAAGAGGGGCGCGGCGACGGCGTGTTTGTAGGGGAGCAGGTAGTACACTAAGACCCCAACAAATTGACTCGTTCTGCCAAGGAAACGACTGGTTTGGGGTCAGAACTGGCAATCGAGAGAGGGAGAGAGTTCGAACAGTTTTCACCCTGTAGGCAAATGGAGAAGTAACTAACCGGTAGTCATGACCATCGGCATTCCGGGACGAGGGGCACTGTTCGATTTGCGTTCCTGAGCATGTCGACGATCCAGATGTTCCTGGAAATCAAGCTTATAAGGATCAGAATTCAAGCAAGTTTTTGACAGAGTCACAGTTCAGATTGATGAGGAAGAAAAACGATTCTAGTGTTTCCTATCATCAGCATATTTTCTTATCAGTTTCAGTTTTCTCCTGTATCTTATCTGTCACTCGATTTCCGATTTTTCAATCAATCTCTCTCTCCTTTTTTCACATTTTTTCAGTACTCAAAACTTTGAAAAACTCACTTTGAACTCTGCACTCTCATATTCACTGAAGAAGTTGAGCCCGAGAATAACTCCATCGTCTCCATTTTCCGATTGCTCAAAAGCCAGAAGCTTACGGCATTGCGGGAAGGACTGCGCTCGGAAAGCTTTGTATCTGAAGCAAATGAGAGAAGAATTGATCGAAGACAATCAGAATGACTCACAACTTGAAGTCCCAGGTGATTCGCTCATCGAGGATGTCGAATATCCGAAGGAAGTAAGCTCTCTGCGCGTAGTCTTTCACCAAAGAGATCACTCCGTGGGGCAGTTCAACTCTCCAGGAGCCACGATCTGATTTGAGAAGTTGAACGACGGCTGCGGTCAGTGAAACAGCGTCGGGCCCGACGAGTGCAAAGAGACTTTCGTTCTCTTGACTGTTCAGTTCCTACAAATAACAGCTAATTACAGAGTGATCATATAAAGTTTGAAAAACTCACTCTAGATCCGACATTTGGCGGTCTTTTTGCCCTTTTTCTGTCAGCTCCGCCTGAAACTTCACTTTATAATCTTATTTTCTTCCAGATATCTGACTCACCATGCATCATGGACATTGTCGGCGTCGGTGGATAAACCGACATCTGTAAGTGTCGGGGAAACGAGCGAGTAGGCTGAAAAGAAAAATGAAATCAATAGAGGGAAATGAAAGTATGAAAGCGAGTGGTGAGTCAGAGGAGGGAATGAATGTTTCGAGTCTCAAGAAATGGTTTGTTTAATAATACAAGAGTGCATCTACGAATTGTCGTAAAAGGGGGGCTCGTGCTCCCTGAGCAGGTACATAATGCATGCGTTCATTTCAAATGTTTAGCCACCCTGTACAAACAGGAGAGCCGCCATTCGAGTGCCGTGATTTCGAATAGATCGAATGGATATTTCGAAAGAAAAAGAGAGAAATATGAAAGGAGACTACTGGAAAAAGCAGAGAAAAGGCATGGCAGTTAACAAGAGACCGATGTGTTTGCCCTGTGACTAACGCTAACTGTCTGCGAGTACCGAACCAACTGAATGTATTTACTGCTCGCGCCTTATTTTGACATCTAAACAGTTCTAAAAACTTGTAAAGAGAAGAGTTTGATAAAAACAGAAAGCAAAACGTACAAATGCTAAAGTCAAAACCGTACGAAGTGAGTCAGACGCTCAAAATATCAGAGACCGCCGTGACTCACTGACATGTTATCTTCATGATTGCGTAACTACTTCCACTTTTGGATAGTGACGATTCATTGATAACAGGTTGATGAGGACGAACTGGCTGGATGTTTAGGATCGAAATGAGTCGTAAAAAGGAACACAACTCTCGACATGAAGAGTTCTAGACCAAAACACACGACTTTTCAATAATTTCAACAGAGCGCAATTGGATTTTTTCTTTGCGCCGTTTTCAAAAGAGTATATTTACTTTACGACGCAAAAGTTCTTTCTAATTGTACATTGGCGCCCGGAAATGGATCCATTAGAGCGAAATTGAGTGGAACTGATTTTTTGCGTTCGGGTGAGGAGACTAGGTCAGCAGACAGTTCGGGCATAAAATATTTAGCATCGGAAAAGAGAAAAAAAAACAAGGGAAAAACATACACACGTCTAATCCGAAAATTATCTTGGTTTTCCAATCGATTTCCACTTACTTTTGCCGCCGAAATTCGATTCGATTCGGGTCAGCTGGACAAAAAACGCGAGTAAAGCGGCGGGAGAAAGGACAGAAGTCAGGGGAGTTGCGAGGGAAACGAGAAGAAAACAAAGAAGGGACGGATGGAGTATAATGGCTGAACCGAACGGATTAGGAAGCGGCGAGACCGCACGGACACGCCCCGATGCACTCGGGGATCATGAATGGAGGGGAGGGAAAGCAACGATAAATAATAATGGACATGGATTATCAACCATCTCTTTCAACCCTCCGAACCAACCCACATTAATTACTTTTATTCTTCAATGTCATGCTAAATATGGCAATCTGAGTTCTCTAAACAACAATAAATAAAGCAAAGTATTTCAAATTTTCGATGCGAATTCCCGTCGAAGAGTCTCTCCCTTGTCGAGTGTACACGTCTCCAGAATCTTTGGCAAGTTCGGACGGAGGGCGTTTAGTTCTGTGTAGCCGCCGACGAATCTGGAAAGAAGAGTGTGAAGAGAGGGATGGACCGGACGTCGTAAACACTTACTTTCCACAAATGAATATCTGCGGAACCGTGCGTTGACGAGTCAGATCCATCAATCCTTGAACATACTCTTGCGCATTCGGAATCACTTTGGCGATGGTGTTCAAGTTCTGAAACGATTCAGTGAATGAGGATTCCGGATGGAAGTGAGTACCTTCTCAGTGTAGTGAATCCCGTCCTCGTACAGCTCGTTCTTCGCGTGCACACAGTATCCACATCCGTCTTTCGTGTATAGCACCACCGCGTGCTCTTTCACCTGAAAATCTAGCAATTCTAGTGGGGAACAATGATCTTTCAAATGTTCATTTACCTCTTCCGCAATTTTCTTGGATTGCTCCGAGAGCTGCGGTTTCGGTGGCGTCGAAGCGGATCCTCCCATGTTTCTGATAACGGGTAAAGGGTTTGAAATGCTGAAAGTCTAACAGAGATATTACTATCGTAGCAAACAAAGAAGAGAAAACAAAAGATTCGTTGAATTGAGTCCGTCACCAATTTGTTTCATTCCGATAAATAAGAAAACGGGTTGTGTGCGAGTTGTACAGACAATACAATAAATAGAATTTGGAAAAGAGCGGGGACGAGTTTACGGGTAAAAGAAAGGGTTAGAATGAACGAGGTTAGCAGGTGAAGGTGGAGGGAAGCACCAAGGGAAAGGGTACAGAAATGAACATGATCTAGGGGATGACGAGATGGGAGAGTTGTCTATCACAGAAGGCACGGACTATAAAGTAGATGGAACCAGGAGCACTGTGAACGGTTAGTCGAACGAAATGAGTGGTTGCTCGGCGACTGGATGATGCTGTGGTGGTGGAGCGACGGCGGCGACGTTCTGGTCAACTGCAAAGAAACTCATGTTTCCTTGTTAGTTTGAAACACTGAAACTCACCATTTCCGTATCCGTTGTGTCCATTGGTCGGCGGGAACTGCTGCTGTTGGGGATATCCGAGATGCTGTTCCTGTTTCATCTCGTTTCCAGGTTGTTGAGGAGCGTAATTTCCATTTTCTTGAGCAACTCCGTTCTGATATCCTTGATGGTGTTGTGGTTGCTGTTGGTTTTGTTGCGGATATCCTGAGAGTAATAAAATTATGAAAACAAGACTCAATCTTCAAATACCTCCTTGCTGTGGAACCTGTTGGTAAGCCTGTTGTTGTTGATAGTACTGCTGGTATTGCTGTTGGTATTGCTGCTGTTGCGGGTTTGGTTGCTGATGGCCGTTGGTTGGCGGAACACCGGGAGCGCCTTGATATTGCTGGTAGTATTGTGGGGGTTGTTGAACCGGCTGCTGATACTGATTCGGAGCTTGTTGGCCTTGTGGATAACCGTAGTAGGATTGTTGTTGCTGAGGCTGTGCAGCCGGAGCACCATATCCCATCTGCGGGTTGTAGTATGCCTGCTGCTGTCGACGCATCGCCATCTCTTGTTGTTGTTGCTGGAATCTCTGAAGGGCTTGCTCGCGCTGTTCCATTAGCATCGCCTGGAAAGGAAAACATGTAAATGTGTCAATTAGTCTGGAAATGTCAGATGGAAAACGACTTACGTGCTTCTTCATACGCATCATCTCCAGAGTCTGCTGCATCTGAGCCTGTCGCAGTCTCTGCTCCTCGGCAAGCTGTTCCTGTCTTTTACGCTCGTGCTCTTCACGCATCTCGTCAATGGCTTGTCGAGCTTCTCCGATGTTTGCGAGATGATCCTGGAGGCTTTCATGGTATCCACGTTGCTCATCGAGGGTATGCATGCGGCTCAGAACATGGGAGTGCAGCTCCGTCAGTCTAGTGTACAGATCCTGGATGGCGGAGTCGTTGAAGACAGGTCGTCCTCTAGCCAGATTCGAACGGATCCTGTTGTCCATAACGGAGACCTGCTCCCGGATCGACTGGCACCACTTCATCGTGTCATCCGCCTGCGCCTTTGCATCATCGCTCACCGTTCCGTTCAATCCGTTGGTTCCACCGAGCGACATGGCAGCAATTTCAGCATTCAACGAGTTCTCATCAGGAGCCATAAGTGTAGAACAGATCGATGGAGCCACCGATGGTTCAGATGGTGGTGGAGCTGTAGCCGAAATAGCACCCATCGGGGAACTCGTAGCCCACTCATCGACCTTTCCTTCTTTCTTCTGTTGCCAGTAATCTCTGTTGAGATATCTGGCCAGTGGATCAGCACTTGAGTCGTCGACCGGCTGACTGGAAGTAGTACTCTCGGCAGCTCCTCTGTAGCCTTCAGTTTCTTTCTTCACATTCTGGTATCCCTGGTAGTAGGCGGATTGTTCTTTCTCTTTGGCTTCAGCTTCACTCTGGCTCATGGCAATTGCGAGTGCGAGATCTTCCTCCTCCTTCTCCCGCAACAACTTGTCCTTCGCAGCTTTCTCACTCTCCGAATCTCCTCCTTTCGAGCTGGCAACCGCATATCTCTTCTTCAGAGCAGGATGTCTCTCCTTGATTTCAGCAACCTTTTTCTCGTAGCACGTCTCACAGACACGAACTTCTTTCTCAATTCCGTACTGAGGCAAAGCCATTTCTCTAGAACTGCACTTGTCGCAGAAGATCTGTCCGCAGGCACGGCAGTGATGTTTTCTCGTGAACACAGTGAATATCGAACGACAGCGGTAGCACTCCGGTCCTTCAGCCCATTCCGGAGCAACTTGAGCCATGAACATAGCATCAGCTTCTTTCAGCGACGGGAAGTCAAATCCGGCCAGTTTCATCAGATTGTGTGTGTCCACGATCATCTTGTACTCGGCCTTGTTAGCAAAAGCCGTAGCCCAGCATTGGAGCATTTCGAGTGCTTTGTTTTTCACCTGGAACAGAGAATTGTTAATGAGAAGTCTTTTCAACAACTCACTTCGTCATACTTGCTCTCCGTCACCAAGTTCTTGAAATCCTCCATGAATTCACGAGTCGCCACTTCGGAATGAACCTTGTGGCCACAGTTTTTCACACATGCATCGAGTACCAGGAGAGTGTGATTGACGACGTGCGGGTTCTCGTGCTGCATTCGCTTTCGAATTGCCTGGAGCGACGGCTTAGCTCTGAAAAGAAACAACGGGTGAAAGTCGAACGGAAATGAAAAACTTACCCGACTTCGCCGGATCGAATCATGTCGGCGCATATTATGATCCCTTCCCAGTGGGGTTCCACCAGTGTGCTGTCTGTCGCTTGTTCTGAAAATCAAATATGCAATGAGAGAAAATCAAAAGAAACAACTTACCCAGAACTCGCTGGAATTTACTCGCCATCGTGCGCTGAAAAGAGTAACTAGAATTGAAGGAACTGGGTGGGAAAGCACCGAAGAAGTTAGCGAGAAATATTGAGTTACCATGCTCTCGCTGAGTTTCAACTTCTTGAAAATACTAGAGGAATGATTAGAGGATTTACTTGGCCTGTTCTCTTTTGTCATTTTTCAAAGAGGGCACGGCGTGAAATGGGAACAGATACTGGCGTCACCCGAAACTTTTTTTCGTTGAAAAGAGCGAGAGCACGGAAGAGAGCTTGAATATAAACAAAAGTAGAAGGGAAAACCGAAAACGATGAGGTGACTAAGCGAACGAGACTGGAAATGGAGACGATGTTGTGAAAGAATTGATCGGAGAACAGCAGCGGAAAACAGCGCGCGCGAGGGCGCAGACAACCACGGCCACCGCGTGCAGAGACGGAATCCTCGGCCGCGGCCACCGAAAAGCGAACGAAACTTTGCGGAGTAGAAGAAGATTCCTTTGGATCTCACATTCAGTAGATAATAAAAAAGAGCAGGAAATCAACTTCAACATAATCAAAGATGCATTAGCAAAGCCTCTAATAACTTTGTTGAAGATTTTTCCATCGATGTATGACATAATAAAGTGTAAAACTATCGGCTGTCTGAATGAGGAAGCGATGTCTGTGAGAGAAAGGAAGCGGGTATCTTGTTTGAAATCAAGTCGCGTTTCACATATTCACTGCAGCTTCACATTGACATGAGAAGTATCTCAATCAGTTGCACCCAAAGACTGGAAAACCTACAGAAACGACTTTGAATACTTGCCGATCTTGGGACAACTCACGAACCTTCGCGTATCATAACATATGTCTAGTTCCAGACGATTCGTGTCTTCCAGGATGTTCTCTATGACCCTCTCTGTAACTCGTCCACCCTTTTTCCCCTTTACTCGTATTTTCCTTCGAAACCCCGCCCACTTTCTCCCTTCGGAACTTCCACTTTCCCTGCTTCGGTCTGTCTACGTTTCCCTCTCTCCACTACTGTTTCCGAACCTCAAATTGGCAATCGAGTAAGTAACACCACCGAGACACAGTCACTTCCTGTATCCTCTTGAATATTGTTGTCTAATTGGCACCGAAACGAGATTTTGAATAAGAAGTGGTGAGGAGAGGAAGAGATGCATTGATTCGAGGAACATTTACTATGATACCAATACTTCTGATATTCTTGTTGTATGATTTTTCAACTGCCATTGAGTTAAAGTGAGTTGGAATATCTTATCAATGATACCAGATTCTGTTCAGAATCTTCGAAGACCTCCTTGAAGTTCGCAGCCAGAGTGGTCTCTTCTTTCCCCTCTGCTTCAATTCTTTCAATCAAAAGTACGGGGAACAAGCCTGTGCCTCCATTTCCAGTACATTTTCTTCTCATTCCACAGTTTCTCTCTCCCAATACACCTATTCCATTGGCTGTACCACCTCAATCTGTTTCACTTTTCTCTCTTCATTCTGTAAAACTGGAGTGAAGGTGTTCTGTTCTTCCAGCCGTAAGTACATATCTCTCAAACATCTCATGAACCAGAATCTTCAGTTTGTGCTCCTGGAACTCTCCAACTCGGTTCCAGATGTCTCTCCGTTTCCACTGTTCCAGTCCAAGGATACTCGGAAGCCAAGGCTTACTGTAGTCCCTTTTCTCTGATTTCTTCATTGAAACCCAGTGAAATAGAGTCAATTCGAGAGACTGTCCTGCCAACGTTTAGTGAGTATTTAGTAGCCTGCACTTTTTTCGTTCCGTTCATCAAACCTGTTTGCGCAACTGATTTTTGGGTGTTTATCGTGTGAGTAACGCGACGTGGCACTTCCTTCCACTGTCTGTTGACATTTGACCGCCCGACGACAATGTTTTCTTGAATTAAAAGGAACTGAACTGTTTTCAGCCGACGAACGCGTGTTTCTCACTTCCGGTCTTCGTCAGGGATCCTTGTGGAAATGGGGAACTGGGGAGACAGTCGAGGTAGACCACGATCCTCGTCTTCATGAAGTTTGCTTCTTTCAGCTAGATGTCAGTGGCTCGGGTCGTTGTCTAGCCCTGCAATCTGGAACCCTCCGAGCAGTTGACTGTGATTCTGAAGCTTTTGTCTTGTGTGAATCAGGAAGAGAGTGTATTGGGAAGAACAGAACATATACAGGAACTGCAAACAAGACAGCTGATGGACAGAACTGTCTACGGTGGGATGACCCGGCAGTTCTTTTCCAGAGGAACGTTGAGATTGAGATATTGAATCACAACTACTGTCGGTTCATTGATCAGGACGGAAAGTAAGAGTCTCTCACTTGTAGAGAATGTTAACAATTAATTCCAGAAAGTCTTCCACCCCAGTGTGTTACATAAAACCTCACGAACTATCTGAATGTAACGTCCCAAGTTGTCCAGAGAGCTTCAATGACGCAGTGGCGACTGATTCTGGAGATGTGTGCTCTCCAGGTTCTTTCTCTTGTGACAATGGATCAAAATGCATTTCTGAAAAGTTTCAATGCGACTATGAAGTGGATTGTACCGATGGGACGGATGAGCAGAACTGTGGTGGATATTGGAGATCTGTCTGGCTCTCTTCACTCTTGAATTCTTGCAGAAGACTACTTACAGTATTACGAACTGATTGGTGCCTATCGACTTGCGGATAACATTATTGAAGTCTGGACATTCATCCCTCACGTCCAAGGGGTAAGTTTCAAACACGTTGATAACTAAACCCGAAGATTCAGTGCGCTCGAAAATGCAGAGAAAGTCTACTGATGTGTGAAGCATTTTCTTATGAGCCGAAGACGCAAACTTGTCTTCTCACGGACACTTCTCACACACACTCAAGTCTTGCTCGTAAGATAACTTCTTTGTATTATAGACGACGTTTCTCTTCAAGTAAGGCCCTTTTTGAAAGTTAGATACATATAAAAAGTTCAGAAGATGTTCTATTCGAAGTCGAAAACAAGGTTCTCTACGCGACGAAACTAACGAAGAAAGGCCACGTGTGCGATGACAATTTCAGTCGGGAGAAACTGTCCTCAATTTGCAGAATTCTTGGATTCGGGTTAGTTTCTGACTTCTTCGTGATTGAGGAGAACAAATACATAAAGTTTATACATGGGGATGGCTTCAAATTCATAATTAAATACTATAAAGAGAGAACATCGGTAGTAGTGGTATAGTGGTGCCTAGTGAAGTCAGTTGGGCGGCCTCGAGTCGAGGATCGTCTGCTTGAACGCCAGGATGTCAATCTTTTTCAGGAGAGTCTCCATGTTCTTGCGCAGATAGTCGTCCGACGCCTAGAAACTGAACTGTTAGGGATTACTATGCAAGATAAGAACCTTAGACGAAGCTCGGCATGCCGGTGGAGTGTGAGCAGTATGTGCGAATCGGAGTTTGGCGTGTTCCTGAAAGATTGACATTCCTAGGGCACATCCTGACAAACTCACGTAGTAGTCCAGTCCGGTGAAAAAGTTGACAATGACGTTGGCGTTGACCGCCTGATAGTAGGTGTACTCGCCGACAAACTCTTCCTGTCCTCGCGACTCGCGAGTGATTGCCATGTTGGGATGCATCTAGAAATAGAGAGTAGAAATGACATCAAACCTTCCCGTTTCTTACCCAATAAACATTTCTGTAGAGACCCGATTTATACTCGGGCGTCACTTCAATCCGATGCGTCTTCGGAGCAGCAGTCGCCGCCTTCGATGCTGCACCAGTCGTCTCCTTCTTCCGATTCGCCTTCTTCGTTTTCGTCGACGCACTCCAGCCGCCCCGCCACGTCGGCTCTTCTTCGGCAGGTCTGGAACTTATCATGTCTACGAGAACCAAATTGCACGTCGACCATCGCTTCGACCTGTCAACCGATAAGGTGAGCTATTCGGAGAGTCGATGCCCGTACCGTCGAGTGGGTGGATGAGGCCGACGCTCCTCGAAGTGGATCATCGATGACGTGGGCTCCCGCTTGGTTTTGTGATAAGAAATACGCGGCGGAATGGAGGAATAGCCAACCTTACGTTGGCAAGGTCACGTGAAAATTAAAGTAGAACGCGTTTCAGGTGTTCCAAATGTAAACAAGCCGCGTGTGGCGATGGAAGTTGTATAGATTACGGTCAATTATGTGATGGGAAAAGAGATTGTGAGGGTGGAGACGATGAGATGGACTGTCGTGCCAAATCATTCAGACTCACTAATGGATCAGACAATAGTGGATTCGTTGAAGTTCTCTTTCGCTCAAAATGGGAACCGCTTTGCGCAGAACAACTGAATGCACAGAAAGCGAATTCTCTGTGTGATATCATGCGATTGGGGTAAGAAGAGAGATAATGAATACTTTCCAACATCTTCTTTCAGCGACCGTGGATCCATCCTGGCATCCAATGTAGGCGTCAGAAGTGGTTTCTCTGTAGACTGCGGAGTGGAATGCAATCTTCAACGATCAATTTCTTGTTCCCAACAGGCTCGAATCTCTTGTGTCTCAGAGAACGGAGTATCTTCTGCATCACAGTGCGGTTTAAGATATGTTGAAGTAAATGCGAGAGATGCAGCCAGATCGAGAGTAGCCAGAGTGGTTGGCGGGTTCGAGACAGTGCCCGGCGCCTTCCCTTGGACAGCTTCTCTTCGAATGAAAACGGTTAGTGTACTCATGAATCAATAGGAAAAGCTGAACCTTTTCTAGACCAAAGCTCACCATTGTGGTGCTTCTATTTTGGATCGTACACATCTCATTTCAGCTGCGCATTGCTTTGAGTAAGATGGCTGTGAAAGAGAGACGATAAACCAAAATTTCAGAGAAGATGAAAGGGTTTCCTCCTATGAAATTGTCGTTGGCGAATGGGATAACAATCAGACGGATGGACACGAGCAAGTATTCCAGTTGCAGAGAATACACTTCTATCCTCTTTACAAAGGTAAGAACCAAGGCACGAGATCTAGAGAACGCTTTTCTTGGAGTGGCTAAACATTCATGACTCTTCTGAAGTTTCAGACATCTTCTCACACGATATCGCTCTATTAGAAATCCCCTATCCTGGCATCAAGTTCGACGAGTATGCTCAACCAATATGCTTACCGTCTAAGGACTTCGTATATACTCCAGGAAGACAGTGCGTTGTTTCCGGATGGGGGAGCATGGGCCTTCGTGAGTTCATTTGTACGAAGAGTCTCACTGAAAATGCTTTGTCATTCAGGATATGCTCAACGCCTCCAAGCAGCCCTCATCCCTATAATTGACCGTTCTGACTGTGTGAACTCTTCTCAAATATACACTTCCATGTCTCGATCAGCCTTTTGCGCAGGTTATCTGGAAGGGGGAGTTGATTCTTGCCAAGGAGACTCGGGCGGTCCATTCGCATGCCGTCAGGAAGACGGGACATTTGCCCTCGCGGGAGTTATCAGTTGGGGAGATGGATGTGCACAGAAGAAGCAACCAGGTATCTACACCATGGTGGCTCCCTACCTCTCCTGGATAAAAGCTATCGTCAGTTCCGGAACCATGTGATCATTCCCTGAATCGGTATCGACTTGCAGCCATGAAGATCTCACAAATAAACTGTTTATTCCTTTATATTTGTATCACAGGTTTGTATCACAAGAAAACAAAGTTAGTTCAATGAAAACTGGCATTTCCATTCTGTCCGGGACTCTGCAAAGTGTTTCCATTCTGAGATGCCGGCGGGTTTCCATTGACTGGGCGGTTCATGTACTGTGTGTGTGGTCGAGGAGTCCGCGAGTAGCCAGTCACTGGACGAATACCTTCCTTGATCTCCATGTCCTTCTGTTTCCTTTTCAGAATCGCCTTCTTCTCCTCTATCATTTGTTTTCTCTTCTCTTCCAGAATCCGTTCTGCTTGCTTTGATTCTCGGTTGAACTGAAGTTGTTAATCAACAGGTGTTCAGAAATCCGCACTTACCGAAGCTTTCTTACTGACAACTAAACTACGCGACTTCTTATTCGTTCCAGTTGGTCGTGAGTATTTCAGAAGGTACTGGAGACGTTCCTTGGGACTGAGAGACAGTTCTAACATGAGAATTACTTGAGCCCGCTGAAAATAAGAACATTATGACGCAGAAAGGTTCCGCTCGTACTTACCTGTCTTTTGTACTCCAGTTGTGTTTGGAAAATGGTTTCGTATGTCCTGGTCATCATAGCAATAAGCATATTGAACTGCATGACACTTACAAACAATTCGAAAGTAATGAATACCACCTGGAAGTGTATAATGTAGTTGTGGCATACTCAATGTGTTTACCTTTCCAATCCAAACCATCGTGTTGGCGGGACACAGAGCCAGGTTTCTGTAGAGAACTGTAAACTCTCCGATTGTCAGAATGAAAGTACGGACGAAAGCTTCAATTGGAGACTGGATGACGTTCTCGAAGGCTTCCGCGTTTTTGACAATCTGAAAACGGTTACTTTTCTTCTTTGAGCAACTAGAATCTCTTACTGTCGTGTCATAGGCATTGATTTTGGTTGTGTATAACAATCGATCCGCTTCCGTTGTTGCTTGAGACTGATTGAGAATCAGCTGTTTGATAATGTTGGCTTCTCTCTCACAGGAAAGGAAAATCAACGAGAATGCTTGAGAAAAGCCCATTAGGAAAATTCCGTAGATCAACATGAACCGGAAGATATCAGTGGCGATGATAGTGTAGACCATCAACACGAATGGACCTACGAATCGAATGACACGACAATAGAAAAGGTAGTGGACAGTTGTAGCGATGACGGTTGCTGCGATGAGCACGTTGTCGACGACGAGAAGAACTGGAGAGAGGTCACAAGCAGCACGGATTGGGATCATAGTCAGCACAAGGAAGTAGGTTGTTTTGAAGGTGATTTTGGCAGGGAAAGCGGACTAGAGGAGAGTTTATTAGTTGCCGTGGGAACAACAGAAACTTACCAGCACACTCCACCACTTCTTTCTTCCAATTCGTCGGATATCACGAAAGTCGAGGAACATCTGAACCATGGTACCGACCACTACAAAGACTTCGAAAACGAGACGGATCTGAACTTTTTGTGGTTGTGTTGAATAAAAGAAACAGTTTACATATGAGTTGGCAAAAGGAATATCTTTGTCCCAGTAGTTTCGAAGATGACATTGTGATAAACTCTCGGCTGCAATGAAATCTTGTATTAACTGTAACCTAACAACAACTCACTCCACTGTTTCAGGCCACTAGTCGTGTTTATTATAGGAGACACTTGTGGAACATCTCCTTTTCCGTATCTTCCCGGGAATGGTTCCGAATATCTGTTGATCCATCCTTCCGTTATCATTTCAGTGGAAAAACCGATGGGGCGAAGTGTAAAAGCAGTGACAAAACAAACGTAGTAAAGGCAGAATGCAGTGAATGATATGATCATGCTGAAACGTGGGAACTTCTGAAGATTACTTGAATAACCGCTTACTTCCGCTTAGCAAAAGCTTCCCATTTAGCTTCAAGTAGAGTGTCGAGAAGGCCGTCTAGAAGTTCGAGATGCTCCACAGTTTGCTGAAATCGGTGTTGGAGATGTTCACAGTTGTATTACTAACCCCATAGACAACCAATGAAAGAGCGGAAGCTTCGTTAAGCTCTCCGCTTGTCTCATTGATTGTATCAATCTTTGCCAGTGGATAAGCGGTTGATGAAGCATCTCCATATGCCCAGACACTGTCTCCTTCCAATTCCAGAATCTCGTTGAACATTTCCTTCTTCGCCAGTTTAGCAGCCAAAGTTAGAGGAGAGAGACTTTGTTTGTTGACTGTTCGCAGACTGGCTCCACATTCCAAGGCTAAGTTGAACATTTTCATGTTCTCATGGATCACACACATGTGCAAAACCGAGTTTCCGTTTGTATCCTGGGCATTTGGATTTGCTTTGAAAGCAAGTAAGAGTCGGAATGTTTCAGGCTGGTTGAGACATGCTGCGAAGGATAGTGGATACTCCCCCAAATACATATTCCCAGTGTAGTTAGTCTTCAGTGACAGTTCCACGTACTCATGTTCCAATGAATCTGTTCTGGATGCTTTCTGATCGTCCGCACAGAAGAATGCTCCATAACAACGAGAATTGACATCGGCACCAAGTTTCAGAAACTTGTAAACAAGTTTGCAGTCGGTGTTGATGATTGCCTGATGGAGAGGGGACAATCCGTAGAAATCCTCGGAGATGTGGATATCATTCAACAGTTTGGGGTAGTAGTCTAGGATCTTGAGGACAAGTGCATTGTGTATTTCAGAGGCATGCAACAGACAACATCCAATAATAGTCTCTCCCATCGATCCACGATCCTCCAACTTCCACGAAATCTCCCGATACTTGCTCTCATTTCTACCACCTTTTCCACCTCCATCCAACAGTTTCAATGCCTTCTTCAAGTCACCAACATTCTCTCCTTCCTGATTGAAGTCATCCAACACATTCGGTCCACTCTTACCCTTTCCCTTCTTCCTCGAGAATGCTCCAAGTCTCTCATTTCTTTCCTGAAAGTACCACATCTTTCCTAATCTGATCCTTCAATCCTCACCTTATTCCTCAGTTTCACCAGTTCAGTTACCGTAACCAACTTTCCCTTCCCTCCATTATACAAGAAATCTTTGACTTTTGTTTCCAAATACGCGTCAATGAATGAAGTGTCGCTGCTCACAATCGCATATCTGAAAGAAGGTGTGAAGTATGTAAGTTATCGAATTATGCTGAGGCCGCAACAAATCTTGCCCGTTTTCCCATGGTTGCCTTGACGCTTGTGAGTAAATGGGAAAGTTATGTGCTTCGACTACGATTAGATTTCCTTGCGACGAACAACTGAGCAAAAGATTGTGATCGACTTAAAGAGACGAATCGAGAGTCTATGTATTCGAGAAATGTACTTTTATGAGTTATGTGCGTCATAACTTTGCTACAAAGAGGAATAGGCTAAAGGTAAGATAGCAAAGTAGTAAACAAAGGTGAACATGTCCAAGAAACAGAGTAAGAATCTTTCTGAGAAAGACACAAATATAGGATTCGAAAGACATAATAAATAATGGGTTTTGTTTTATGGATTTCAAGAAACCAAAGTGTTTTACCTGAGCCACGGAAGCAGTTCTCCTCCTCCATGCATGTCGACCAGTTGATAGATCTTCATGTCTTCTCGTAACCGACCCATGCCCACGAAATTGTTCATCGAGGACTGGGTCGACGATGCCGAACCCATGTCAACTGTTTCGAGATCCTTCTTCTTCACACAAAGAACTGAAAATCCACGAATTCGAAAACGGAATTAATCATAGTTAGAGAACGGGAGGAGTTGTTATCGAGACACCGATTGTATCAGCTGTTTTGATCGCGAATCGCTCTACTAACAACGAAGACGGGGAAGGTAAGAAAGCGACGGGCGGTCGGTCGGACAACTAGAAAGTCAGAATAACAAAACTGGAACCGTGGAGCGGCTCCATCCGACTCTCGTGATGAAGACGGGGGGCGTGGTCGTGGCGCTGGATATCGGCGAAGACGTTGGGAAAGAAGAGAGTATGGAAGGAGGGAAGGAGCAGACATGAGTCTGAGAAAATTGGACAGGCGCATTTGATTGGATTCGTGGTTGCCGTGGGAGCTAGATTGGATATCAAGTGGGCACATAAAATATTCGGAGAATCGGGACACGGAAGGTTTTAGTTTAGAGAAAGGTACTCTCGGTGATTTGCCGTTCAATACTTCAAAGATTAACAGTGGGTAACTTTATCAAAATCCATGAGCAGAAAACAAAATAATGTTCTCATTTCAGAGCCATGGGCGGTTTCCCAGTGACTGGGCGAGCAGTCCGAGGATAGCTTGTCGTCGGACGGATTCCTTCCTTTATCTCTTGATCCTTCATCTTTCTCTTCAACACAGCTTTCTTCTCTTCGATCAACTTTTTCATTTTCTCTTGGAGCAGTCTCTGGTTGTCTTTTGTTTCCTTGTTAATCTGAAAGTTTGCAGTTATGAAACTAAAGAAACCAAGTTCTCTCACCGAAGCTTTCTTACTGACAACCAAACTACGCGTTTTCTTATTGGTTCCAGTTGGTCGCGAATACTTCAGAAGGTACTGGAGACGTTCTTTAGGACTAAGGGATAGTTCCAGCATCAAAATCACTTGGGCTCTCTGTAAAACGGACTATTATGTTAGATCTCTCACACAGTCGAGAGATTCACCTGTCTTTTGTATTCCAGCTGCGTCAGGAAGATAGTTTCATAAGTTCTGGTCATCATGGCAATCAGCATGTTGAACTGCATGACACTTACGAACAATTCGAAGATTATGAAAACAGCCTAGACTTTTATTTGTCAAAGGTCGTTCCAAAACTACACTTACCTTCCCGATCCAAACCATCGTGTTTGATGGACACAGCGCCAAGTTCCTGTAAAGTACCGTAAACTCTCCGATTGTCAAAATGAACGTGCGCACGAATGCTTCGATTGGAGACTGGATGACGTTCTCGAAAACTCGGGCGTTATTCAACATCTTCAAATCAAACGATCGAAAGGATAAACGACAGAGACATTACCAATTCTCCATAGTTGTTTTTCTTTGTTGTGTAATCTGCGCAAATAGTTTGATTCGTTTCAACTGTGTAATTGTAGAGCAACTCCTTTATCCGGTTTGCTTCTCCTTCACAAGAAAGGAAAATCAGGGAGAAGGCTTGGGAGAATCCCATCAGGAAAATTCCGTAGATCAGCATGAATCGGAAGATGTCCGTGGCAATGATAGTGTAAACCATCAACACGAATGGACCGACGAATCGCATAACTCGGAAGTAGTAGAGGAAGTGGATGGTTGTGAAGATCATTGTGATGGTTATTATGACATTCTCAACGACGAGCAGGATTGGAGAAAGAGTACAGGCAGAACGGATTGGAATGATGGCAAGCACGAGGAAGTAGGTCACTTTGAATGTGATTTTGGCAGGGAAAGCGGACTGGAAAAGACTAATAGTAGTAAGAAAAAAGACAAAGGGAACTCACCAGAACACTCCACCACTTCTTCCTTCCGATTCTCTGAATGTCCCGGAAGTCCATAAACATTTGAATCAACACTCCAATAATAACCAGAACTTCAAAAACAAAACGGACCTGTAACATCGAGCTAGAAAGGGTAACGTTTAGTGAAACATACAACTCCATTGCCTCCTGGAACTTCGTTATCCCAGAAATCTCGAAGGTGGCACTGAGTCAGCTTCGCTTCTGAACAGAGAAGTTCTTACTTATGACATTCTGTGGAAACACGTACCCCATGCAACAGATTGATTATTTTGTAGTAGAATCAGAGGAATTGTATGATTCGTTTCCGAAATCTGATACTTCCCTGCAAATGGCTCCGAGTGTCTGTTGATCCATCCTTCGGTAATTGATTCCGTAGTGAATCCGTACGGACGGAGCAGGAAAGCAGTAGAGAAGATGACGTAATAGAGGAAGAAGGAAATCAGGGACACTGCCCAGCTGGAAGATAACTGTGAATGCAACTTTCATGTGCTTTCTTACTTTGTGCGGGCAAAAGACTCCCATTTCTTCTCTAGCAAAGTATCCAAAAGACCATCCAAAAGCTCTAGGTGCTCTACGGATTGCTAAACATTGAAGATTACTAGATTGCTTTTCAGGAGTCACATCAATACCCCATACACCACCAAAGAAAGTGCGGATGCCTCGTTCATCTCACCACTTGTCTCGTTAATGGTATCAATCTTTGCCAATGGATAAGCAGTTGATGAAGCATCTCCATATGCCCAGACACTGTCTCCTTCCAGTTCCAAAATCTCATTGAACATCTCTTTCTTCGCCAGTTTAGCTGCCAAAGTTAGAGGAGAGAGACTTTGTTTGTTGACTGTTCGCAGACTGGCTCCGCACTCCAGTGCCAGCTTGAACATTTTCATATTCTCGTGTATCACACACATGTGCAAAACCGAGTTTCCATTGGTATCTTGAGCATTTGGATTTGCTTTAAAAGCAAGTAGAAGACGGAATGTTTCAGGTTGGTTGAGACATGCTGCGAAGGAGAGTGGATACTCCCCCAAATACATGTTCCCAGTGTAGTTAGTCTTCAGTGAGAGTTCCACGTACTCATGTTCCAGTGAATCAGTCCTTGACGCCTTTTGATCGTCCGCACAGAAGAATGCTCCATAACAACGAGAATTCACATCGGCACCAAGTTTCAAGAACTTGTAAACAAGTTTGCAGTCGGTGTTGATGATTGCCTGATGGAGAGGGGACAATCCGTAGAAATCCTCGGAGATGTGGATATCATTCAGCAGTTTGGGATAGTAGTCGAGGATCTTGAGGACGAGTGCATTGTGAATCTCGGAAGCATGCAACAGACAACATCCAATGATAGTCTCTCCCATCGATCCACGATCCTCCAACTTCCACGAAATCTCCCGATACTTGCTCTCATTTCTACCACCTTTTCCACCTCCATCCAACAGTTTCAATGCCTTCTTCAAGTCACCAACATTCTCTCCTTCCTGATTGAAGTCATCCAACACATTCGGTCCACTCTTACCCTTTCCCTTCTTCCTCGAGAATGCTCCAAGTCTCTCATTTCTTTCCTGAAAGTACCACATCCTTCCTAATCTGATCCTTCAATCCTCACCTTATTCCTCAATTTGACCAGTTCAGTTACCGTAACCAACTTTCCCTTCCCTCCATTATACAAGAAATCTTTCACTTTTGTTTCCAAATACGCGTCAATAAATGAAGTGTCACTGCTCACAATCGCATATCTGGAAACTTTTAAATTAAAAAGTACAAATAGCAAGACAACGAAACCTGAGCCAGGGAAGCAGTTCTCCTCCTCCGTGCATGTCGACCAACTGATAGATCTTCATGTCTTCTCTCAATCGACCCATGCCCACGAAGTTGTTCATCGGGGACTGGGCCGATGAAGAACCCATCGTGGAAGCGTACGCTTGCTTGAAAGCTAACTATGAGTTGAAAGAAGTTGGAGGAATAAGAAGCTGTGAGCACGAGGAGAAGAGGGCGTGGTTAGCAGCACGGCTCCGTTGTAAGATGTTTTGGTACCAGAGAAGAGTGTGGAAAAGGAAGAGAGTCCGGGATTGACAGGTGATCCGGCGAGAAGACAGGTGAATCGAAAATGGGTTTTGAGAAAGACTTTAGAGTCTTGAGAGAGAAACCATGATGTCAAGAACCGCCATTATTTCCGCAGGATAAAACGTGAACTCAGGGAAAAAGTTGATAAACTGGAAGAAAAAAAAGTGCAACGTGTCTGTTATCAGTTGCTCACATCCACGCTGCTCTTTATTTCTATTCGTCGAGATTGGAAAGATGTCTTCTCCGTGGATCGATGTCAAAAATCTATTGATTCTTCACGGATCAAACATCCATTACATCGCAATGTTTATCATTTTCATCACTTTCATGTTCTCTGTCTGTACTCGAACCGCCGAATCGTCGAGGTAAGTTCTCGTGTTCCAGGTTGCATCAGATTGAAATTTTCTGGTTTTCAGAGAGCCGCCGAAGAAAGTGAAAAGTCAGCAGATTCCGGTGGACACGTCAGTGACTGCTGCGGACACGACGTCGACAGTGAAGCAAGCAGCAGCAGGTGGCAACCAGAAAAGTTCGAAGGGAAAGAGTGAAATGTACGGTGACAGGAGGGACTTGTGAGAGATGTTGGCTTCCCATTTCAGGCTCGATTCGATAAAAATCATGAAGGGCAAGAAGAACAACCGAAAGGCCAGACAGTTGCCTGGAAAGAATAACGAAACCGACTCGCAGCACACGGAGATCATCCATGTTCCGGTGGGGAAGGCATCAGAGTGAGTTCTCGATTCAACACGGTATCTTCATCCTTCGAAACTTTTAGATCATCTACCGGAGTGTCCAAATTGACTACACCGACAGAGCAGAAACACGTTGAGAAATCCAGTGGAAAGAGGGTCCAGTTCGCTGAAAAGATGATCAAGTCGACGATTTCGCCAGATGCAAACGGAAAACAAACGATGAAGTCACAGAATACGAAGTGAAGCATCGAAGATAACCATTTATTTCGAATCTACTTCTTATAAAGTCTAGACCCTTCCAATTTTGTATGCTCTTAATGTTTCCAATTCCGATCTTCCGTCCCCGACAACCTGCTGATGTTTCTCCTCTTTTAACGACCACATACAGATACAAAACCGTCAACATCCATATCAAATTATCACACAAACAACGTCTACACAACACAGTGTCCTTTTATCGTTCAATCCCGATCAGTCCCCTCGCCTGGTGACCTCTGCGTTCTCTCGATTTCTCTCCGTCTCTTTCCACTCCTGGCCACCAAGATGATGTAGTAAACAAGTAGTCACGATGCAAAAATGAAGAACGAATCTCGATTTGTTACCCTTTTCTGCTTTTTCTTGTCCTTTTCTTCCTTTTTGTGCACTGAAAATGAGCTAGATCAACATGGAACCATCTATGAGTTTCAAGCTGAAACCATTGATGGCAAAGTGGTTACAATGGAGAAGTACAGGTTTGTCTCGATGAAACTCGTTGGTGATGAGACAATTCCTTCAGAGACAAAGTAGTAATCTTCACCAACGTGGCATCCTTCTGCGGATATACTGACTCGAACTACAATGCATTCAAAGAGCTCGACAGTGTCTATCGAGAGAAAGGATTCCGAGTCGCCACATTTCCATGTAATCAGTTCGGGAAACAAGAGCCAGAGAGCAATCAGAACATCCTGAACTTTGTAAAGAACAGCTACACCTACACCCCTGATATGTATGCCAAGGTGAGGATTCATATGTTGCTGTTCTTTCACTTTACTCCCAATCATTAGATCGACGTGAACGGAGCAAGCACTCATCCACTGTGGAAGTTTCTGAAAATGGAGAGAGGATCCTCGATGTCGACTGATATCTCGTGGAACTTTGCAAAGTTCCTTGTGGACAAGAAAGGACATGTAGTTGGAAGGTATCGTCTCCTACAGTAATCCTGAAACTGTTTCTCTCCTTCAGATACTCTCACTCCGTGGATCCACTCGATTTGGAAGAGGAAATTGGTCGTCTGCTCAATGCATAGCTGCGGTTACATATCTTTTCACTCTCTTTTCTCTGCCTTTTCTAGCCATTCTCTTATCATAAACCTCGTCGTCTCCAGCTCCTATTTGCAGTTCTGATCAGCACGTGCAGTACGATGCTCCGTTCTGACGGCTCTGCGCCTTGTTTAACGGCGCCCTGCCAATCGGTCACTAACAACACGTGGAGCCGTCACTCGGCGCCGAAAGAGCACTTTTTGATTTTCATTTGTTCTGTTTTGCGTGAATTTGCCACTTCTTGACTCTAACTCTTATTAAAACGTTATAATAAAGTTTCAGAATGGCTCCGAAGCAGCGTATGGCCGTCGCTAACAAGCAGTTCAGCAAGAACGTCACTCAACGCGGAAACGTCCCAAAAGGAAACGTGAGTAGTTTTGAAGCTGGAAATCTACAGAAAAAGAAAAACATATTATGTTTTTTTTTGGACAATTTGCCTTTGTTACCAAAAAATCAATGTGTAGATACGAGCTGCAGTTAATTATCGCTTGGCGTCTGTCAAAACAGCAAACTAAATAGTTTAATTTGTTTAGCTCTGTCGTTTTGCGGATGGATTAACGAATATGATTGTGAATCTCGAATGTCTAGACCTTTATGTTTGATTAGATCCCGTAGTCATGCGATATTACCGTTATATTGACATTACTAGGCGTCCGTTTCACCATTTCGCTACTTGTTCGGCTGCAAACGTTTGCCTTTTAATTTCATGTGACCAGTGAGCGGTCGGTTGTTTGATCGTATTTACTTTGTTGCGAGTTAGACAGTTGTAGGACAAAGGAGACCTCCGACTCTGCTCCTTGATCTTTAGAACTTTATATTTTTCAGAAGACTGCCGAATCAAAGCTCCCGACTTCCCAATGGCTCATCGGACTCTTCATCTTCGTCGTCTGCGGATCAGGTGAGAAAAAGTCCATACTTGAAGACTCTTATCTTGAGTTTTCCAGCAATCTTCGAGGTGATCCGTTACATCAAGTTCTAAGCTGATCTCCGTGACCCGTCTGCGACATTCCCAAGCTTCAGTTCATGTAAAATTTCTTGGGTGGCAAATAATTTATCACATAAATTGTATATTGCATAACAGTGCGTTTTTCACCGCAAAAAGTAAAAAAAAAAACAGAAGAAAAGGAAGTTCTAGAATAACCCATAACACATTGGAGATCTTGAGTTTAAAGTATGATGAGGTTAAAGTTGCCCGGATTTGAATGGAGCCGGTACATGCAATATGTATTACGACCGGAAATGGCCACTTCGAGGTGGGGAGGTTCAACAATATTACTAGACAGGCACACAGTAAACACATTGTCATAGAAATCCTATATAACCGGGAGAGAATTGATCATGTGGAGAGAGAAAGTGAGAAATGACCAGAGGGATGCTCTCAAAGAGCGGGATAAATCGCAGTAGGCTATTTTTACTCGTCACTGTTGTCTTGTAGTACCGGTGGAGTGTCATCCACTTGCGGAGAAGTTTCTTCACGTGCAGCTTCCGGGACAGACATAGGATTCGCTCCTTGTTCGGCTTCCTGATCTTTGCTGCCGTCCGGGGAACCATTCGCGCTTTCTACATCTAGCATTTGATTGAAACACGCATCTGCTGGGATCAGGTCAAACACTCGCAGCATGTGCATGTTTTCAGAAGTCTTGATGGAATGGATCTGAAAGAAAAAGTTATGAGAAGTTAAGGATAGTTGTAGCTTACTTTAACTGCAGCGACGAGCATGAACAAATCAGCCATTCGAATTTCAGGATCATACAAATGAGACATCTCATCCTCGTAGTAATTGTAGACGTCTTGGATCAACTGATCCCTTATTCCTTTCAAAAACTGTCTCGTGTTTTCTTGTATCCCGTAGACTCCTGGATCCAGAAGCACCAGTCCGAGAAGGATCGAAAGTTCAGTCTCAGTGACTTCAATCTTTTTCATCTTCTCTCCGATTGTATCCATTGCGTGAGTGAAAGATGGCAAGAACAGATTGGTCGTCGTTTCGTAGTCTAGCTTCAGATCCTTCAAGGCGCCGTTGGTGAAGTATTTGGCCGGATCGTTGAAGTCGATGTACGTATTGTTCGGCATCACGAACCACCGCTTCTCGAGTCCACCATGTCGCCACGTGAGATACGGCTCCTCGACTGACTGCCTCATGATAACAAAGTTCCGGTAGATTTTCAACTTTTCGACAATTGGCAATGGATCGAGATATCTGTTCCGATTTATGAAGTCTGCTGCTAACCTCGGTTCAATCTTCCACAAGTGGTACATGCAATTGGAGAAGTCTGTGAGTTCGAAGAGGGTCTGCTGGAAAAATTGAACAATTATGAAACCCTGAATTGAAAATGGCTTACATTTTCGATGGCTGAAGGCTTTCTGAACCAATCTCCGAGACATCCTGCATAAAATAGTTGACGTTGCTCCATCAGGAATGTCTGCCTGCAGATCAGTTCATGGAGAACTGACTTCTGATTGTTCATGATGAAGCTGTTGTTGATCTGTGCTCGAAGTGAACTCGAAACTCTCGGAATGCCAGAAGATGGAGGTGTCGAGTAGTATGTGGCTGCTGTCGGTGCTGTCGGAGTGGATGTACTGGGCTCACTGATCATTGCCAGTTTGGGCGGCGGTTCGTACTCTCCGTCAGGACTCAATTCCCGTTTCACTCCAGCCGAGTACTTCCCGATGGCATCTCGTCGGTGTTGTACAGCTGAAACAGAATTTTCCAATCTGATAGAACACTAGGAAACACTCACAGTTCTTGTCCATTCCTGCAGTTATACATTTCCGAAACCGACACGCTCTGCACTTTTGACCAGTGGATTTTCCGTCTGCAAATATGAATAATGTTGGTGGGAGAGATATTTTCAGAAAGGAAATGGTCCCGCACTTTATAATTAGTCATTCAGAAATGCATGGAATATTTCATAGTTTGTTCACACAATGTCTCGATGTTGGGTACGAAGATCACAGAGAAACTTGCAGAATAAGTCACAAAAGTTTGCAAAGTTGGTATCAAGTGGAATTCCGAACTACAGTTTTCCGTACTCACCTTTGACGACAGTGCAGTTTCCTCCTTTGTTGCAAGAGTAGTCCTTGTTCAGAACGACGGTTCGTCGGAAGAACGCCGAACATGCAGCACAGGCATCCACTCCGAAGTGTATTCCGGTGGAGTCGGTACCACAGATGGCACATGCGGGAACCTGAAAAACGAAAGGTTCAGACACTCTGCGAGACACACGATTCTCTTGCACTTACCGCTCGACGATCATTCATTGCAGGTGTGCTGGGTTGCGAATTCGATGAGCTGCTGGGCTCGTTTTTGGCTGCAAACTCTGGACGACTGGCGTAGATAAGCGAAAGAGCAGACAGTCTTACCAATCTTAAAGAGGCCCGGCGGCGACTGCTTCTGGCTGCGATCCATGGCGGCGAAGACGTCGTTGGAGGCGGTCATGAAGTCTAGAAGAAGGGCCACGTCCATACTATTTTGGTGTGAATCGGTTTGAATGTACAGACACGGTCGACTGTCATAGACAGATCGATGTTTCGGTTCAACAGAAACTATGATGATGATGATGATGGTAGTATGCGGTGGTGGAGGGAGGGCGACCGACGGGAGAGAAAGTCAGTACGGCGGGAGCGGAGGAGCGAGACGGAGACGCAGCACACCAGAGAGTCTGTTATTTTGCTCGCAGACATACGGCGAGCATTAAACAAACTGTGATCGGTTGTGCAAACAGTCAACGCGCGGGCGATACAGCGCCACAGGCAGGAAAGCCGAAATGAGAGAGTGAAATGGCGGCGGAGAGGTGCGGGTGACATCATGAACAGACGATGGAAACTAGAGTACAATACAGAAGGCCCTTAGACGGGAAATAGAAGGACAGAGAACATGAGGAGGACAAGTTGTAAAGTGATTGGTCATCACGGGATCCCTCAGTTGCCGTGTGGTGCAATCCGAGAATATTCTAGTCTGCATCCGCATCTAATATCACAATGTGCTTGCTCTGGGAGAAAAGACGCTTTGGCGTGGTTCTTTGCTCTATGATCCTAGAAAGATCGGAGTGATGCGCACTCGGTCAGACTGGCCCCCCGCAATCACTGATTATTTGAACCACACGGTCTCTATTGGTCGAAGAGAGTACAGAGTAAAGACAGTTCTAGAGCAAACTTGTTTAGATTGTGAGTAAGATATGCAACAAGAAAACATTAGGTTTAGAGCTTCCACCTACAGAAACATCTACGAAGCTACAACTTGGCGCTATGAGGAGACTACACGCAATACGAGGCCGCAACTTGAGTTATGTCTTTTTGAAAGAAGGTTGAGGTCTTTTTGATGTTCGTTTTGACGATCATCCCGCTTTTGGCCTTGATCGTTCGTCTTTGAACTTCTGTACTTCACTTTACTACCATCTTCATCATCATTCAGGTTGACTTTTTTAACATTTCAAAAAAAAACTCACGATTTGGTATGTATAACTGCTGATGATGCTGCATGGGATGGTGCTGCAGCGTCTCCATCGAGTACTTCCTGCCCATCGGAATCATGGGAACTGCTTCCTGCCTTTGTTGCTGGTACTGGTCTACAGTCGCGCCATGGGTCATCGACTGGCCCGATTGCATGAGAGGAGTGGGCTTCGGCTGCTGCTGGGATGTCGACGGCTCCGAACACGAAGACGAGGACGGGTTGGTCGGCGAGCCCACCGGTCTGCAAATACAACACGTTTTAACACTTTTTCAATGATCATTGAAGTTTTTAATAGAGACATGAACCTTCTCATGCAAACTTCAGTGGAGTTGACGACATTAGAATGATGGGAGTGTTGAAAGTCAAGAAACCGGCAGAGTTGGAGGTTTAATCTCGTCTAATTTTATTCAGAAACAGAGCTGAATCATCAAAATGAAGATCAGTATGTGGGTAAACTTCTAAGATCTTCGTCGTGACGCGTCGTCACTGTTCTTTTTTCAAGTTGAGATGGATTGAAAATGAAACGCCCGGGGTGGAAAGGGCGCCCGAAAAAGTCCATGCACCTAATCGGAGATGCGAATCTACTCGGACATTCACACACCTACGTAGAAGACGGAAAAGTGGGAGAAAAGGAGGAAAAACAGTGAGGAAGAAAAGGGGAAGAAGTCGCGGAAACGACGGAGGATGTACTCGTAAAAGAAACACGAGACTTTTCATCGACACTGCCGGCCGAAACTGGGCCCAGAAGCACTGGAAATTTGAAATTGAAATCCGAGGCGACGCTTCCCTTTTTAGGACCAGAAAAGATGATGGTGATGGGAAGAAGCACACGTGAAGAGGACCGCCCGGAGAGTGGAGACTCAGGCGTCTCCAGTAGCACATGCACTCCGTAGTGGTGCCGATGTGGCACACGCTCTCTGCCTCTCCTCCAGTTTTTACGTCTCTTTTCAAGCGGTCAGCCGACCTCAAGCACAAAATAGTTGCGAAGCTGGGGGACCCACGACAGAGAACAGAAGATGAAGGCGGCCGGGGAAATGATTGAAAAATGCAAAACGCTTCCTAGCAACCGCGGGCGATGCGGCCGTTTCGTGCTTTGGTTAAAGTTCCTCTCCCGAAGCTGCAGCCACTCGTCACAACAGATAGAATCTCGTTCAGGGGTCGAATCGAGGGCGCGGGAGGGCGCTTGCGGCTGCTTTCGATGCAAATTGGCTAACGCCGTAGTGATGTTTCACAGCCAGAAACCGACAGCAGGTTCCACGAAAACCGAGATTAATGTGACTTGAACTCAATTTCTGATGATTGATCTGACTGGTGAACAGCCACAGAATGGAGCAGTTCTCACTTTATTTGAGCATGGAATGGTCAGTCGTCAACTCGAACGTAAAGTGAATGGAAGCTAATATCCGAATGTGGACACTAGGGCACAACCGCCGTGTTTTGATCAAAATTACATGGTTGCCTGATGGTTGCCGCACAAACACGCTTGCCCGTGCCTGGCAGGGTAGAACCACACAAAGATCTGTTCCGTTTCCGACAGAAAGGTGCCTGGCACTTGCTTTCAGCATCATGCTCTCATCTCGTCATTGACTTTTATATCGAGGATTTTGGAAATGTTCACTGATCCAGTGCAAACAATCGGATATACTACCGGGCCAGCAAAATAAACTTTAGAGTCGTAATGATCGTCGGCTGGTTGGTAGGCTGACGAATAAAAATTGGTAGGTAAGAGTAGTCAGCAAACCGAAAGGAGCGGCCATAAGCCTTCATTATCTGCCACGGCGGAAATAGGAAAGAAGAGAAATAGAGAGACAAAGATATAGAACGAAGACTTTCATTATTTCGAATGGTTTCCAACCGATCTTTCATCAGACTTTTCCTTTCAAGACCAACTTAAGTGCTACTGATTTCTGTTGCTTGTTTCGCATAGATCCCCCCGAGGTTCAACTGAACCAACTAGACTTTGTGTCAATTGTTGGGGAAACCTTTCATTCGGAGTGAGCTGTTTCGATGAACAGCTTGCTCCCCGTTCATATACATAGAATTAAATGAGAGATCGATATGGCAAAAGAGACAGAGGAACGAGAAACATCGAAAAAGGACGATTCGCGTTTCTTTTTGCGTTTCTCTTTCTCTCCCGCCTCTGCGATTCCCTGCATTCTTCTTCCGACGACAAGGTTGAACGAGCGATCGCAAACAATCGGAGGTGGTCGGCGAGAGAAGGGCCACCCGAAAAGGTGAATACTTATTAGTTAGTGGGCCATTCATTCGAACCTCTGCATCAAGACAATGGCGCTGGAGTGTGCTCTTGTGGTACTAGAGGGTATGCGTATGCACGAATCTAATTACTCTTTCGCTATACTCTATGCTGATAACAGCCGAAGAACCTACGTAGGAGAATTCGGAAAAGCAGCGAAAAGAGGAGGTGTTAGACACGCATGGACACCCGGGTGATAAGGCAGAGGGAAACATGCGCGTTGTTTGGAATAGGCCAGGAATCAAGTTCTGATTCGACTTGTCGATTGTCTTCTTTTCTGTCTAATTCGAATCGAATAGTTGGAGATCGGCGCCGCTACGTCACAGAAGTACAACATCAAACATGATGACTACAATGACCACGGCGACATCATCGAAACAACGACTACCGGGCGGACGGTCGGTCATTCAGTCCATCAATCAGCTGGTCATTCGGATGTTTCATTCTATTCACAAACCGACCACTAGGAACCTTTCTGGCACGGCGCCAGCTTAGCCATCAAACTATACGCGACAAACATGTGTCAATTCGGGGAGAGATAAGCGGCCTCGAGTATTGACCGACCCTGTCGACCGACAAGAGCCATTGTCACCATGATAAAAGTTTTTGTGCGGGAAGAGAAGCAAAAGAAGGAGCCGACCTTTGCTCGCGTTGATCTCCGCTTTTGTCAGAAAACAGTGACCAGGCTGCAAACAGAACACAAATTCGTAGCGAGTACGGTGCGGTCAGTGATGATAAAACAGCGATAGGACTCTTCGTTTTCTGCAGAATCACTGATCAGCAACCGGAAAGTGTCGGAAGAGAAGGTTGCGGTCGCACAGTTCTACACCAGAACTATCTTTTCTCTCTCCGAGTCTCATTCCGTTTCTCAAGCACATGGCACTCGTTCTTTTGGAATGTGTGCGTAGGGGAGTAAGATGATACACTGAACCTTTGAGCTTTCTCTTTTTCTACTCTTTGCAACTCGGATTCATCGAAGCGGAGGTTCACAAGCGGTCTAGGAATTGCAAAGTAGTCAGGAGGAAGGAGGGAAAAATGGAAGAAGTGGCGGGGCAGAAGTTGGCATTGAGCCAGAGGCAGACACTGCACCTGCGACACTTGAAACGTCGCCACTTTGCAAAGAAGGAAAACTCGAAAAGGGGAGAAGTTAGCGGAATAAAGAGAAGAGGTGGTTGCTCTCTCTCGAATTGTGCTTAGCTCACTGACCAGAACACTAGAAGTCCAAGCGATCTTTGAGGGTAATTCTGCAGAGTAGATATATAAATTAAGCGGCAGCGGAAGATGCAATATCCACGGCGGTCTTTCCCGCCCTCTGACCCCTCTTATTATTGTTTTCTCGCGCATCTGTCCGCGGGTTCTAGTTGTTTCGATGATCACTGGACGATGGAAGATCTTGGTCCCAATCCCCAGGTAATCCAGACGTTCACTGGGCTTCCTAGCAGTCTCAAAGCAAGTTGGTTATGTCCCCGAAAGCTAATCCCTCTGATCCCGCTGTCCTTTCCTTTCCCTCACCTGCCTTTGCGGATATATTCTCGCTTCTTTTAAAAATCGGCCAGCCAGCTTGGGTTTCCTTCCCTTTCGCGTCGAGAATGTACTCTGCACCCGTCTCTCACACACTCTCTCTCTCTGTCATGTAACACACGGATCTTTGTTTCGATGCTCGCCTCCCCACTCATTCCACATTCAAAATGCTCCAGACACTTGCTGATGACCGAAACGGGCCCCGACTTGATGTTGAAATGAATTGAACGGAAGACTTTGTCAAGTGTCAATTTCGACTATTTCCGGCCTTTTCTAGGTGACGAGAAACTGAGAGCGATGACTCGAAATGGACTGCGGCTGCTTCCAATTCTAATTCGATCAATGGCTCAGACCGGACATTTCACATTTCTCCACGAAACTTCATTAGCCGAGCAGGCGCAGAAATCACACGCGAAAGGGCAGTATCAGGAGCGTAATGTGTTCTGTGTGAGCTCAGAAATCGTCTAGACGAGGACACAGTGTAGTCTGTGACAAGAGCCGGGGCGGCGTTTAATTGGCAAGGCAATTATGGGGTTTCGGGTAAAACAAAGACTCACGGGAAGAAGTTGAGGTGGTCCAGCCTGGCGAATTGGAGCAGCAACTCTGGCGGAATTGTCGGCAAAGCAGTGACGGACGGGAGGCCTGGAACACTTTTACATTGTTGTTTTGGGATAAAATAGGTCAGAAAAACAACAAAACAAATTTCAATTCCCGCATTTTGTTACATCGGTGTTTGCGTCTAATGCATAAAAATAACTAAGTACAGTACCCACCGATTTGCGGGACAATGTTCGCGGCACTCACAGCAGTCATGGCTGCTGACGTCACGGATGGTGGGGTCGCCGCGATGATCGGGTTCGCATTCTGGAGATCGCGTGGAGTCGTTGCCGATGTCGTCGCCGGCGACGCAAGAAGTCCACGCGCAAAGTTGATGAGATCGACCTGCGATTTTATCTGCAATATCCGAATATTCATGACCATCGGAACAAGGGGAACTCACGTCTGGTAATCCGACTGGCCACACCGGCGAGGAAGCGGTCGTCGTCGGCTCATTGACTGGCGGCATTCCATAGAAGATGTCTGCAAACTGCCGAATTGCCATGCATAAAACATTGAAACATGGAGGGTGGGGGCGGGGAGGCAACAGCAAAGTAAGGGCATAGAGGTGAGCTTAACGGAGATGAAGAAGCAGTACAAATCGGAGAAGAGGTGGGGAGGCGGGGCCGAGAAGGGGGCCTTTGTAATGAGAGCAGTGCGCGGAGACGCTGGGAGTTTCGAAGCGAGAGGATAGTTGGAAGGCTTCTGGTTGGATGTCTTGTAGGCATAATGATCTGACGGGCAGAATCGGGGCGTCGAAAGAAAGAAAGGGAACTTCGGAAAGATCAGGTACACTTTCGCCTTGGAAACGGAGAGTCTTTAGCACTTCGAATGAAGTGTCGTATCCTTCCTAATGAATTTACAAATTATGGCATCAAGGAATCTTATAAGAACGGTTCAGTTAACTGGAAAGGATATATGGTTCAATGTAGTCAACTAGAAGCTAGAATTTTACGATTTGCTAGATAGAGTAAGAAGAAATTTATCGGGCTACTACCAAACCATGGATCAGCAACCAACAGGCATCTATTCTATCAACAGCTAACCAATCAAAGGACTCGAGCTCACGGGATACAGAACCGTTTCGATGCTCAATGAGCACACAAAAGGGTCCTCTCACTAGCGGAGCCCCGGGTTTGAACAGCTTTGTTTTCAAAGCAGACTACTTTCAGAGGATAGGACTAGGGGGAAAGTGCGCAGCGTGATGTTAGAGTGTTGCGGATTTGTTGGAATTGATCATTGGCGATGCGGAGCATACGAGATATGTGGGAAATCAAGCTAGGATGGTTCACAGAAGGAGAAAGGAAGCAGTCGGAAACGGAAAAGTCGCGAATACGGTTTTGTATGCCAAACGAAATGACGAATCGGAAAACAAAAGACAGCGTTTCGACTGTATAGAAGCCGAAATGTGACGGTAGCATTTGAATAGGAGGAGAAGGTGGTGAAGGACAATGATGTTTTATAGACGAATACGGAACGAGGGAGGAGCCGGAGAGGATTCTGGAGGCGTGCGTCACAAGGAATTTATTTTCTATCACTATTGAGTGCGTTTTGATTAAAATATTTGAAAAGCAGCAAGAAAAATGAAGGAAAATGACTGAAATTGACTGAAAACACAATTTTTGAAAAGAAAAAAAATTCGGCTTCTCAAAGCTTTTCCCAAAACTTTGAGCGAGGGTTACGGTAGCAGTCAAAGGCGCAACACATTTTTCGTCGAAAAAGTTTATGGTATTTATCGTATTCCTAAGCGCCCTCGTTCAAATTTACAGTAATTAAGGTTAAAACGTTTTCTTTGGACTCTTTGGTCACGAAGAAGACACAATAATAGATGTTACAGGCAGTGGTCAGTCAATTGAACACCGGATCTATCGATTAACGCCTTCAGCCTGCTTCGTTGTTTCTCTGTTCCCTTGTTCTAGTCGGGTCTCATCGGGTCTCTCGCCTTACGCTCAACAAGGAATTTCGGATTCAAACAACTAAAAGATCTTCAGAAAACCTCAACATACGTTCTGAAGAGAGCTCATTAGAGCCCTAACTGTGAGTCTACTTTCGTCTGGCAGTTGATAATTGATGGGTTAGTCTGTTTGCATGCGTGGAATTAATCGGGAGAGGGAAAAGAACCGCTACGAAACACGAAAACGGCGCGCAGGACAGCTGAGAGGACAAGCGAGACAGAAGTACGGAAGATCAGCAGCCGCATGGGAAGGGGCGGCGCCCTGGGAGGCGAAAGATCCGATCTGCCGTTGGAAATGGAAAAAGTGTTGGCGGAGAAAGTTGGGATCCGAGGAAAGATGCGGGCCCAAGATTTTTTGGGCTCAGTGTATCAACAGAATGGTGAGAAGAGATGATACAGATAGGAGAGAAAAGAAACTACGAAAGGCACTGTAATATGGAATATTTAAAAAAGAGTCACCAGCTAAGCCCTCTATTCAGTTATTACAATTACTTGTGAGATCAAGCAAGCCTTTTGAATGCGTTTATCTCATTCTGGAGAACGAGATCTATCGATTGACGCATGTAAAGTACAAGTGGGTTGCGTGAAAAACGGGCTTTCCCCAGTTGAATGATGAGATGTCTAGAGTATGATAAAATGACGAACTTGACGGATATTTTTGTAGGGCGCAATAGAAAGGAAAAAATGACAAGGACGAAGTGGGATGGAATGGAAATCCGTTATGCGATTCGATTCGATTCGAACCAAATCAAATCAAATCACAAGTGATAATAATGATACTCTCCACAGTCAGAGGGAAGAGACTTGAGAGGTCAGAAAGACAACGAAACAGTGTCTTTGTCTCGCGGCGAGTGATTCCAATGCATCACAAATCTCCCACCGTCACCTTTTTCTCTTCTCAGTTACGTCGGTTCCGAATTGAGACAAAAACTGTGTGATTCTCTGCAGAACGGTATCTCGAGTAGACTGACGACCTTAATAGGAGAGAAACTACAGACGCTTTAACAGAAAAAAAGACAATGGAAAAAATGGAAGAGTGTTAAATATAAAAAGTGAGGTGTCTAGAGGTCGAAAGAGGTCGAAAGGGGTAGAAAGAGTCGCGTCAAGGTAACGGAACAGATGGCAAACAGTGATACGAGGACCCCGAGAGTGAGGGGGACTGCCCTTTCTAACGGCCGTCGGAGAGGTCCTGTTGATCCCATTCGGATCAGGCGGATGACGTCCTGCAGGCTTATCGTCCCTCACAGAACACTGGTCGACTGATTCGCAGACCGATATTCGCCTGCTTCCCACTCTTTACTATAAACATCCGATTCGATGCGAATCTTTTTCGATTTCTTCCCCTTCGTTTCGATAGTCTCTGATCGAAACGGGTCCGTGAAAAGGGGTGTGGATGGGCAAAAAAAAGACTGAGAAAAGCTGCCGAGGTGGCCGTGACGTACATTTTTCGAATGGGAAGAAAAAGTTTGCACGAAAACTCTGGTATCTTAGGGATCATCTCCATGCTGGACTCTCTCACACACTCGCACTTTATATCGACAGTCTGGATCAAATTGAAGGTTACTGTATGAGTGTGTAGGTACAAGACAGGATACATCGCTCCGAAATTAATAACAAATTTGGCAAATGACTGATTGGGGCTGCAGAAGTGACACACATTTGTTTATGCAGCTGGATGTTGCCAGGTCAAAGAAGTGGGGTTCGGCGAAGAGAAACGAGTCAATTGAGAGTTTATAGTGTGAATCAGAGAGGGGACTCGTATGACACTTTCTGTTTCGAATTACAGATAAACATTAGAAAAAGGTTCAGAGAGAAACGTCATCCAAGCAAGGAAACGACGGGCGGTCTCCACTGCAAGAACTACCGTATCTGGCGCTCATCTTTGCCGACTACACACCGAGGCGCAGTGGTAGAAGATCACTATCGCGACTTTCAAAATCGCCGGGCACAAGCGAAATCACTGAAACTGCATAGAAGGAGGCTGAAAAAAGGAGGAAGCTGCTGGAGATGTAAGGCGTTCAAGTTTTGGGGTAGAAAGCCAGCAAATGGATCAAGGGAGTTTGGATGTTTGGATGCTCAGTGTTACTATGATACTCATTCAACGAATAGGTTTGCCTAGTAACTTAGGATATGATGGTCCCTTTCGTGGAGCCCTATTTTTTTTAGAAATCCAATGAGTTTCATTGACCTCTGTTCTTCCGATCCATCAAAATACCGACGGAACAGTGCAGACTCTTTTTTTCTCACACTTTCTCCCCTGGGGACACCGAAAACTGCGTCGCGAGTATCGTATTCAAAATACGACGACTACAAACATCACGGAGATTGACTGCTGATTCTTATTAGATGTTTCATATTCTTCAAAAGAAATATGCAATAGAAACTCATGAAACGCGAGAACGAAAAGTATAAACCGAATGAGTGTGGCAAAGTCTAAACAAAATGTAGTGGAATCAGGAAATGGGTGATAGGGGAAACGATGAAATTGACAAGAAAAGTAAACGAAACGAAAAACGAAACGCTTATCATAATTCACGCACTCCCTCTCTACCCGATTGCCCAGTCATGACTGATAAATCATGTATTTGTACTTTGAGATCAGATTTTTAAAGATATTTCATCAGGTTTCTAGAAATGTCTTTTGCTGTCGTCACCGACGAATTCGGAGCAGTTCCAAGTACGCGCCCGGCTGTTCTGAACCTATTGATACTTCAGCATCAACTTGTTTTCCCTGGCGCCTTGCTATAATTTCAAGGTGCTAGTGACTCAGTCTACTCGTTTCTGATTCGTTCTCTGATCTACTCACTTCTACTCGCCAGACACTCTTTGTCAGCACACATGGCGTTCTCAGCTCATTGTGCGTCACAAACTTGATATAGATCCCAAATTGGGAAGTCAGATGTTAGAGAAATGGAATGAAAGTGCACACTTTGCAGTGCAGGTAATAATGGTCGGGTGGCGTCCAAAAATCAATTCGGCCGCTCTATCAGCCAACTCTCGCTCGGCGAAGGGGGTTCAGTTGATTGGGGACTGATAAAGTCATCACGCGGAGCAACGAAAGGAAGAAAATGACAAGAGCACGCTAGAAACGATCCATCGATTGTAATGTGATAGGGATGCCCCGAGAAGAGGTCAAAGGGATCAGAAGTACTGGGAGAGGGAGAAGCTGAAGGAATTGGTAGTTTTATAAGTGTAAGTCTGATTGAAGCTAAGCATGGAACACTTCGAACAAGACTTTTTTTGGATGAAGATACTGTTACTAATGATGAAAGACTCTACTGAAGACGAATCATGAAACAAAACTTTGATCATCTCATCCGGAAAAGTTTTAGAAAAAGTAATAAGATTTGTCATCTGGACGGGTTGTGCACGCCTTGTCCTTTGAGCCGGCTGTCCACCAAAACATTCTGACTGGTTCTTTGATTCTCGGTTTGGCTTCTGTCCACGCGCAACTCAATAACACAATAATCTGCACTACATTTATCAGTTTACTGGATGAGAAAACGTTTTTATGAGAATGGTGATTCACAACACTTCATGAGGTCAACACTGGACTTTGTTCTTCAGCCTGAACAGCTACAATTCATGATGCTTAGTAATAGTTCTGTTGGTGATTAGGTTAACAGGAAAACAAGAGAGTTCTCTAAACAGAAACTTACATGCGAAGAAAGTGGCGAGGATCCCCATCTTTCGGCCATTCCTCTTCCTTGTCTGTTCAAATTCAATGAATTCTGACGAAAATTAGGAAGGAATCTTTCTAGAAAATCGGTGATGAGAGATGATGTGTTATCAGGCAGTGGCTTGTACTGAAATATGACAGAGAACTACCCTAATCTACACTTTTTTTGATAACAAATGTTGGGCGAAATGGTGGAAAAAAGCGAACGAGGAAGTGGTTTTTGGATCGATATTGACAGCTGCCCGATATCAGATCAAAATTTGGAACGATACAATGCATGTAGTTTTCTGTACGAGTCTGCTTGGTCATTGATCATAATCGAACCTAATTTTCTATAACAAAATGTCAAAAACTAGGGCAACACTGACAAGACCCCCACTGCCAATACGCTCTTTTATAAGCGCCCTCTGGGAGCGCACTCAAATTACGCATGTGGTTCAGTGGTTGACTGCTGCAGCGAGGTGCGCTCGCTCACCAGTTCGACTTCGCCACGGCTGCGATGACGATTTATCTTACCTACAAAGACAAACACAATGGTTAGACGTTACTCGTACTGTCTGAGCAGAATACATTTTGTTTTGCTCAGAGTTTGGTCGGAACGAGAAAAGGGAGTGAGCGGGGAAACAAAACGATGTTCCGACGAGAATAAATAAGAACAGTCCGTTCAATGTTCAGTATTGAGCCCGGTTGAAAGACAGTATGGAAACGAAAAGGTGCACGGGGGATTGATGTCTGGTCGGTAAAACTGATCTACGGGGGAGACCGCGGGGGTTTTCCTGGATAGAAACCTCGCGAGGAAATGAGGAATAATTTCTCAGATTACCGTGGCCGTGTAGTTTTCGTAGTCTTCGGCGTCCTGAATACGGATTCAAGATGTACCTGACAGATAACCAGATTGACGAAAGAAACAGGCCGTTCCGTTTCTACTGCAATCGAGATTAATTCTCATTAGATCCAGAGAAGTTTTAGGAAGAAGCAGAACAAAACAACTATAGATCCAAATAAAACAGGATGAGAAGGTGTTTGGATGATTGGAAAGTCAGTTCCTGGTTGCTAATGTTATCCGATGAGGCGAATATGTCAAGTTCAAACGATGGAAGTTCGGAGATTTCTGCGAAGATCTCGGAAGACGATAAAAGGTTGAAGTCCGCAGAAACAAGAGATCAGAAGATCGTGTTTTGACAATCGGAATGTATAAGGCTCTTTGACAAACAAGAGAGAACTCTCTTGAGCTGATACAGTTTCGAGTGACAATGAAAACTCACCTTTCTGAAACCTTATACATATCTGGGTGAAATTAAACTTCCTGAAAATGAATCACATTTCATCGCATACTAAACCAATGACTGGTGAGAATAAACGAAAGACCTATAAATTCGATTTGCTGTATACATGTAACCATTCTACAAAGTTTGCTGCAGATCATTCGAAGATTGCGTAACCCGATAGTAACAAATGTCGAAATAGAATATCGTTCACAGTTCCCCAACTTGTTCACAAGTTCCCTTCCTTTATTACCAGAGTAATAAACTGTGGAAATCGATCAACTGCAAAGTAGAAAAGTGACAGAAATGTCAAGAATTGCGGCGCCAGTCTCACCCCATACTTTGACCAATTCCGAATGAAACCAGCAGTGTCACCCGCCAATCCGAATGGGTCCTCTGGCTGACACTCTCCCGCACTCCACAATTGACACCTGCCGCTTTGTGGTAACTGATAAGCGAACTCGGTCTCCGCGATCCGCACACTCTCTCCGCTCTTTCAGAATTGCAACATTCGCCGATGGACATCTTGTGGAAGTTTGTGAGCACGTATAAAAGAGCGGTGGCTCGACGAGTTCTTCACTCGGTCTTCTCTACCGATCAACCACTATGAAATTTGTCATAGTGCTTGCCCTCCTGGGCGCGGCACTCGCCTCGTCCTATTCTGACCGCTCCATCGAGAGAAACATCCAGGAAGAGTAAGTCCCTGAACTTTTTTAACTCATATCTCACTTCTCCACTTTCAGTTCATTCCGCGCAGGACGCGAGTACCGCTACCTCTTCAACGGCCAGCTCTCCGCCGGTCTCCCAATCCCATCGACCCCACAAGGAATCACCCGTCTCCAGACCCAAGTCACCCTCCAATGGACCAATGGAAAGACCGTCCGCATGCAGCTCCAGAAGACCCGCTTTGCCACTTCCCAGCAGGAGACCAACTCCCAGAAGATGCTCCCATTCGAGCGCTTCGAGGAGGTCGACCGCATGGACCGTGAGCACCAGCAGCTTTTGAGCACCCCAGTCGAGTTTGACTACGAGCACGGACTCGTCGGAGAGCTTCGCTTTGCCCAGGACGACCAGCCATGGTCTGAGAACATCAAGAGAGCCGTCATCAACATGCTCCAGGTCAACATCCTCAAGAAGGAGAAGTACGAGGGAGCCGAGAAGAGCGACAACCAGGAGCCAACTCTTTCCTTCACCAACGTTGAGGTTTGTAGTTCAGAGTACCTTCCTCAGTTTCTATATCCTCTTTTCAGCGCACCCTCGAGGGAGAATGCGAGGTCCTCTACACCGTTGAGGAGCACAAGAACAAGGAGGAGCAGCGTTGGGCCAAGTCGATCAACTTCGACAAGTGCACCCGCCGTCCATACATCCACCACGTCCAGACCCCAGTCTGCAAGGACTGCCAGCAGACCCTCGAGCAGGAGAAGATGAGCTCCACCGTGTTCAACTACAACATCACCGGAACCCCATCGAGCTTCCTCATCAACTCTGTTGAGCTCCGCTCCCAGCACCTCTTTGCCCCACTCTCCGAGAAGCACCAGCTCGTTTCTGCCTTCACCCTCAACACCATGGAGCTTATCTATGCTGGAGAGAAGAAGTCTGAGATCAAGCAAGTCCGCAGCGAGCAGACCTCCGAGCTTATCTACTCCCAAGACTGGGAGTGGGCTGAGCAACAATGGGCTCAGACCGGAGAGGAGAAGTACTTGAGACAGTTGCCACAGTGGACCGAGAACAAGGTCGAGATCGTCGAGAAGATGTTCTCTTTGATGGCCAAGCAGTTCGAGCAGGGAGAGGCTGAGCTTGAGGCCGCCCACACCGTCGCCAGAATCGTTAAGGTCCTCCGTGAGTGCAACGAGGAGCAGCTCGAGCAGATCTACCGCCACGTCGTTGAGCACAAGAACGAGAAGGTTGCTGAGCAACTCCGCTCGATCTACTTCAACACCCTCACCCTCGCCGGAACCCGCGTCACCATCCAACAGTTCGTTGACAAGGTCCAGTCCCGCAAGAACATCACCCCACTCAAGGCCTCCGTTGCCGTCAAGACCCTCGTTGACATGCGCTACCCATCTCTCGCCATCGCTGAGGACATCGCCCGTCTCTGCGACTCTGATGTTGCCTCCAGCTTCCCACACCTCCGCCAATCCTGCTGGCTTACCTACGGAGCCATCGTCAACGGAGTCTGCGGACAAACCCCAAGAGTCTTCGTCCAGAAGAACGGAGTCAAGATGTGCCCACGTGACGCCAAGCAAAGAATCGTCGACAAGCTCTTCCAGCAATTCGAGAATGCCCCAACCCGTTACGAGAAGGTCCTCGCCCTGAAGACCATTGCCAATGCCGGACTCGACCTCTCCGTCTACCCACTCGAGAAGATCATCCGCAACGAGCAGCTTGAGACCACCATCCGCACCCAGGCCATCGAGTCGTTCCGTCGTCTCCGCCACCAGATGCCAATCAAGATCCAGCGTGTCCTCATGCCAATCTACCTCAACCGTCAACAGCCACAGCACATCCGCATGTCTGCCCTTCACCAACTCATCTCCACTCAGCCAGAGTGGCCAGTTCTTTCCCAGATCGGAAACCAACTCAGACAGGAGCGCAACCAACAGGTCCGTGCCTTCACCCTCTCCCTCCTCCGCTCTTTCGCCAACAACGAGTCCCCATGCGAGCAGACCTTCTCTTCCCGTGTCGAGTCTCTCCTCAACAACCTTCCATTCTCTTCTGAGGAGATCGACAGCTTCGAGTCTTACTACGGAAAATGGAACTCTTACTCCAGACGCCACCAATCTGGAGTCGAGTCTACCTTCGCCTCCATCTTCACTTCCGAGTCCATCCTCCCAACCGAAATGATGGCTTCCCTCGAAGGAGTCGCCCTCGGAGAGTGGAACCAGTACTTCACCCAGGTCGGATTCACCCAGCAAAACATGGAGAAGATCATCAAGAAGCTCCTCGCCAACGTTCAGGAGAACGGACTCGAGCAGGTCGTTGTCCGCGGAAAGAGAGCCTCCGGATCCTTCCAGCCAACCCAATTCTTGAGCAACCTCCTCGAGAAGCTCCGCATCACCCGCCGCCAGCCATCCGAGCAGGACCCACATGCCTTCCTCTACATCAGACACCGTGATATGGATTACGCCTTCCTCCCAATTGACGCCGAGTCTATCCCAGAGGCCGTCCGTTCCATGATCCAAGGAGGAAAGCTCGAGATCGGAGATCTTGAGAGAGTCCTTGCCCAGGGAGTCCACTTCTCTGCCTCCAACGCCGCCTTCATCTACGAGACCGTCCGCAGAATCCCAACTCCAATGGGACTTCCAGTCGAATTCTCCTCCAAGATGCCAACCATCGCTTCCATCCGTGGACAGGTCAAGTTCGAGCTTGAGCCAAAGTCCGGAAAGAGCATTGACGGACTCCGCCTCCACCTCGAAGCCGAGCCACGTGTTGCCTCCACCCACGTCCTCTCCCTCACCACCGTCTGCCCAGTCGCCCAGGTCGGAACCAAGTTCCTCCACCAGGCCGTCTTCAACACCCCAATCAACACCAAGATCGAGATGAACTGGGAAGACAAGGTTGTCATCCGTGCCACCTACACCGCCCCAACTGACGAGAGAAAGATTGCCTCGATCCAATCCCGCCCAGTCACCTTCACCCGCTGTGCCACCCCAGACGCCCGCCAGTACCCAGAGCCAGTCGAGATGACCTACATGCTCCCAGCTCACCAGCAGCTCAGCCAGTCCCTTGACCGTCAGTACCCACAGATCCGCGTCCAAGGATCCCTGAACCGCCCAACCAACGGAAGAGTTCCACAATGGATCCTTGACAACAACGTCGAGGTCTACTACAACCCATCTGTTGAGCAGTACGAGGCCGTCTTCGAGTTCGACATGTACAACAACCACAAGATGGAGAAGAGCTACGAGAAGGAGTACAAGAAGCACACCGGAAGAAGATACCTCGAGTCTGAGCCAGAGTACGACGACCAGGAGCACCAAGAAGAGATCACCAAGAAGTTCGAGTGGCTCCAGGGAGAGAAGGTCTACCAGCACGTTGCCAAGTTCGAGATCAATCCAGAGGTCGCCAAGATCCAGGTTGAGGCTATCTGCAACGCTGACTACCACTTCTGCAAGACCACCGTCCGCGGAGAAGAGCTTAAGGCTTCCATCCAATACGTCTACCCACAAACCCCAAGAACCGTCGAGGAGCTCAAGGAGCAGAAGTACCGCCAGCTCGCCGTCATCGGAGAGATCAACTACGGAGAGAACTCTGTTCAGATCAACATCAACGGACAACAATCCCAGGAGCAGAAGAAGTGGGTCAAGCAGATCGAGCAGGCCCCAGAGCACGAGACCCTCCTTGAGGCCTCCAGACTCGACCAATACCAGGCTGTCTTCGAGTACGAGATGGAACAGAAGCCAGCTCAGTACTTCAACAGATACTGGTCCCTGATCCAAGCTTACCTTCGCACCCAGTACCCATGGACCTCCAGAATTGAGTCCCGTGAGGAGTCTAGCCGTGGAAACCGTGGAAACACCATCCGTGCCACCTTCAACATTGAGCCACGTCAGCGTCAGACCGTCAACATGACCATCGAGACCCCAAGAGAGACCACCGTCCTCGAGCGCGTCGAGCTTCCATTCCAGCTCCCAACCGCCCAGATCCACTACCAGCCAAAGAACACCCGCTCTGAGCAGAAGCCAGTCATGGAGAAGCTCGTCCGTCACGCCGCCAAGAAGGCCAACTGCGTCGTCAAGTCCACCAAGATCCAGACCTTCGACGAGGTTGTCTACCGCAACCAGCTTACCCCATGCTACTCCGTTCTCGCCAAGGATTGCGGATCTGAGGAGAAGCAGCCACGCTTCGTCGTTTTGATGAAGAAGGTCAACGAGAAGAAGGAGTGGAAGAACGTGAAGGTCGTCCTCGGAGAGCACGAGGTCGAGATGTACAAGACTGAGGAAGGACTTGTCTGCCTCATCAACGGAGAGGAGTTCGAGTACCAGCCAGAGGCCCAGGCCGAGAAGAAGCAGTACAACGTTATGTGGCTGAACAAGAACACCATCAAGTTCGAGTCTGACGAGGTCACTGTCCAATTCGACGGAATCAACGCCCGCCTCCACCTTTCGGCCCTCTACAGAAACCAGCAATGCGGACTCTGCGGACATTACGACAACGAGAAGGAGACCGAGTTCTATGATGCCGAGAACCAAGAGAACACCATCCCGGTAGTTATAAATGTATTAGTATCATCCTAATTTATGAATTTACAGAAGTTCGCCAAGAGCTACTTGTACCAGGACTCGAAGTGCGACTACGAGCAGGACATCTTCGAGAAGGAGGAGAACTTCCGCCGTATCGAGAACGAGGACGAGCAGGAGCAGGAGATGAACTACGAGGAGTCTTCCCGCCGCGAGCAGGATGATGAGCCAACCGAGCAAATCGCCGTTGTTGAGCGCCAGCACGAGATCTGCTTCACCCAGAAGCCAGTTTCCCGTTGCCAGAACGGAAAGTCCCTTGAGTCCAAGAAGCAGAAGGTAAACTTGTATCCAGTCTATTCAGAACTAACTGATATCTTTCAGGCCTCCGTCTACTGCCTCCCATCCTCCAACTCGTTCGCTCGTCGCCAGATGCGCGAGATCCGTCGTGAGCCACTCGCCCAATGGCCAGAGAACAAGCTCCGCAACATCCGCGAGCAGTCGCAGATGGAGGAGCGCACCATCCGTGTCGCCGTCGACCAGAAGTGCGAAAAGTTCGATTATTGAACTACCTCACCCCTCTTCTCATTCACACCGTAGCACTGACTCTTCCAATTGAATTGTTTTATTTATTAGTTTTCCAAATAAACAATTTCAAGTAAATAAAAGAATCTAGAAAGTCACCTGTTGGACAAGAATCATACCACCGGGAATCAAACAATTTGGTTTGTGCACTCAGTTTGAATTTAGTTGCATCACATTTGATAGCCGAGGAGCAGAAAGTCGTAGTAGTACATCCGAATGATAGCTCTCCGAATCGCTTCATCCTCCCTAATCAGCTTCTCATACTTTTGTCGCAATGCGGATCCAGCAGTTGAATGTATCGTTTTACCCTCTAAAACATCATAAGATTCTTACACTGATAACTGTTCTCACTTGTCAACTCTTTCCGTACTTCTGCAATGTCATTATCAGGCACCTGCTTCTTCCGGAATACCTTCAGAATACTGTCAATCATCTTTTCTCTTTCCTCACCCACATTGGAATATCGAATGACTGTCGAGTTCTTCAAGGTATTCTTCATGTCACAGAACCTCAAAGAACAGCATCAAACAAACAGACTGCAGATCATTTGATCTCTCTCCTCCTTTCCCCATTTCCAGTTTCCTTGGGAATCTCCGACTTTCTCCCTTCCCAGGCGTTCTTTAAAGATTCGCAGAGAGAAAATGAAAACATCGGAGATCTTATCTACAGTTTTGAATGAATCTAATGATGTTTCTAGGACTTTGTGAGAACTGAGCAGCTCACCAAGTCTGTGGTGCGAAGTGAGTGTCAGCTAATGTGTAAACTGGGAAGAGCATCGAGATCCGCATGAGTCGACGATACTCTTTCCGGAGAAAACATCGGATATCAGTTCCACATCCATGACAGTAATCTCCATCGACATACCTAAACTTACAGTAAGCAGGGATCTCTAGGGAGACTTACCGAACACATTTTTCAGTGAATCCCGAAATGAATCTTTCAAATGGATCTCGAACCACAATGATGTTATCAAACCGTTTCTTCAATGTGTGTTTGACCATTTCAAAAGACTTCAGCTCGTTTCTTTCACACAATCTGAAAGAAAGCGGTTATTCTAGCCTTATTGGGAACTTGCTGCCTACCTCTGATCATAACTTTCATCAGAAATTGTACGATTAGAACTTGCAAACGCCTTGGGATCTTCTATGTAGCACAGTGCTGCGGTTCCGATTGTCGACATCACTTTTGGAATCAAACACAACGAAATGTCGTAGCGCCGTGTGATCTAAAGTGCCCCGTTGGCAATTAATCCAGGAACCGCAGAGACTGTTGTGAATGACCCACTTTGGGCTTCACCTACCGTGAAATCTTGAAGATAATTGTAGAATGGAGGCACGAGAGTTCGATTGAAAGAGACTTTCCGGCATTCTGATAACACGTCGTTGCACTCAACAGATTCGACGGATCTCATTGATATTTGGTACTGATCTATTGTGAATAGAATACCAAAAAGACCCATGAGAAGAAAGACACCTCGAGAAAGGTATTTCTCTGTAATCTTATTGAGATGTGAGAGAACGCATTATATTCTCACCTTTCTTCCAATAACACAAAAGAGAAGGGTTTGCGTAATAGAACTCGACCATCCTGGATATGCGGTTGAAATCGTTGCGGCCTTCGTCGATGGACTGATGTAATAAAAGCTCCCGATCCTTGTAATAGGTCATCTGATGGGTATCTGAATGCATTTCGGAGTTGAATTTATGGATTTGACCGACAAAAAAGCGAGAAGTAGAACATTCTTCAGAACTTCCGAGAGTAAGCTAAGCAAACGATGGCATCTGCCGATAGTCCTAATGCCTTTCTGTGGCTTCGGAACTAACGGAACAGCGATCAGGATCCGTGGATTTATGCTTGCAATCCGTTTATCTACCTGCCAAAATCTCCCATTTTTTGCATGATCCAACAGAACAAGGACATTACACAACGAATCTTTTTGTAATGAAGGAAAGCATTTCACTGTTTATTCAACCAATCATTAAGCAACTGTGAATTCAAAAGTGGGTTTAGAGTCATACAAATTAGTTGGAACCTTGCTGACGGTCACTGTAGCAGATACATTGAAACGGTTCTTGATCTCCCAGACACCACGTTGCAGAGTTCGTTTCGACACGCCATCCATGATTTCTGCCTTCTGTAGATCGTCACTGACTACTTTCAGATAACGAGTTGGTCGGATGCCGTCTTGCCATTCCTTCAGAATTCGATTGATTCCCGAGTTGGTGACTGTGGAGGATCTAACGTAGATGGATCTGCAGTCCAGTTGATGCAACTCATGATCACTTGTGTCACTCTCAACAGTCCGAAGATCCACCTCATCAATTTTTCGAACTTTGGGATGGTACAGAATGGACCCATTCAACACTTTTTCAGTTCTTTCTGGGAAAAAGAAGAACGAGATTCTGAGACGTTTCGGGATTCCGGAGGAGAGACGGAGAAACTCGGTGTAGAGGTAACTATCGTAAGAATTGAACTGAAATGATTCGACAGTCGGTGCAGTTCCCTTATTCTTCCGTTTTGTCAACTTCTTGAAATCTTCCATCATAGAAGGAATGGTTATTCTGACATTTGAAATCCTAGTTCTATTCTGGAAAAAGTCTAGAAACTGGGTGAAAGCATCTGTCATGAATTTGGGAGTGAGAAACAGTTCAGGGCGCGGTTTGTCATATCTGGAAAGACATAAGATCTTTGGACCAATCACTCCAAGATATCTTACAAGAACTTGAGTTCACTGCTGTTGTCATTGGTGTAAGCGTAAGCGAAGGAGTCATCGAAGCGGTCCGTCCACTGAATATGCGCACTTTTTATTGTTCCATTCTGAATGAATTGCATAGAAAAACAACGACTTGCAGTGGTTGTTTACCGTATTTGCCCTGAGAGCAAAAGTGAGCTCTTTCCAATAATCGTCGTCGTTCTCAGTGTTCTCAGAAATGACCGAGTTCAGCGACAAAAGCAAAAAGAAGCAGACGGGGCCAAGCATAATGCCTCGAATGACCCACTTCTTATTCTTTTATTTCTGCTTTCGAGTGTCTCTACTTCAGAGTCAATGAAACCTGATCATGCACTTTATTTTTGAGTTTTTGGCTTTTTGAGTTCATTTTTTGGGTAAGCATTCAAGTAAATATTCAAGTGGGACTTCTGGGAGTAGATTTACATAAATGACAACTGAATAAGAAGTTATAGAAACGGGAGAAATGTCGATAGGATCACAAGGGAAATCACAAAAAGGAGGAAGAGGACAATCAATCAGTTATCTTCTTCCTATGCCTTTAGAGAAGTTGTTAGAGTTGTCGAATGAAGAAATGAACGTTGTCGTTGGTTGTTTGCGGCTGTTTCGGAGGGGAGAGTCATCTGGAAATGGACTTTAGAAGATGTTCTGAAGAGGTACTGGCTTACAGGCGGTGTTGTTGGAGAACGAGAATTCGTTGCGTTCGATGGCAAAGTTGTCGTCCTTTCCGCCCTTTTTCTCAGTCTTCCAGTACTCGCAGTAGTCTTTGGTGAAGTTGGCTCCGCCGTCTGCAATCTCTCATTTGTCCATCAAGTTCTCTCTTTCCCATCCACCTACCATTATTTTTCCTCCGTTTTTTGTAGTATCCATCGCATTGCGAATACTTGCGCATACCGTTTCCCATGATCTTCGAGCAGCTGAAAAGAGGAATGTGGAACGGGAAGAATGGGAAAGACAACGGAGCGGAGTGGAAGAGGACACAGTTGCTCGCTCGCCGAAACGAGCACAACTTTTTTGGGATCGGCGTGAGAGTGGCGGAATGAGAAAATGAAATAGATGAGTGAATGAGAGAGAAAAGGGAAGCACTTTGAAACTATGAAACAGGGCGATGTTTGGACAAAGAACTTTGGAAGAACAGGCATTGGAAGCGGCGGTCGACGTGACATCAGAGACGTCGGAAGGACCATGCAAAAAATGTGTAGTGGTGTTTGAATATGAAATTGACACCGAGACAAGAGGAGACGTGACACTGCAGGACACTCAATTGGCCGGAAATGTGTGAAATGTGAAACAAACAATTGAAACGAAACGTGAAGAGGAGCACGAGATGAGCAGCGGAAGGGATGGAAGAACGGCCGGCGGGCGGGGCCTCGCATGAAAAATGGGTGCAGGTGTCGCCTGGTGCTTGATATCAATCTGGATGGGCTCAATGAGCACTACTCGGGGAGTGGGAGTCGATGATAAATGGATACAAAAGAGAGAGGAGTGACTCAGGACTGACACGAGCAAACGGAGGAGGAATGCACCTGAGACCAGCTGGAGGAAACGTGAATATTTCACACGAGTCTAGTGGAGTTCCAACGAAAACAGGTAGATGGGGCCATCGTCTCATGTCGTCAAAATACTACTCGTGCTGTTTTGTTTCCGTCTGGACCCGGCGCGACGAACAAAGGCAGCCAGAAGAGCACTGGACTCCTCCTACATTTCGTCTTCTTCTTCGCCTTCGCCGCCACCGCTCCTCCTCAGAAAACCGACACCGCGCCCATCATTTCATGTCCCTATAATTTCCGTAATATTTCCATTCAATGGTGAAATACGACTCTGGTCCTGGTGTATGTGAGGAATCTTACTGTAGTTCGGGTGCAAACGGAAATTGAGAAACGAATTGAAAATGGACATCGAAATCAAGGACAAAGATCTGTGAAGAAACGGGACCGGGTGAAACATCTCGTCCACTACTCTTTACTCTGTATTCTTTTTTGAGAAGTGTTTAGGACGGCTCTCCGGAAAATGGCAATTTCTGAGACACCAGGGAACCGGACAAGAAACGTGTAATTTTAGGACTATAGTGCTAACCAACAGGAAATGGAAAGGGACCAGTCTGTGGTCGGGATGATGGTTTCTGGTTGAGGAGGAGTACTGTGGGAAGTAGACATTTGTGCTGATTAGTTTTCTGGGAACTTGATGACAAAGCAGAGAGATCACTGAGAGACTTTTTGATCAGAAAAGTCTCATTGGAAAGTTCCCGAGCACTGGGAGGAAATGACTCTTCCATGCCTTGTGACTATGAGAATAGGAAAGTGCAGATCTGGCGAGAGAGCTTCTCCATCAAACATCTGAACTTCGCCGTTTACCCTCCGTACTCCCCTATTAGAGTTGTTTGTCTGGTTCGTTAGGAAAACAACGTTCCAGGAACTAACTCGTCGACTTATTTGTTCTCTGATTCAACGGTCCATTAAGAGAAAGGACAACGAGAAACGAAACAAAACGAAACAAGAAACGGACCAGGAACGAACAGATTAGTCCCTATGCAAAGACGGATCAGCTATTTGCATTCATTCCAGAGGGATTAGAACCGAGAGGATTCGGAACGACGGGAGATGATGGGAAGGGACTGAAGAAGACGAAAACGAATACGGAAGATGAGCCGGGAGTGGGGGAGACGAGGAAACAGATATGTGTGTAATCGAGATGATGTGTTGTGTGGTCCATTAATAATTCACCGAAATGTCGCCACACTGCAAATTCCTCCCGATGATCTTGCTTGATCTTCGTGAGGCTACGTGTCTGAGAGTATACTTCTACTTATCCAATCTTTCTCAAACTGTTTCTTCATAATCCATAGAACATAAGAATCCTTCGGAGAATCGGAGATAGAGTGAAAAAAGGAAGAAGAGTTTCTCGGTCGGTTTGCAGAATTCATTACCGAGAATTCTTCCGGAAGAATGAGAAAAAAGTTCTCTTCCGGTCAGAATTCGTGATTCGAAGACCGAAGAGCCGTCGGAAAGTTGATTCTAAAAGCGTCCTGGCTTCACGGGTTGTCTCTCATCCGTCTGTCACCTCAATTAACATCTTTGGTAATTACCAGAAGGCACCAAGAATTGTCTGTCTCCATTATAGAATGGAAATATGTGGCCAGAGGCAGACACAACAAAGAGAGAAGAAGTCTCGTGATCCCAACGCATTACGGTGGTGTCGCTCCTCATAACCATGAAACCAGACTAGAAGCAGATGCGAGAGCCATTCGAAGCACATGGAGAAGAAGATGATGGTGGGAGAGGAGTAGGTGACAAAAACGTGGAATGTGATTGATGGAAGACAGGGAGCACGGGCAGTCAATCATTCTATCACCTGGTGGGTGGAAACAAAACAAATTGACTGGCTGGTGGGTAAAAATAAATCGAAAAAGATGAAAAGGGGAAGAAAAGAAAAAGGGAAGGAGGCGGGAGAAGAGAGCAAATGGAGGACGGACTCGATTTCTTCCGGATCGCTGAATGAAAAGAATAACGGAAGGAATCGTCGAGGGCGAATTAATGGGTCGAAGGTAGTGAAGGAAGGAGCAGATTGATGAAAATGAAAAAGGAAACGAGAATGAGAATGGAGAGGATGGGGAAATGGAGCGGAACGAAACGGGGTTTGCAAGAAAAGAAGGAAGAGATTGTACTCGTTTCAAAGCATTACGAATACAATTCGAACATCCGCCAGTTTCCAAGTTCTCCTCGAATCCGATCTCTCGATCCGGCCTTTCCCACATTCGTGAATGATAAACAAATTCACTGAATCGGGAGTGTGATCAGTGTCTACTAATTCTACGAACTAAACTCTGTTATCATCTGTTCCACATACAAAAAGTTGTCAGAGGACACAAAGTCTCCGACTCTTTCGAAGTGAAAGTGCACGAACATATCTCACATGTGAGACTTCAGTGAAAGCATCAAGAATCAGCACCTTAGAGAACAGAAAAGTAAGGAAAGGACGCGGAGGAGTTAGTTCGAGGACAGGGTAATAACATGGAATTAGTGATCAGAATGTCTCGAAGTCAGTCTCTAGACGAGAGGATTCCGACTGTGACTCAACGTACCTGTCTCTCAATTCCCATTGCACTCAGCCTGATTAACATCAAGTTTCTGTGTTCTTATTATGCTCCCCGCATGACACCGTGCTCAGGCTCAGGGTTCATGAATGCGGGAAACTGCAGCCTTCTGCACTTCTCCATTCCTCCTTCCAGCCACTTCCAAGTGAGCAGACCGGAGAACGAGGTGCTCACAACGACTTCTCGGACACTTTTCGCTCGTCGGCGCCGCCGCCGTCGCCGAATGTCGTGGGAACATAAACACAGTGATGGCTGCTTAGCGGAGAGCGATACGTACGTACGACTGAATGTGCATTCTGTCAACATACACACCGAATTCTTAATGTCCGGGTAGGATGAGAAAGGCAGATGGGCCGGTCCATAACCGAAAAGAGGATGACGACATGGAACCGCCCGAAATGGCGAAGAAACGAGTGTCGGAAAAAGACTGGCATGTTACACGTGGGGGCCGGAATAGTAGCCACCCTCGCAGAGACTACGACTCCCCGGAGGAACTCTTCGATGTTGCATTCTGGATTTATGGGATGAGATGAGGAAGTGCAAAGACTGCGGGTGCAAAGTTGAGTTGACTGTGGACACGGGATCTTCTGCAAGACGACACGTTTAGATTCGGAGAGACGGGAAAATCAGATCAGATGAGCAGCATTTGTTTAGATTTCATAGTTAGGGGCCAACAACCGAGAACCAGTTGTAGTACTCGCTGCATAAACAACTAGAGACTGGGACCAGGGACTTGTTTGAAGGGTTTCTGATTCGTCATTTATGATACACGACCCGACAGATCATGAAATCCTGAACAGCTCTGGAATGCGTCATTCATGGACGTCTTCTGGTGTGAACTGGGGATAGAATGTTGCGATCGAAAGACGAGACACTGAGGACTAACGTGATTATCGTGAAAAAAAAGTTTGGCTTCAATCATTTATGAAGAATGAGGTTGTCGGAATCAGTTGTTCATGGCAGAATCGGAAGACATCACTTCAATCAAATTTTGAACTGGACTCAACATTCCTGGGTCAGGAGTTGAAAGATGAGAAGTTCTCGAGTGAAAATAGATCAAGTGTGTCACTTTTGATTGATCGGAGAGAGCCACAGGAAGAGCCGCAGTCCACAGATCAAGAAACCAACATCTCGGGTTCAAAGACGTAAAATCGGAAAGTTGTTGAGGGAAAGAAGGGAAAGTTCCGAGGTCATTCGTGCTGGAACTCACCTGGAAAGTCACACGTGGACAGGAAAACAGAAGAGTACGAGTGACGCAATGAATAGCCCAAAATATTACTCGCGGCAAGACAAAACGTTTTCTCATCAAGGAGAGAACATGATGAACAGTTGGCGGGCGGCTCTCATTTCAAACAAAAAGTTTGCGTGCTTCTTCTGCTTTTCGCCCGTCGCTCCGTCGTCACATATCATATTATTCGTGCCTCGTTTATCGTTTTAATGGGACGGGAAGGCGGGAAGATCCAGCCAGCACGGGCGGGCCAGTCTGCGACAGACTCGCAGGGGAGCAGCGCCGTGTAATTATGGTTTTTGTGCAGAACATGATACAAGTTGTAATTATGTCTTCTTCTCGAGTTACAAGCTCAGCCGGCTCGAAGACGGTTTCGTCTTGCTCGTTCTCCACTAACAAGTTTGTCGAGTCTCTGTCCACTTTCTCACGTCCTCTTCGGAATTTATTCTGGAATTCACACCAAGTGACTGAAATAATATGAAGTAGCGAAATCTTTTCTCCCCGTTGTTTTTTCTCCGCATTCCCAGATTCGCATCGAACACCATCAACATCAAGAATAACAATAAGACTAAGAATAACATCAAAAACATTTTATGCATGGGTTTTATTTCGGGGTGGCCGAAGGAAGGAACACTAGAAAGTATAGTATATAAAACATGGAAAACAATGTGAACGGATTAGTTTAGGTCGATTTTCGAAGCAGTCGGTCTGTAGGTTCCGTTCATGATGGCCAGTTCGACGAGCTGTCGGCGCTTCAGTTCGTCACGTCCATCTGGTGGTGGGACCAACAACGAGTTGACGACGTTGAGTGCTTCCGAGATACGGGCGGTTGCCTCACGACGTGGACCGCTAGTCTCGATGATGACGCGGAGTGGCGACGGCTCAATCGAGCTGAAATGAAGCGGATTGAATAGCAAAAAATCAAATGAGCCGTGTCTCGACGTAAGATAGGAGAGTGAGACTAGGGAACTACATGAACAAAGAAGGGACTCACTCTTGGCTGCCGATTCCGTAGTCGCCGCGGTTCTTCTGCGAGGAGTTTCCGTACGTCTTGTTGGAGTGATTTCCGCGAATCATGATGCGGCATCCGGTGTCTTTCTCGAGCTGCTTGGCAGTCATTCCACGTGGACCAATGATCCGGCCTATGAAGTTGTACGTCGGATACACATCGACAGGAATGCGAACGCTCTCGGTCAGAGTGACATCGTCGTCTCCGGAATGCATTGAATCCTCCGAATCGGCAGAGAACACACCACCATCCGAGGAACGAATCGTTTCGCGTCCGAACTCTTCGAGCATTCCGATGTCGGCCATTGAGATTGGAGCCATGAAAAGTCGACTTATCTCTGAAAACAGGCAGTGAGACCCATGTTTCTTTCCTTTTTTATACCTGCATCAATGAGATGAACAGCAGACATGGCCTGTCCGTACTGAAGAAGACGTCCTTTTTCGAGAAGAAGCGTTTTGAGATACGAAGTGACAACTTCCATTTGGTCGTAATCATCGTGAAGAAGAATGGATTGCGGATCTTTCTCGTAGTTCAAAATCTGGAAAACTAGTGAATTTAGGAGGAAAAGAAGAGAAAAAACTCACGATTTGCAAGAACTTTTGCTGGAGAGGGGTGAGAAAACAGTCGTGGTTGTCCATGGTGAATACGGGCTGAACTGGCAGTCCGGCTCCCGGTCGGCCCACGTCGACACGTGGCGCGCTGACCTCCACGCGGCAATCCACGTGGCGGCCTCTGACCTTTTCCGCGTGAACTAGTTTTACTGTTTTTAAGCAGAGTACTTCGCCTGGAAATATGATTTCAAACTTTTTTACGGAATACGAACACAGAGCACAGTTATTTTCAGTTCATTTATTTCTTGCTGACATTGGAGACAATGTTAGTGTCAGCCGCATGTTCGTCTAGCACTTCTACACAACCATGCCCTAAACGGAAAAGTTATTGAGAGGAGGCTAGTAGAAACAATGAAAAACTTTTGGGTCAACAATTGGGGCAGCTAAGTGCGAGAACAATGAAAAATCAACAACAATGTATAAAAAATTAAAAATTGGGAGTTTTAACGGAAAATTCAACAATGGTTTTTAAAAAATTAGTTAAATTGACAGTGTTTTTGGAGAACTGTGTGGCGGTTTACTTCTTTCCCTTGAATCCAGCTTTCTTGAACTGTGGCTTCTTCTGTTGAACACGTGGAACAGCCTTCGCTTCGACCTGAAAATATCAGCATTGATACGAACTCTTCGCCATAACTAATTTACCTTCTTGACAAACTTCTTCTGCTTTGGTGGCTCCTCGACAACTTCCTGGATTCCCTCATCGCTAGATGCAACCTCGCTGTCATCATCAGATGAGTCAGCAACAGTCGGCAACACCTTCTTTTGTGCAACTGCGGCAGTCTTCTTTGGCTGAGCAACTTTGGGCTTCACGTCGGCAGTTTTCTTTTGTTGCACACGGGCGAAGTAAACATCGACAAGCTGATTCTGGATTTTCAGACCGTTGGATTTGGCGAAAGCGGCCTTGGCATCCTCCTCCGTTCCAAAAGTGATGAAAGCTCTCTGCTTCGAGTTAGGGGTTCCACTAGCAGTAAGGATCTTGATGTCGGTCGATGCTCTGAAGATGTTCTTCAAATCAGTAGTTTTGCATGTTGGCGGCAGAGCGTTGACGAAGATTTGCAGAGGGTTGATAGCACGCTCTTCCTCTGAAAAAACATATAAGAAAAAGTCAGACATTTTTAAACCTACTTCCTTTGTCCGTGTGACTCTTGCCACCGCACATGTCAACGAAAAGCGACTTTCCTCCTTGCAATTTGGCTTTGCTGAGAACGTCATGAGCCTTCTGGCAATCAGCAGCAGTGTTGAAAATGATCCAACCGAAGTTAGAGTTCTTCTTACGACGGAATGAATCAACACCGGTTACAAGATCAGTGATTTCGCTGTCCTTGGCCTTCTTTGGGATCTCCTTGATGAAAAGAGAGCGAGTATCTCTTTCCTGACGTCTTCTCTCCTCCTCGCTCTTGATGGTACCTCCCTCAGCTTTCACTTGCTTAGAAGCAACAACTGGCTCATCGACCTTTCTCTTGATTCCTTGCTTCTCAGCCACCTTGACAGCCTGAACTGGAGCTTTCGCAACCGGGGTTGGCTTCTGGGCAGTCTGCTTGACTTGTTGCTTAACGACTGGCTTCACCTCTTCCTCCTCTTCTTCTTCCTCATCCTCCTCGTCTTCTTCTTCCTCCTCCTCGTCTTCCTCATCCTCTTCATCGCTGGATTCAGCAGCAGCCGCAGCAGCGCGATTGGCAGCGATCTGCTTCAGAAGATCAGCCTTCGATTTGATGACTGGGACGTCAACTTCGTCGTCTTCCTCCTCTTCTTCGTCCTCCTCATCTTCTTCTTCTTCCTCATCCTCCTCGTCTTCGTCATCGCTGTCTTCTTGTATAGCTTGAGCTATTTGGCTCAGCGATCCCTTGACTGGGGCCTTCTTGACGGGAGCTTCGTCTTCCTCCTCCTCCTCTTCGTCTTCTTCATCCTCCTCATCCTCATCTTCATCACTGTCGTCATCAAACTTGAGTTTTGGCACTTCCCCAATCACACCTTTGGCGTTTTTGGCTGGATGCGGCGTCGACGGAGCCTTCTTATCGACAGTAGTTGGAGTGGCGACAGACGAAATGTTGACTTGTTTTCCTTTAGTGGAATCAACAGCCTTGAGTGCGCTTTTCAACGCTGGTGTCTTCGCGACAGGCTCAGTTTCCTCCTCATCTTCCTCTTCCTGAAATAGTTTTTTTAGAAATTGATTAGCACTAACACACGTACCTCCTCATCCTCTTCCTCGTCATCAACTTCTACCTCTTCTTCATCTTCGTCCTCTTCGTCTTCGTCATCATTATCTCCAGCTTGAGCCTTTACTATCGAAGGAAGTTCATCACCAGATTCTAAATAACTTTTTGAAAGAAGGGCCCAAAATTTCAGACAAACCTTCTTCCTCTTCATCGTCGTTCTCTTCGTCATCGTCGGAATCTTCGGCGGCAGCAGCGAGGGCTCCCTTCACAACCTTTTTCTGTGGAACGGACTCCTCATCACTTTCCTCCTCTTCTTCATCCTCCTCGTCTTCTCCGGAAGATTCCGGCTCGACTGGTTTCTTAGCGAACGGAGTAGCGGCGAACTTTTTTTTCGGAACGTCGTCTGAATCAAAAATCTCAGTAATGGTTATCAGAAAAACTAATCTCACCTTCCTCGTCTTCGTCATCATCCTCATCACCGAAATTCTTACGTTTGTCACTGAAGCTGGTTTTGAAGCCACCACCGCGAGATTGGAAGTTTCCACGACCTCCACGAGGGGAGAAATCGTTTCCGCCACGACCGCGTGGAGTGAATCCACCACGACCACCTCCTCTAGGAGAGAACTTGTTATCTCCACGGAAGCCTCCAGAGAAGTCTCCTCTTCCACGGTGAGCAACATCACCTCCTCCGCGTCCACCGCGCCATGGTGAGCTTCCGCGATCTCCGCTCTGTCCACGGAAACCTCCAGGGGAACGTCCTCGGTCACCACCACGGAATCCTCCTCGGTCACCTCCACGGAATCCTCCTCGGTCTCCACCACGGAATCCTCCTCTGTCGCCACCACGGAAGCCACCTCGGTCTCCTCCGCCGAATCCACCGCGACCACCTCCTCTGGAGAATCCTCCAGGAGAGCGTCCACGATCTCCTCCGCGGAATCCACCAGGAGAACGTCCTCTGTCGCCTCGGAATCCTCCGCCGCCACCACGTGGGGTAAAACCACTGCCGCCACCGCGTCCACCACGGAAGCCTGGAATATGATAAATTTCTTTTCTTATTGTTTAGGTGATCGATTTACCTCCGCCTCCTCGTCCTCTAGGTGAGTCGAAACCCATGTTGATACTATCTGGAAGGAAAAAGCCTAATAATGGGATTTTCAGAGGGAGAGAAGAAACAATTGCGAGAATAGAACCTAATATATATTTTTCTCTGTACTAAATAATATTTTCCGTGAAAAAAATGCAAAATTTTGCAGAGATTGAGTAGAAAATCAAGTGAAAAGTGAAAAAACGAGTTTGCAAATTCGAAAAAGGCAGATAACCCGCGGCGGGTCTCGCAACGAAATCGTGACGAAATTGCATGCGCCTTTAAACCCGTCTCGCCGCGGCTGGCCGCTGGCCAAGCATTTTTCCACCATCCGCGCCATTCCCGACAAATCGATAAAAACCGGCTTTTCCGCTTGGAAATTTATTTTTTCTCTCGTTTCCTTTGATTTAACGGCATTATGAAAGCTCTTCCTTTCAATTTCCACCCACCCAGAGCGTTTTTCGCCAATTTCAAATTCTCATTTCCGTCTATTTTTTCATGAACGTTTATTCAACTGTCATTACATTCCAGGTGCGCAATGAACATCAGATGCGCCAAGGTGGATGATCTGATGAGCATGCAGAATGCGAATCTGATGTGCCTGCCGGAAAACTACCAAATGAAGTACTATTTCTATCACGCGCTCTCCTGGCCGCAGCTTTCCTACATTGCCGAAGATCACAAGGTTTGTTGTTTCTCAAGTTCAGCACCAAAAACCAATGTATTTTTTTGTAGGGAAACGTTGTTGGCTACGTGCTCGCGAAAATGGAGGAAGACCCGGGAGAGGAGCCACACGGACACATCACTTCTCTTGCTGTCAAACGATCCTACAGACGATTGGGTATGCTTTCCTGTTTCACAACAAATTTCCAATCATTTTTTGTAGGCTTGGCGAACAAAATGATGGATCAAACCGCACGAGCGATGGTTGAAACCTACAATGCGAAATACGTTTCTCTCCATGTGCGTGTTTCGAATCGCGCAGCCCTGAATCTCTACAAAAATACGCTCAAATTCGAGATCATTGAGACCGAACCAAAGTATGAAACATTTCAAAAAGCTTTCCTGTCACCACTGACATCATCTTTTTAAGATACTACGCTGACGGAGAAGATGCCTACGCTATGCGTCGTGATCTTGCCAAATGGGCCGAGGAGCGGAACATCGAGCCGGCTGACAAGGAGTCCTACTATTCCAGCTCGACGAAGAATAGTGACGAGAAGAAGAAACAGCGTCAGTGAATCTTGACGACAAACTTGTTGCCTCCCCCACTGGTCCCCGTTACTTTCTCCTCCATTCTGGTGGATCTCTTCTTTCAATTTCTCTGTGTGAAGTAGGTAATAACTTTATTGTTTCCCCGTTCTCATCACCTGAATAATAAATAGTAATCTCTTTTTTCCTAAGTTTTCGTGTAGAACCAACCAGTTGTTATCTGGAATTATAATATTTCCTCAATCCTTGGTTCTTCCTTTCATTATCTTGTTATCATAACTTTCTGATCATTCAGATGATAGGCGGTGGCGGTGCAGGGGATGGTAAAAAGGACTATCAAGCAGCTGTACATGAGGTGAGCTTTTCCCCTGTTCTTTCACTCATTCTCCTCTTCCAGGGACTCACAAGTTTCGAAAGTCTCGGGATCGCCTTGGAAGACATCGGAAAGTCGATGGACGCCGAAACAGCGACCACGGGCGGAAGTACTCTTTCCAGAGTTTTGTAAGTGTTCACACCGAAAAACTAGTTCTCATTAACAGTGGTCGGCGGTGCCACATTAAAATTCAGTGACACAAATCTATTCACAAGTCTCATCAATCGAATTTCATTTCCTCTGCCGCCACATGAAAATGTTTTCAAAAATCATCCCTGTGGCGGCGGGGCGATAGTTTAACCTCCACGCAAATCCGATTGTGCCAGTCTCTCGCCGCTCATAAAACAAATAGATAAATGACGATGTTACACAAGTTTCGCGTACCAATAAGGGCCGTTTTGACAGGTCGCAAAGCGGTTCCAACTTGTTTGCCCCGTCGTAACATCACTTTCTTTTGATGATATGTTCTCTTTGTGAGGTCTCGAGATAATAAGCTGTCTAATATATTTGCAACTAAAAACCTTTCTCAATCAAGATTCTGAGCAGCACTTACCCGATCCAGTGCTCGTTTCAGGACCGAATCTTCATCTCTGAAGCGGAAATCATTCGACCCCTCCGACGACCTTGTCAACATGTCCATCGTCCCAGCCGAGAGCAGTTATGTGTTATTTTTTCAAGTTAGTGAGCAAGTTCGACATTTTAACATTATTATCTATAATCCAGGTGCTGTTCCCGTTTGTTGTTGCCGGCCTCGGCATGGTATTCGCCGGACTGGTCCTCTCGATAGTTGTCACGTGGCCGCTGTTTGAGGAAGTTCCGGAGATACTGATACTGGTTCCAGCGCTTCTTGGTCTCAAAGGAAATCTTGAAATGACGCTAGCTAGCAGACTATCTACTTTGGTGAGTTTATGTGTTTCGTAATCCTATACCATCTTTTAATTCAGGCCAACCTTGGCCACCTGGACTCTTCGAAACAACGCAAAGATCTGATCATCGCCAACTTGGCTCTCGTCCAAGTGCAAGCCACCGTTGTTGCCTTCTTGGCATCGGCATTCGCTGCAGCCCTGGCTTTCATTCCCAGCGGAGAGATCGATTGGGCACATGGAGCCCTGATGTGTGCAAGCAGTCTTGCAACAGCATGCAGCGCCTCCCTGGTTCTCTCCCTTCTCATGGTCGCGGTGATCATCACTTCGCGCAAATACAACATCAATCCGGACAACGTGGCAACTCCGATCGCTGCCTCTCTCGGTGATCTAACCACTCTCAGCGTTCTCGCGTTCTTTGGATCCATATTCCTCAAGGCTCACAACACGGAAGCCTGGCTTAACGGAATCGTCATTGCCGTTTTCCTGTTGTTGCTCCCTTTCTGGATCAAAGTTGCGAATGAGAACGATGTGACTCGCGAGACACTGTACAATGGATGGACTCCAGTGATCATGTCGATGCTGATCAGTAGTGCGGGAGGCTTCATTCTCGAAACTGCTGTCAGGAAGTACCACAGTCTCAGTACTTACGGGCCAGTTCTAAATGGCGTTGGCGGTAACCTTGCAGCTGTTCAAGCCAGCAGACTCTCCACCTACTTCCACAAAGCAGCCACGATAGGAGAACTGCCGAACGGATGGCTTGTGAGCAGATTCACCAGTGTGAAGCGTGCTTTCTTCTCGAAAGAATGGGATTCTCGATCAGCCCGAGTTCTTCTGCTTCTCGTTGTTCCCGGACACATTGGTTTCAACTCGCTCATCCAATTGTTCACCTTCACGGCAAAGGAAAATCCTGTTCCACATGGAGCTCTGTTCACTAGTCTTTATATGATTGCAGCTGTCATTCAGGCAAGTTTCATTTTCAAAAGAATTGGATCCAAATGTGTATTTTCCAGGTCATGGTTCTTCTCTTCGTTTGCCAGCTGCTCGTCGCATTTCTCTGGAAACGGAAAGTCGACCCAGATAACTCTGTGATCCCGTATCTCACTGCACTTGGAGATCTGCTCGGAACTGCCCTCCTGTTCATAGTTTTCTTGACTACCGATCACTTCGACCCCAAGGAACTCACATCTTCATAATCTACTCATCCTGATAGTCTATTCCCGGTTAGGCTTAACCCATTAGATCCTTTTGTCCGGTCCCCTCTAGAAGTATTTTGTAAAGTTCCTCCCCGATACTACCGTGATTTCAGAACTCTAGTCATCCAAAGAGTCATTTGATGTCTTCCATATTGCCACTTGAGCATAATTTCTGTACATTGTGATAACTTCTCCAAACATGGTCATATCTAATACTAACCCGATTTCACACTAGTCATTTCTGTACCTTTCGCAATTTACAAATTTGAACCGTATCTTATCGTACTTGGGAATAAATAAATATTTGATGTTACGAAGAGGATAACCAATCCCTCTATTCATATCTGCGGACGTCTTTCTGTAGTCCATTCAATCCACGATGCTTACAATCACGGATTCTTTGCAGATGGAAGTCGGACAACGTGTCAGGATAGAATCGAATGCAGCGACAATCCGATACATCGGAGAAGTCGATGGATACGGAAAACAGATCTGGGTGGGACTCGAATGGGACGATTCGAGTCGAGGAAAGCACGATGGAGTCGTCAAGGGGAAGAGGTACTTCCAGACGAGTCATTCGAACGGAGGATCCTTGATGAAGGCAGAGATCGTTCCGAAACCAACTGATCTGCTCTTCGAAATCAGGGATCGATATGTGGAAGAGGAGAGTGTGGAAAACGAGATTGAACTGGCAAAGTCTTCGAAGAAAATCGAGTTGATCGGGATGGAACAGACTGCGGCCAAACAGAGCAACATCGAAAAGCTCATCAACATCGTGCTCGACAATCGATCCGTCGGTCTCCCGCCTCCTGCAGACTCCCCTCAGTTCATCCTGTGTCGAGAGTTGAATCTATACGGAAATTTGCTTTATAAATGGAGAACCATTCGACAGATTCTCGAGTACTTTCCCAGGATTCAAGAGTTGAATTTGAGGTGAGTTCAGTCACATTCTTATTTGATAAAAACCTTTTAACTTTTTAGAAGAAACCGTATGCAACCATTCTGCAAATCGGATGACGAAGGAGATAATTCAGAAGAAGACATTGTCTATTCGGATAGCTGCAAGAAGCTGGTAATCAGTGAATGTACACTTGATGAGCAATCGGTAAGGTTTTCTTTGACTTGGGAATCCATTTCATTCCGCTGTTCAGGTCGACTCAATCCTCCGATGTTTTCCATCCACTTCAGAAGTAGTTGCTTTCGGGAACAATCTCACCAGATTCTCCGTATCAGACAGTGTAGCTTCTCGTCTCACTTCGCTGGATCTTGAAGATAATCCGTTCGGATCATTGGATGTTCTTGAAGGTTTCTACCCTAATCTGTTGCACTTATCGGTCGCCAACTGTGGGATCAGGTGTTTGGTGGACTTCGACGGAAATTCAAAGTTCCCGAACCTCGAAAACTTCAATCTGAAAGGAAATTCGATCTCCAATTGGAAGAGTGTCAATGCTCTCCGATCTCTGAAGAACTTGAAACGGTTGCTGTACGATTGCAAAGTTTTGACAACGGAAAAAGGAATCCATGCTTATGAAGTAGTAGTTGCCAAGTTGAGTGGACTCATCGATCTAAACCGATTCGATATTTCGGAAGTGGAACGAAGATCCGCTGAGATCCGATTCCTGAACAAGTATGCTGGGATTGTAGAGAAGACTGACCATGAAGAAGATATAACGAGACTAGTTGCTATCCACGGAGAACCAACGGTAGACACGGCGAAGAAGGGATTGACGGTGGTGAAGATCAGGATAGAATGCGGAAATCGGGTGGAGACGAGAAGTTTGCCGTTGGTGATGAGTGTACAGAAGATCAAAGATATGGTTTGTGCTCCGGAATAGCATTGATTAACTTTCTGTTTCCAGCTGTCGCGTCTCTTCAAACTTCCAAGTGCCTCAAACGTCCGATTGTACTTGGTGATGAGCGAGAATGCGAAACAGCACCGCATCGAACTGGACAATCCGTTACGAGAGTTCGGTCATTACTCGCCTTCCGAAGATCGCGACGTTCTTGTTGTTGAAAGCGATTAATCATTCTTCCATTGTTTATTTATTGGTTCTTTATTGCATGAGCTTGATAATATGAGAAAGAAAACAAGAATTTTAATTCTATCCGCATTTCCATGTTGATTTCAACTTATTTCATAACGTACTCAAGTCGTATTCTAATACTTTGAATTGAAACTTTCACTGCCAAGATTATCCATTCAAACATCATTTCAGCATCCCCAGAGTTCTGGGAAGATCAGATTCAACATTGCAGCACCTAAGCCCGATGCCGGATCGTCCGGCACAGAGACGTTCGTCAACGAATGTCAGCTTCAGTGAGTGATTCCATACCCTTCCACTCGTATCCATCTCTTCCAGCTGTGTGATGTGCTTCCTCGCAGGACCCCACGGTGACAGAATCGCCTCGATCCATCCGTACAGAAAACCACCACCAGAGCGTAAATTTCAACCGGAAACATCGAATCAACACTTGTTTCAGCAAGCATCATCGAGCCGGAAGGGGCGTTATCTGGTAGCTGTATTCCTCTTGCAAAGTCTCGCAAGCCAACTGTATCGACGCAGCCAGTGTAATTCTATCTTTCCCACCCTCTCATACGTGTCGTTTCAGTGTGTCCTGCGGGTTTGGCGCCGTCAAAACCGAGTTCAATGTAAACTTAGACATGTTGGCACAATGTGTCAAAGCTCAATCGATCGGCTGCAGCGACACTTTAGATCTGAAGATCAACAACCAGCGATTCGTCGGATGGCCGAAACCGTGGCTTAGTAAAGATCAAAGCGAAGGCACAAACTACCAAATAACGATTGTGTTCGCATTGAAATCTGGATGTGACTCACAGACGGCAGCCGCCTATCAGACACTTTCCAACAAGATCGGAGTCACATTTGTCATGTTGCAGAATTATTTTGGATTTTTGGATCGAGAGGATAAAATAGCAGATGACGTTGACTCGATGATCGATCCGATTGGGGAGTTCCCGAAGGTCAGCTTCATGGTACAGCCTTTGATCGACATGTACAACGAAGTGCGCTTCAAGGGAAACATCCATGTAAGTGATGGATTTGGCAAGAAGTTTTTATGATTGTTCTACAGAAATACCTTATCAATTTCATGGAAATCGGATTTTGCGACGAGGCGCATGCTTTGTCGAGACTCAGTGTCGTGCCGAAAGGAAGAAAAGAAATCGACGAGATTGTCAGAAGGATGAAGTTTGTTTTCTTTGCTACTTAACTTCTGTATTCTGTTTTACAGACCCTATCACGGAATCCTACTGTTGGAAGATGTCTGGCCAACTCCCGATGCAAATCCGATCGTCGCCAAACTTCTGAGTCACTGCAGCCCTGACAGATCCATTCTCGACATGTCCACCGCTTCGGGAATTCCGATCTTCGAAGTGTTCATGATCATCAGACACCTACTCCAGTGGACTCGTGCTATTCTGATCTATCCTCTCTGCAACACGAATGTCTACACATCGGCAACCAGTCCACAGCCTCTTGAAAAGTGAGTCCTACCTTATTATCAAAAAGCACGAATGTATTCAGAATGGCTGAAAACTTCGCGCAACAGTTCGGCACAGCAATTCATTTGGCTGCAGGACTCGCTCACTTCAACCCGCCCGCCAGACTCGACTCCTTCATCCGTGACAATCTGCCTCTTCAGGAACAAGGAGTCCGTGCGAAACTGGTAGTCGCGCTGCTCAGACATCAGATGCTCATGCAGCTTCACCAGTTCTACTATATCATCAAACCCTATTCCAATGCAGTTCTACCTGTTCCCGATCAAGAGTGTCCGCTGGAGTTCAGAAAGATCATTGATGAATGCAGAGATCTCGATAGCGTCCAGTCAGTCGTGGAGAACATCTGTGCCGATATGTTGGAGAACAACTCGTATGCTGTGGTCAAACGCAAGTTGTCTCTGTTCGTGAAGGCAGCTCCGATGATGAACGGTAATCACCATCTGGAAGATATCAAGTACAAAAACAATATGGATCGTGCCGAGATAGAGAACGTGTTCGAGTGCTTCAAACTCGTCATCGCACAGTTCCGTCGCCCCGATTTCGTTGCCGAGTGATTGTTAAACTTACGTTTGTATTGTTGAACTCAGGATTTGGAAGAAACTCAGAACTTAAAACAAGTTGATGTAAATAAATGAATGAACCATTTTGACATTTTCGAAGATCTGAGATGGTGTTGCTTGTATTGACTTCATTCGGTGAATCACCAGTTTTATTATCTTTCCATGGTTTTGTGAAACCTCAGCAAATTACTGATTTAGATGGAAGATTATATGAAAGCCAGAAAAATGTACATGGAGTACCTGGACGACTTGTCGACGTGAGTATATCCAGCTATGTTTAGTCCTTCATGAATTGCCTTTCAGTAATGTGATCCATCCGAGTATCGCCACCGAGGAGAAGAACTTCAAGAAGATGCAGAGACAATGCGAGGAGTACGCGAAGCTCAAGTTCACCTGTCAACGGATGTTGCTCGATGCTCCACGTGTCATCGAGGGAAAGACCGAAGTCGGACAACGGGTGTTCGTCAACATCGAAGTGTAAGAGTCTCAGAAAAACCACCACTACTTTTATATTCAGGAGAGATACGAAGCACGTGGTAGTCAGACTGGACGAGGAGATGCACGTCGAGATGAACTTGCACGACGCGATGAAAGTCTGTGATCGGAAGATGGATCAGCTGAAGAACTCGATGGAGAAAGTTCAGAATCAGATAACGAAGCTGAAGACGGACCTGACAATGCTGCTGGCGAGCATGGATATGCCCTACACGGAACCGTACAAGTTCACTCTCCCGAAAGACTTTCCATTCCGCATGCGTCATGTTGTCTGATAACTCTTTCTTGTTCCATCACCTCGGTCTCTTCACAGTTTGAAATAAATCCATTTGCTAACATGAAACCCTTGTTTCTATGTAATACAAAATAAGCAGAAATCTCGATCATAAGACTTGAGTTGACCTAATTTCAAACACACGATTTAATTGTACTCTCACACAATCTCTCGAACGTGTTTGTTCGTCGAAAACAAAAAAGACTGGGTGATTTGGAGTGCATCGAGACTGACCAACGCAAACCATTGCGGAGAGCATCTCTGCAGAGCCCTGACCACTGTTTGCTCAGAGTCGCCGAGAGGAGCATTGGAACAAGTTCTTTCTCTCTTTATCAATGACGTTTCGATTGGCTGATTCCAGCACTTCGTCCCGATTCTCCTCGTTCCCACATTGGCCCCCGGCGCCATCGTCGGCGTCGTCGTCTCTTTTGTTGTTCGGTTTTTCACTCTTTGATTCAGATACAGTACCACTGAGTCACAGAAACGTCGAGACAGTACGAGAATCACAGATGCGCAGTTCACAATGCGTCCGAGAGACCGCGGGCGTCGACGAGACTTCGAGGGCTGCGATTCGCGCCCGCGGCCGAAAACCAGTGGTTGATCTTCTTTCAACGCGACGAGAAGTCGGTGAAACGGCACCAGACGAGACATCCCTCTGCTCCTTCCGCTCCCATCACTCGTGTTATCAGTGAGCTTGGTAGGCGGCCGCCGCCGGAGAAAACCATCACTGATAACGACTCGACTGTTCTCCGCTGCTCCTATCGGAGGAGATTACTGTAGAAACTTAGTGTAGGACCTTCCTGTTTCTAGACGACGTGGTCTTCCAATAACTGCCTGTATAGTCAATATACATGCCCATTGACGACCTAAGACACCCTGGACCTTTTATTCTAGTTCCTGCTGTGATGTTTTTAGGTTCCACAATAAACTGCAGTGGTGCCATCGTTCTCCAAATGATCTTTCCTCTTCCGTGGGAAAGTCAGTGTCGTCTTCTGCCCCTGTCTTTTTTCCAAAATAGTGTCTCCCCTTCCCCTCCAACTGCAATTTACCCGTCCATCACATCACCTTTACCTAGTCAAAACCAGTTGTCGATACGATCACCCTAGCCTTGAAACCTTTCTGTTGCCCCTTGACTGCTTCCGTCCCCTCAATGATTCTTCCCCGTCTCTGACCATGTATCACGGATTGATATTCTCGCATTCATCCATATCACTTTTCCTTTTCAAAACCTGAATTCTGAATTCGGATCAAAACGGGAAGGAGGAGGTGAAATTGAAATTGAAAACAAACGAAATGCCGTCACTCTTCGTGGCCGATTACGCCGTCGACGCAACAATTTGCATTCGGCTATCCGTCTGGTTTCGTACACAATAGGCACCAACCGTTTCCCCCCCGATGTTTTCGACTTACTCTCTCTCTGAAACTTTCCTGAAATAGTCTCTTTTCTGAATAGTTTATGTGTATTGAAAGGAATGCCAATCGTCGACGATCACTCTGTTTGTTTTCTTTCGATTTTGTTCGCGGTTTGGTCGAAATTCTCCCCGATTTGAAAGATGATCACTCAAAAAGTTCATATCAAGATCAGATTGAATCAGTGGCAAACAGTAACATTTTGGCTGCTCACTGTGCAAACGGAGAGACGAAAACAGAGAGTATTAGCGGTGCCCCGTGTCCGTCCTCAAATATTTTGACTGCTTCCTTCCGTTCTAATACTGTAAATAGGCCATTCCACTGACTCACATCAATTCTCTTTTGTTTTCAGTTAGTTAGACCCACCAAAACAAGAGAAGATGGGGTCGTTGACGCGCTCGGAGGAGATGCGCTTCTGCCAGCTCATCGTGGAGAAGGATGCTGCATTCAACATCGTCGCGGAGATCGGAAAGAAGCCGTATGTTCAGTTCAAGGATGTGAGTACCCATTTGTTCCAATGTTTCATTCAAGTACTGTTTTCAGTTGAACCCAAATGTGAACAGCTTCCAACGAACATTCGTCAAGGATATCCGTCGCTTCGATGAAATGGAGAGGAAGCTCCGCTTTTTGGAGAATCAGATTGTGAAGGACGAGATTGTGGTGGCTGGAAGAGTCGACAATGGAGACTATACCATCCTCCCGAACTCTGAGCTGAACACTCTTGAGGGAACACTTGCCGAGTTGGAGAAGGATGTGAAGAGCATGAATGACTCTGACTCTCAACTCAAGTCCAACTACATGGACCTGAAAGAATGGGATGCCGTTCTCGACAAGACTGATGAGTTCTTCCAAGGTGGAGTTGATGATCAAGCCCAGGAGGAGCTGGAGAGCTTGGACGAGGAAGGAGCAGTCCGTGTGGACAAAGGTCCAGTCAACTACTTGGTCGGAATCATCCGCCGTGAGCGTCTCAATGCTTTCGAGCGTGTTCTCTGGCGTGCCTGCCATCACACCGCCTACATTCGCTCCACTGATATTGAGGAGGAGTTGGAAGATCCAACTGGAGAGAAAGTTCACAAGTCGGTGTTCATTGTCTTCCTCAAGGGAGATCGCATGCGTAACATTGTTGAGAAAGTGTGCGATGGATTCAAGGCCAAGCTCTTCAAGAACTGTCCAAAGACTTTCAAGGAGCGTCAATCTGCTAGAAACGACGTCCGTGCTCGCATCCAGGATCTGCAGACCGTCCTCGGGCAAACCCGTGAACACCGTTACCGTGTGCTCCAAGCTGCTGCCAACAACCACAACCAGTGGCTGAAACAAGTGCGCATGATCAAGACTGTCTACCACATGCTCAACTTGTTCACCTTCGACGGAATCGGTCGTTTCTTCGTCGGAGAGTGCTGGATTCCACTGAAGCATATTGATGATGTTCGTCAGGCTATTGAAGTCGGAGCAGAGAGAAGCGGATCTTCCGTGAAGCCAGTGTTGAACATCCTGGAGACATCGGTGACGCCACCAACCTACAATGAGACAAACAAGTTCACAGCCGTCTTCCAAGGAATCGTTGACTCGTACGGAATCGCTTCGTACCGCGAGTTGAACCCAGCCCCATACACCATCATCTCCTTCCCGTTCCTCTTCTCGTGCATGTTCGGAGATCTGGGTCACGGATGCATTATGCTCATGGCCGGTCTCTGGTTCGTGCTCCGAGAAAAGAACCTCATTGCTCGCAACATCAAGGATGAGATCTTCAGCATGTTCTTCGGAGGAAGATACATCATCCTTCTCATGGGTATCTTCTCCATCCACGCTGGTCTTGTCTACAACGACATGTTCGCTAAGTCCTTCAACATCTTCGGCAGTGGCTGGAAGAATCCGTACCCAATGGCCGAGATTGAGAGCTGGATCAACCATACCGAACATGGAAAGGAAATGCTTGTGGAGTTTGCCCCAGAAGCAGCTTACGATCATGCCGCCGGACCATACTCGTTCGGAGTGGACCCAATCTGGAATATTGCTGAGAACAAGTTGAACTTCCTCAACTCCATGAAAATGAAGCTCTCCGTCATTCTCGGAATCACTCAGATGACCTTCGGAGTCGTTCTCTCTTTCTTCAATCACAGCTACAACAAATCCAAGATCGAGATCTTCACTGTCTTCATCCCTCAAATGTTCTTCATGGCCTGTATCTTCATGTACCTCTGCCTCCAAATCATCCTCAAATGGCTCTTCTTCTGGACCAAGGAAGCCACCGTTTTCGGACAGATCTACCCAGGATCCCACTGTGCTCCATCCCTTCTTATCGGTCTTATCAACATGTTCATGATGAAGGACCGTGAAGCTGGATTCGTGCAAGCCGGAGGAAAAGTTAATGGAGAGTACAGAGAAGTTGAAGCCTGCTACCTCTCCCAATGGTACCCAGGACAGTCTGTCATCGAGATGATTCTTGTTTTGGTCGCAGTCATCTGCATCCCAATCATGCTCTTCGGAAAGCCAATCCACCACGTTTTGGAGCAGAAGAAAAGGAAGAAGGCACTTCAAGAAAACGTGGTAAATTGAAGGAGGTTATGCAACTATTCAAATATCAATTTCAGACTGTTCGCGCCAACGTTGTGTCTGATAGCAGCGAGATTGTGATCAACGGAGGATCTAAGAAGGAAGAAGCCGCCCATGGAGGAGAGCATGGAGGACATCACGATGAAGAGTTCGGAGACGTCATGGTCCATCAGGCTATTCACACCATCGAGTACGTTCTCGGATGCGTATCCCACACTGCCTCGTATCTCCGTCTCTGGGCTCTTTCTCTTGCTCACGCTCAGCTTTCCGAAGTTTTGTGGCACATGGTGTTTGTCACCGGAGGTCTCGGAATCAGCGGAACTGCTGGCTTCATTGCTGTCTACGTCGTCTTCTTCATCTTCTTCGTGCTGACTGTCTCGATTCTTGTGTTGATGGAAGGATTGTCCGCTTTCCTCCACGCACTCCGTCTTCACTGGTTAGTAATTTCCTTTCTAACCTCTCTACTGTTCTCTTTTTCAGGGTCGAGTTTCAATCCAAGTTCTACCTTGGTCTCGGATATCCATTCGTTCCGTACTCCTTCAAAACGGCTCTCCAGGAAGCCGAGGCAGCGGCTGCTCCGTCTCAGTAAACCACAATGCTCCGTTCTCTGTTTTCTCGCATAGTTTTCTTTTCTTGCCGTTTCTCTTTAATCATAAACATTCCATTGTTTGCGCATGGCTTTTTTCCTTGAGTTATACGATCAGATTCTCTATTTTTTCGAGAGAAAAATGTGATGCGCATTCTCAACTTTCCGTTCTTCTGTGATTTGCTTTCCTGTGACTGAAGTGACTTTGTCGCTCGTTTCCGGTGAATTTGAATGACATAGTACTAACTTTTCTGCATAACATTTCGGAATATATTGTTTTTAACTTTTTCATTAAATAAATGAGTTGGAGCAACAACATTGTTGTCGATGGGGGAACGGGCTGCGGGGGCACATTGACGAATCGAATCTCTGGCGGCGTGGAGTGGCGGTGACGCCGCAATAAGTAGTTGGACTAGCAACATGGAATTTCTTCAACTAACAATAGAAGGGAAATAGATAATAGAATAGGGACAGGAAAGAAGGAAGGAGTATACACGTCTCAAATATGTGGTTCGGCGAGCGAATTGTAGGGGATGAGGAGGAGAGGGAGGAGGTATGTACAGCAACAAATATGGTATCGTTTCTAGTCTCGAAGCGGCGGAGAGATTGCCACTCTGTGCACCTTTTCGTCGCGAGCCGATGGACTTCGGATGATCGGGACGGAGGTCATCGGGATGCCGACGTTCATCTGGAACAATGTCAGTTGTGCAATGAGAACCTGCTACTTACGATTGTGTCATGTTCGCTGTTCGATCGGCGAACTTTTGTCTTCTTTCTCATGACCGTGTGGAAAATCGGAGACTGATCCTCGCTGTTCTTGTGCAATGGAAGCGGTCCGACTGCGTTGACTGGTCGCTTCGAAGATGATGTGTACGAAGATCCAGATGATGAGCGATTTGAGGAAGAAGATGTCGAGGAAGCTGGGGAGACCGCACGCTGGGAGGGAAGATCGTCGTCTGGAAAATATTGGTGATGAGGGAAATAAGAACGGAAAGGGTTAACCTTTCTCGAAGAGATCAGTGTGATTCGGGAAGGGGTCTCTTTTGAATGCAACTACTACCGGTTCGTAAGACAAAAGAATGTAGATTTTGGGGCCGAAGAGGAAGCCGAGAAGGATTGTGCCACAGGCAATGAGTTCGACGACAATGACAGTGTCACGGAACTCGTGGTTCAGCACGAGATAGAGAGTGATCCAGGCAACCCAGGTGAAGAAACATCCGACAGTGGAGTAGAGCAGCCACTTGGTCTCTTTGTAGTTTCTCTTGATGTTTCTGTTGAGCAAGTTTATGAACAAGGCCATGAAGATCAAGATCATAACGTAGAAGTTGGACACAACAAACTCAACTCTGTAAGGAAAGGATAAGGTTACTCTCGCTATACTGGGGAACTCACTTTCCCATAGTGCACATCATTCTCTGAACATTCGTGTCTATCACTCCAATCGTTGACATGAACGGTTCAAGGAACCATCTGATCGAGAGAGCAATTTGGACTCCAACGATGAAGAAGAGGAGAAGCCAGTAGTTCCAGAAAGAGATGTGGATTGATGTTCCGAATCCAAGAGTTTCGGCGTTTCGAAGCTGCGTCGCTTTGGCAATCATTACTCCTGAAATATCACATATTCTTCACTTTTATTGTGTCATACTACTTATTGGGTACAGTTATTGATTTTCTAAAAAAAACCTCTTGATCTTCGCGTCGTCCCGCACCTCTTTATAGATTTTCTAATATTGTTCCCCACCCTACCCCTCGTCTCCTAACTGGTGCTAATGAGGACTGCGTAACATTCAGATAAAAGAACCGTCCTTACCAAAACAAATAGTGTATCCCAATCCGTGAAGAATGACTCTCAACCGACACACAGAATCAGTAGGATCGAAAACAAAGAAGAAAGCGGTGGCGTAGAGAATGATGATTCCGATGAGAAGAGAGATTCCCAGTGATTGATTTCCTTTCACTACTCGCAAATACAGTTTCACAAGAACTGAAAATAACTGATGATGGTACAGTTGAAGTATCAAACAACTCACCGAGGACAAGAACGGCGATGGCAACAACAACAAGAACAGTGATGAGAGCAAGGAGCACGTAGTTGTGTGGATGTTCTCTCCAGTGACCAGTTGTGATGTGTTCCAATACCGACTGATACTGAATCTTCTCAGATCCAAAAGCAGGTTGTCTCTTGATGTATGAAGCTTGAACACCTCCTTCCGGTTCATCGGGACGGAATACAAAAGAGTCGAGTGGTCTTTGGAAGAAGTCTCCGTCTAGGAAGCACTTGCACATTGGTGGTTGACACTTGCTCTCTGTAGACATTCCGTTTCCATTTCTGTACTGGTTGGTCATTCTCAATCCGTTGTTCAGTGTCCAGTTGGCAATCAGATGGTATGTGAAATGGTTGTTGACATCCGGAAGGAACTCGTAGATTTCCACGTCATCTTCAGTTGAGGTCTTCTTCAACTGCGTCAAGATCTGCTTTCTTCCTTGCTCGTAAAACTCAAGACATAGACCGTTCTGAGCGGGGCAAAGGTTCTTGTAGACGGAATCCATGGCGAAAAGGAAACGTTCGACACCACGAGAAAGGTATCCAGCCTTTGTCATGCGACCTGTAGAACGTTGACTAAGATAACGAAAGCTTACAAATTCTCTCACCTAGAGATTCAATATTTAGGAGCTCGTCTCCAGTGCACATTTTTCCGTAAATTACCTTGCTCTTTTGGCTCAGAGCACATCCATATCGGGACTCAATATAAGACCAGTACCACAACTCGGGAAGAGTTAGTGGAGTGGTTGTCTCAAGCCACTCGCGGAAGTCTCCGTACAAAATGTTTCTTGGCTGTACTGACACGGTTCCTGGGAACTGCTCCTTGTTGTTCGGAGCGTGCAGGTACCAATCATGGGCATCTCCCATCACCACATTTACATGGTTTCCACGTGGCTTCGATGTGATCAGGTACTCTGCGGCATCACGAGCTGTTGCGAAAACGATTGTTACGTTGGTAGTACTGCGAACATTGTCGATTCGGGAACCTCCAATGTTGATGACTTCAGCAAGACATACTCCTCGATCCAGAGCGAGACGTTCAAAACTACGGAACAGAGAAAGAGACTCTGGGTCTTGTTCACTCAAAGCTGCAGTGACGAATTGCCATTGCATGCGATTGAGAAGCTTCAAAAGTGCCAGAGCCTGATTTCTGGAAGATGGGAGGGCAGTGAATGTTCTCTGAAGAGCCGAGTGCTCGGAATCAACCGACACAAGAGCTGCATCTGTGTCTCCTGAAGCAAAGTATCCCTTGAGGGATTCTTGTGAGTCTCCGTGCAATGCACTTGCGTATCCAAAAACAGACTTTGGAACGATGGTGATGTTCCTTCCAGCTTGGTTGAATCGGAAGCATTGAGTCTCTGATCGAACGACAGACTCAATTGCTTGTTTTCCAGAAGAGCAACTGTCAATGAGGAGTGCTCCAAAGTCAAGATCTTTGAGCAATCCAAGTTGCGGGAATCTTTGTTTGAAAGTCCAGACAGTGTGCACGAAAGCCATTGGAAGCGAGATGTCGGTGTGAGCCATTGATTGGCAGGTCTGTCCACTGTGAAGGTCAAAGAGACCAATCAGGTAGAGTGGGTAGTGGCGTGGAATAGATAGGAAGTGATGCTGAAAATGGAGAAATCAGAGGAGCTAGCTTCAAATCAATCTTACATCAGAGTTAACTGTCTGAAGATTCGGGCACTGCCCGCAGAATGGTCTGTATGGAGCACAGATGGAACGGAGATGTTGATCAGCTGATCTCAAGGATGACATGATGACTGTTGGTGGGGAACCAGTGGTGAAGCTGAGAAGACGAGCAGTCACTGCTTCGCCGTCTTGGTTGTAGACCTCAACAGCTTCCACCTGCATTCCGGATGCCAGAAGAATGTTCTCTGTTCCTCTGTAGAACTGGAGTCGTTCCCCAGCAAACTCAGGTGGATCTTGTTTGCTGAAGGCGTAGTCCAGATTCTCCAAAGCTTCCATTATGAGTTCAGTGCACTCAGCAGAAGCGTGAGAGCAGGTCTTCTCGTACTCTTTGTTAGCCCCAATGATCTTTGCGACTGCGGCAAAAGCGTAAGTCATTCTGATGGAAGCTTCTGTGGTTCTTGCTTGCACGTAAGTTTTCATCATTGCCTCCTTGTCAAGATTACAGTCCTCATTGGTGCAGTTGTAAACTTGTTCGATATACGAAGTGAGCAACTGATAGTTCTTGAAGTTGTTGCGGAGAACTCGAATGAAGTAGTCGCGGAACTGTGGCAACTCTTTGTATTTTGGTTGGAGAGAAATGACTTCGAGTTTTGCGTCTTTGTGAAGAAGTTCGAGTTGCTCAGCCTCATCGAATGCCTCTCCTTCGGTCGGAATGGAGATCCACATCTTGGACATGGCGTAGATGGATGGATGACTGACAGTCTTCATCAACTGTTTCTTGTTGAGAACACTGACGACGATGGAGGAGTCACTGTCTTCGAGGGCTTGAGCGAGGAATGGATGGTCGATTGGAACTGATTCGGACACGAAGATATCGGCATCACGGAGGTAGGCAATCACTCTGAAAACAGAAAATATTATGTTTCTCTACATCATTATTACCTCTTGACAATTGGATTTTGAGATCCATCATCAACAACAGTCACCAAGTTACTTCTCATCTGGTTCATCAACCTAATCAGAGCTTCAACATAAACTCCGATGGTTGGTGATGTGGCAATCGTGTTCTCCACGTCCAGCTCCGTCAAGGCATTCACAGATTCAGATGAGTAGGCGGCGACAGGAATGGCAGAGACGGAGAGGAACTTTCCAAGAGACATCGAAGAAGCGTAGTCTTTCGGAGCAATGAGCCCGAGCAACTTGGCTCCTGGAGTTTCGGTGCGGCATTCTTTCGGCTCGTGATACCCAACGGAATCGAGGAATCGCAACGACTGGGATAGCGATTCGGCAGACCGCGAGCAGGTGTCTCCTGCGTAAAGCCCTGAAACAGAGATAAGGCGTTGAAGAGAAGCAGGAACCGGTCTTTGTTACCAAGTTTACAAGCGCCATTCTCCTCGTTCTGATTCCAGTGGGTGAGTGCCCACTGAATGGCGACGATCTCTTGGACAGTGTCTGGTCGAAGAGTAGTGCAGTCGTCTTGATGGAGAGGGAAACTGCCGCCGATTTGGAACTGAAAATGAAGCATGTCTTAACGATCTGATACGATGCAGAATGTCTGTGAGAACCTTGTTGTTTTCCGGAAGAACTTTGAACGGATCATACACGGAGCATAGTTTATTGGGACCGAGTGCCTCGATGAGCGACGAGATGTTAGCCGTCGATGGAGTCACGGCCGGTACGAACAGTAACAGAAAAGTTACCAGGTACGGTAGAATCATCACTGTCGTCGATTTGGTTTATATCATTCCTGAAAGAGGAGCCCAATGTGAATCGTTTTGTTTTGAAAATATGATTCGAAGAGTGTGCAAGAGAACGGAAAGGGCAATCGGGAAACGGCTGCACTTTTTAGACGCTGCTGGAGATATCCAGTTGACCCCGTTTTTTGATGCTGGACGGATGGACGGCGAAAGGAGAAAAAGAAGAAGAAGATGAGGGGCTAGGAGACGAAGGAGAAGTTTGTTATCAAAACGACGGAATCGGAGGCCGAAGCGAGACGAGACAAGGTTAACAGTTCCTTCGGTCCCTTGGAGCGAGCGAGCGCCACTGATAACAAACACAACCCGAAGAATCGACTGCGACGACGGAAGAAACCGAGGGAAGCGACCGGGCCGACGACACTCATTATTCGACTTTCTCCCTCTCCTGACTGCCAAAGCGTGAATAAATAATAAGTAATCAATTGTGATTCTGATTCTGATGCTGGCGCCCTCGCCGTCGTGAAGGTGGCTAGAGACAAGCGCGTAAAACGTAAGGGGTACGGTACAATAACGGAAGAGACACGTGCGGGACGGAGAGACACAGAGACACGGCACGTCGACAACACGAAGCTGGTTTGAAGTGATGGGAAAAGGCGCACCGAAGAATAACTAACATGATGGAGAGGGTGGACGTTGCTGATGGCGCGCAGATGGATGAAGCAGGAGAGAAGAAGAAGAAGCTGGCGGCGACTGACAGATTATGATACTGGGGGCGATCAAGGATGTGATGGCGGAAAGAAGGATGAAGAAGACAAGGGTCAGAAAAAAGAGTGGAGTGGGGGACAGTGAAAGGAGAAGATGATGTGCGGAGAGGAAGAAGGAAGACTGTGACAGAACGGACACGTCATAAAAAGAGGAATAAAAATGGAGGAAGCAGTGTTGCAAATGGCAGAAAACAGGGAACAAAGTAGATGGTTCTGCTGAACTTTGTTGACGAGGTTACAGTGGAAAAGAGTATAAAAGGCGGCAGGAACAAACAAAACAAACGAAGACTGCAGAAATCAGATGTGATGAGAAGGTTTGAAGAGAAGAAAAATGAGAGGAAGGTGGTGGTGAGGGCGGCAGAATTATTGAGAAATTGGCAGTTGGAATCGAGAAAGAATGGACGAGAGAAATTGAAATTCCAACACGAAATAGTAAGTTGACCGACGAGCGGACGGGCGGTCCCGGTCCGTTGAAGCATGAATATCTGGTACGATTCATCAACGCCTAGCCACGATCACGATAACATTACACCGTATCGGCTTGATGTCATTTTGTTCAAACGAAGACTGTGGCGGATTGTATTGTAACGAATGAAAGAATGGAAAGGAGGAAAGAAAACGAAAAAGGTAGGGAGAGTGACAGAAGGAAGTTACACAACTGTTCTACCTACAAAAATCAAAAGTGAACAGGCGATAATTGCGGATAATTGGCGGTGAGGACTATGTCCAGGAGAGGGGAAGCGAGTGTCCAAGTTGGTTGTCAGCGTCTCGGTCAGTCGACAGATAAGGATCAAGCAGGCGGCCGCCAACAGAGACGAAGCCGCGCTGGATCCCGCTTCTCCCGTCGCGGCAAAGCGTTCCGAATAAGTTATCTGCTTCCACATGTCTCTCCTTTATTTGTCTCATGCTGAGACGTTTTTTTGAAACAATACGAGGCGAAGACGGAAAGCATCCGGGTGGCCGAATGACACGTATGAACCAATTAGAGAGAGGGTATCAGAAGGAGACGGACATCAAAAGAAAGATGGTTTGTTTGGTTGGATTCTCTGGTTGGATGGGTTTTCGGACAATGCGGGATGAAATTTGGGACGATTGCCAAAGTAGATGGTCATCGAGAGAACCAGAAAAAGTAAGACGGCGTGGATGAATGGATACGCGTGTTTGCTTATTGCAATGAGAGGAATTGAACGTTACTTTAGATATTTGAGAAATGCTAATGAGGAGTATGGTTCATTAATTTCGGGTTTTGAGTCTCATTTAAATTTAGAACTTTGAATCTGCCATTCTTCTCGAAATTGGAAGTAATCAATTACTTAATGAAAGAGAAATATCTGCAGAAGTCACTGGTACAGAAGTGAAGACTGATAGGGCGAGACAAGCAATCTGTCAATGTTGCTGCCTTCTCGAGAAATCGAGAGGTCGTAAACCATCAGCTAATTGACGATTTCTTGGAAAACAACACACTCGCGCCACGTCATATTACATCTCGAGAATCGAGGTCCACAGTTCCTTTTTATTGCATTACACAATCTGAAACAACGATCTCACAAATCTTCCAAGCCGTTCTTAGCCTGTCGAAGCCAATGAGAAGAGGAATGGACGGATGAGATGAAGATGACGCAGAGAAGACAGTTTGTAACTTTTCTCTTCTCATAAGACTTTCTCTCTCTTTCTTTCACTCCACTCACCCTGCTACAAAACAAAACCAGAAGTCTGTCAGTTGAGTCTAGTGGGTTCCCTTCTATTTTGCCAGAAGTTTTTGCAAAGAAAATAGGTAAAGGACGACGTGGCAATGGCTACTTTGTCTTCTTGAATCGGGAAAAAAGAGATTGTCAAACAAATAAATGGACAGAACCGATGAAGAAGAAGAAAATGAAGGAGGTCGGCGCCTCTCGAGAACTTCAAGGCCGCGCGCTCCAAAAACGAAGCAGATTTACTCATTTAGTTCCTAACACGTACACAAACGTTCCCGATAAACTCAACTGATTTATGACTGTTGTTCTCTCTGTCAGGGTGTGAATGAACACAACGCATCGAAAGTTGTCAAGGAGAAAGCATCGAGAAACAACAAACAGGCGAAGCGGGCGAGGCAACCCAAACTGACTATTGTGCTTTTTGTTCGCAACAATTCCAAAGAAAAACGAGTGGACGATGGGGGAGGAGCGGGCTTCTGGCAGGTAATAGACTATGACGTAAACATCATCTGGATGTTATGTTGATGAAGTTTGAGATTGTAGATGGAGAACATTAGATTCAAAACATGGGGACGGTTTATGAGATGAGCGTTGTTTCTGGAAGAAGGAGAAGAGGTTCTATCTGGGAGAACTGATCGTTTGTAGAAAAGGATCCAGAAAAGGAAATTAGGGTTGAAGAACTCAGGGGAATGAATAACTTATTGGGAAGTTCCAAACTTCGAAGATATTTACTAATAATGAACTAGAACAGTCTCAAGTGAAGAGTCGGTAACCCATGATTGAGATCTCTGACGCTCCGACTCAACTACAGACAGACACCGAACAAGCTGTCCTCATGCGCCTACAGTAAGTGGGCACAAGGAGGAATATTCACGAGTGGGTCAAATAAACGAACACTAATTGTTTTCCGTTGAGATCAGACACCTCCAGCGGCTCGAATCTGGTTGCGGAAGGTGGTAGGTAAACTTTGATAGCAGAGCGGAGGATGCGCGCGGCAAAAACTGCACTCCGTAACTAACTAAATACCAGTGACGTGGCAAAGAGACTTGGGGAGTGGGTGGGGGCACGATTAAGTAGTGAAGCTTCATCCAGTGAAAGAAGTACCGGAAACCGAAAACTGACAAAAAGTGGATGATGAATATCAGTTTCGAAAAGGAAAAAGAGTTTCGATGGGTCATTATAAATCACTGGAGGATCCATTAAAAGCGGTAAAAAGGGCCGAGGGAGAAGTGGGGGCAAACGACGAGGAGCGAACGATCTTGTTTTGGGTGGCGCAGAAATATATGTCCTCATTGACAATATAATTAATTGGGTTCTAACGGTTCGGCTGGAGGATGAAGATGGTGATGATGACTCTCTTTTGTTCGAAATATTCCCTTTTTTCGGGGGCAGGCTGATTCCTTTTTTGAGATGCAGCAGCACATCGAATTGGGACAACGGATGGAAGGGGGCATGTTTTGAAACGGCAAATACTAATTGGGGACGAGGAGGTGCTGCTGCTTCTGCGAAGAAGATGCGCCGTCGGTTGACAGTCACGTAGTGCAAACAGGCCTCGCGGACTGAGAGAGCACCGCGCGGACGGACGCGCCGCGGCCATGTTCATCGAAAAAAGTGTGTTATCAGCAGAGGAACGACCCGTTTGGAGAAGAGGGGGCTGCTCCAAGAGTCAGGGAAAAAATTAAGGGAGCATGAGTCAGAGAGACAAGTTCCAAGGAACGGGAGGATCAACGAGAATGTATCGGAATCTCAAACCAAACACTGATTTCAATGGTGTCGTGTCCTAGTTGTTTCTCTCCGGAATGAATTCGTAATGAAATGAGTGAAATTGATTCCGCAAACTACTCGTAATGAGGGCGCTCCGGGGAGGAGAAAAGAATACTTCAAGATTCAAACACGTTCTAATGTTCGATCTTGATCTCTCTTGATCCGATTTAGAAAGTTGAAGTTAACTTTTCAAAAAAAAACGGGAAGAGAACATTCATCTGATCTTCTGACCCTTTTTCAAAAAACTTCAAAGATTCTCAAACAAAAACAGAGCCGTGCTACTATACTCAGGAGGCCACTTGACTACTTGGGAAAGTAACAACTAGCTGTAGCTGACTATTTTTACCTTGCGAATGAATATCAAGAAAGGTATTGCGGTCTGGAAGTGGAGGACCGAAAGTTGTAAATAGGAGACCAAAATGGTTGAGAAACCACGAAATTGTGAACTGGTAGGGAAGACCAAAGCTAACAGGGAAAAAAGAAACACGGATGTATTTCACGGCTTAACAAACTACGAAAGACAGTTATACGGAAGCAAAGGGACGGAATGAATGGAACCAACAAGTATACAGATCACAAAAAGAGGCCGCGGAGGAGAGAGTCCAATTGTGGAAACAGAAGTTTGAGCAAACGCTCAACTCATTGTGCTGTTGCTCCCGGGCCGCCCTCGTCGCGACCGAGCAGCACATCTTTTGGTCACTCGAGTCAACAGTCTCTTTCCTTTTTCGTTTCTCTCGCCAAAAACAATGACGAGTCGGATTCATCTTGGAATCGTGAAAGGTGTGAAAAGGTAAGGATGACAGGTGGGGGAGGCTCCTGCTGGAATGCTCTTTGCGGAGCGGCGCGGCGCCGGTGGAAACCGGAGGAGTCGAGGGCGTCGGCTGCCGAAGGAGTACATGTGTTTGTGTTGTGTTTCCCGCGCAGGAAACATCATGAGGATGGGGTGCATCCGCTTGTTCGACCGGCTCGTAATCCGAATTGTTGGCAGTGAAAAAGAAGATGAAGCGGCGGTGACGGACGGCAAAAAACGAAGAGGGAGAAGATTAGTCTTGCATCAAATGGCACTGTATTGAGTGGGAGAAAGTAGACGGGTTGGCTGGTAGGATTAGACGGAAGCGGAGGACGTTCAGAGAGATCGAGGGGTGAAGAAAGGGAAGCATGTCACGTTGACGACGAGTAAGAGGATCAGGGCTGGTTGGCATGTTTTTGTTTGGGAGGAACGGTTTAGATGCAAACCAAAACAACATAACAACATTTGTTGTTTACAGAAAGACTATGAACACAATACGGTTACGAATGTTTTGGGAACTTGTAACTGCATAACGAGGCTAATCTTTTTGTGTCACAGCTGGAAAAGAAAGATACAAACTGCAACACTGACAATTGTTTGCCACTAAAGTTTTCAAACTGACGAGGAACGAGTATAGTTTTATGAGTCACCAATACTAGGAAAATACAAAGAAACTATTCAATATCTGGGAAATTGGAATAGGCTACAACTTGGTCACTAAAACACCTAATAAAAGCTTTTCCTGCAATAAATGTAATTGCGAAACATGTCCATTTTCGGAAAAAAGCTCCAAATTGAGATCACAAATAAAGCAACTTGATGTACAAGAAAGCTGGAGGCCTAAAGCGGCACAACAATAATAAGTCGGCGGCTCCTCCGCACAGTACAGGTGTCTTGCTTGCTCCGAGCAAATCTTGACCATTGTAGAACTACTCTGCGTCTCCGGCCCTTTCATTCTCCCTGTCCGCCTCAAAACAACTTGTCTACAAGAGTTGTTGATACAAACCCGAAAAGCTGGCGGTCACGTAATTCACTCCTTCTCCCCGGGCCGGCTGTAAGAAAGTGTGACCCACTCGGTGGTTGTAATTGGTCATTCGTTGCCAGTTTACGTTCTGATAGTCACCCAATTACCAAAACAGTGTTGTACAGTATCTCCTGCCCGTTTCACCTTGACCAACCACCTCGAGGCGTCACTCCACTCCTGACGCGCTTCGCTGAATCTCTTCAATTCGATACGTTCTTTGAGCCGATTAGACTTGTTGGCCGGCAGCATTCTCACTTTGTCAAAGACCTTCCTTCCCTTCTCGACCCTTTCTATTCTTGTTATTTTCAGTCAACAGCCATGCGAGTTATTCTCCTTCTCATCCTTTTCTCAGTTGCTTCCTCGTGGGTTATTTACAGAAAGAACCACAAGAAGCGTCTCATCTGTCGAGTGAGTGAGAGTCGTCGTATTAGAAATTGTATGTGTGAAAGTTCAGGAAGAAACCGAATGGGCTAATGCCACTGCAAACTACATGACAAACTCCGCGGTCCGTTCAGAGTCAGATGAGGAAGACGACAGCTCTTCATCTTCGGAGGATCATCACAGGAAGAGGACCAGAACTAGAAGAGACATCGATGTGGACCCGGTACACAAAGAGCCAATTATATATCTTGGGGTAAATTTAAAATGGCATGTGAAACTGAGCCCCGGAAGTGGCACCAGTTAAACGTCACAAAAAGAGGGGTATTTCTAGTGAACTTCCTCTAAGTTTAGCAACTCTTTGAACTTTTTCGCCGTAGTTTCAAAGTGGCTACTTGAATTTGTTAGAATCTTCGAATCTGTCTGCATAAACTCCATAATGTGTTCAGTTCCAGACCTCCAGCAACTCGACCGTGTTCATCGACGACGGCGACTTTGACATTGTCTCTGATTCTTTGACCAAAGAGGAATTGGAAATGGCGAGTCATATCCCACGCATTACTCAAGAACATTACGCATTTGCAGGTGAAACAACAGATTATGGAAACATGCAACGCCCTGAACTCCTCCTGATTCTCTCTCGCTCATTCTCATTTACTCTTGTTCCATTTACAGGTTTCCAAGTATTATAAATAATTCTCCAATGTTCTGTTAGAATCTGTTTGTCATCCGGGTTCCCGTAACCTGGAAAAGAGTACGTGCGGTTTCAGAGAAAGGCGGTCGTCCGGCTGAAACTCGAACAAATCCCCGTGAATGACGTTTGCTTGTTTGTGCGGCGTCTGCTCTCCGGAAATTCGGAGAGAGCGAAGTGCACATGATAATGCTCATCGGTCGATCCGGGGGCTCAGTTTCACGGCCATGCTAATTCGATTGACTTCATTTAGATGCTTCGCTCACACAGTGACCAGTTTCAATGGATTCGCATCCTCCGAGTATTTGGAGTGTCTGTCCGGAAGGGCACATGAATTTCAGATGTTGTTTGTCACTCCAGAAATCCTCCCACGGACTCTCACACATCATGCCCCCAATTATCTCCTCGCCACACTACAATCCATCCCGTCTCACCACTATAAAAAATATAGCGGTTGTGTTATTCACGCGTTATTGATAATAATCACGCGTCTCGAACTAACCCAACCCCTCTTGCCCCCGAGAAGAAGCCACACCTCCCAGTTCCCTTCAGTTCTCTATTCATTCATTGCAGCAGTTGTTCTCCGAGTCGCTCCAAGGATGCTTCTCCGCGTGCTTCTTCTCTCCTTGGTCCTCTTTGGCGTAAGTTTTCACTGTCTTGAGGAACCATTTGAACTGTTTCCTTCAGGTGTCCTCCGCCAGTCCGGCCTCCGAATTCGGAGTCAATCAAATCATGAAAGTCGTCGATCGTGCCACCAAGGCTGGCCATATCGACACCCTCATGTGGATTCTGAACGACACCATGTCCTACAAAATGTGCGGATACATCGGCAACAAAGAGACTTTCCGTGGGTACTTGGAAGCGCAGTTGAAGTCGCTCAACGACGTCAAGGTAACAGACGTTCAGGGAAAGTTGATTAGTGAGATTCCTGTTACAGTTCATCATCGACTACGGCAACTCGTACATCACCGAGAAGGACGGTTATGATTACTTGACATTCAAAGTCGAGACCCACTCGATCTACTCCGACAACAGTCGTGTCGAAGGACTCGCCTCTGTGACTGCCGTCAAGAAGAAGTACGGCAACTTCTTCAAAGTCTCGCACATCGATCAGTCGTGCCGCATGACCGTCAAGAGACACCACCGCCTCTACCGTGTCTTCACCAACGAGGATCTCTACGACTACCGTAGAAAGTAAACGGACTTCTCGTTGAACTCGCGCACTCATCTCCGATTTTCTTTGTATTGTAATGTGTTTTTCGTATTGATTTATTTCGATCGAATAAACTTGTGATAAGTTAACAATTTGTTATCTAATTTGGAATATTATCGAACTTCAAAGACTTTTCGTCAGTTGGATCAGAGTCTTTGAAGTCCTGGATGGCGCGGGAAGGGTGAGTTGTGGTAGTGAGTTCCAGGACACTGCAACGAGCACGGCGGATGACACGACGGTAGAAGAACTCTGGAATGTCTACGGATTTTTAGATAGTGGTCTTGGTTATTACGTTTCAGGAACTTTCGGTAGTTCTTGATGATGAACATGACTCCGATCGGATCAATCATTGGATACAAAACAAGCGAAATGCTGAGAATGTTCGCATCGGCTCCTAGAGGGATTTCGAAGATTGGAAGAACGTAGAAGATGATACATGGGATGAAGATGAGGACTGTTGGGGTCAGAGTCTGAGAAGTGATCCTGGTTCATATGTAGTTTACTCGGAACCGAACCTGGACGAGGAGAGCGGTGAATAGTTGTTGTTGGATGTACATATGATTGGAGAGGTGACACGTCTTCGCATGAGTTCCTTTGTACGTGTAGATTCCACAATAGATGATAACGAACACCATTGAACCCTGGAAAGCAGTTGAGAGGTCATGAGTCATTCGCACATCTCATACAAAAACAGAGTTGAGCATTGCTGCAGTTCCAATTGATAACCAGTTGATTACAATTTGGTTGTTTTGATTTCTGACATAGTACTCAACTGCCACGTAAAATATCTCATCAGGAGTCACATTGTATGACGCGGCCATCGAGTTCCTGAAGTTCCTGGTTGCTCCCGTGACTTCTGTCCACTGACTCACCGTATCTCCTTATCTCTTTCGTTTGTTAGATTGATGCCTACAAATCCACATCCACCGTAAACGACGGCCACGAGAACCATGATGAGTACAAAATAAAGACGACGCCATCCGGAGAAGTACTTCAGGTTCTGAGTGCTGAAAAGAAAGGGACGAACAATGCTTTGTTAGCACGTAGCACTCTTACTTGCTCATTGCAAAGTATCGGTAGACGAATTGAGCGGAGAGGGTGAGAAGTACGTATCCCACAGAGATACAGCAGATTCCGAGCAGTATCCAGACACCCCAAGATGGGAAGTGAAGGTTGTTGGTTAGAGTGAACATCATAAAAGTACCGCCAATGGTGTGGAAGCACTGAAAGCAGACTGCTTACGTCAATGGGAGATCCCCGAGGGACTGATCAACTGACCATGTGCGTGAATGTGGCTACTACCGAGAAAAAGATGCCCTGGATACTGAACCACATCATGAGATACTTATAGTTGCCGAACTCTTTAGGAGACTTGTTGCAAATGCAGTACAAGAGCAAGATGTTGATGGGAACGGAAATGGTGAGAGACGCATAGTCTGCGAACTCTGTCATAGCCATCCATGCTGGTCCTTTTAGGAGAACCATCTGGAAAAGACAATTGAGTTGCAAAGTAGAGACAGAATGGGAAATGAGGTTGTGAACGAGCTCTTTCATTCACAAAAAAGTGCAGAAAAAGAGTAAACTCGAGAAGGTTGTTGTCATAGTGATAGTAGATGAGAAGGAGGAAGAGAAGGAGACTTTGAATGAATGAGTGTTAATTAGAAGCTTTGTTCTTTTTCATTGGAAAACTTGGAAGTTATGAAATGGATGAATAGAAAAGAAAAGTGAGAGAATGAGAGCACATCACTCGTATATATATAATTATCAGCGTAGGTAGGCAAGAGTGAAGTGGATGTTTACGAGGAATGAGCCGAGATGGCTGCCCTCCCGAGGGAACTCTGTAATTAGTGAATCAATGTCTCGACGACGTGATTACTGATCTTTTGATCATCTGATAAGGTTCTCTCCATGATCTCTGAGATACTTGAGTTCCAAGTTACACCGTATCCCTGCAAGTTGCTCCCGTTGACCCTTGTGTACGTCTCTCTTCGTTCCCACACTTTATTTTTGCACGGGACAAATATGGTGTTTATTACACGTGAAGAAGATGTGTCCATATGTGTCACTTGCCGTAACTCGACCCCTCTCTCGATGGTCATTCTCCTTATTTCGTACCTCATGCTATGGCTTGTTCGGTTCTTGGCACTTGCTGCGGTTCTGGGTAAGCTTCAATGTTCTGAAAACTATTGTTACTTTTTGAATTTGTTAAGAAGAATCAAACACCGAGTTGTTGGTGAATCAGCTCTTCAATCAAACCTATGACGTCGACATGAAGCCTTCTGAAGGCTTGACTTTGGTCACAATTACTCCTAACACATTCATTCTTTTGGCAATGGACCAAACTCAAGAAACGATACAATACTCTGAAGAGTTCTTGATGGTTTGTTCCAAGTTCAATTGTTCTGAACGTCTTCTTGTTCCTTTCTAGAAATGGTTCGATCCTTTGTTGAACTGGAACCAATCGGCAGTTTCCTACGATAGAGATTGGGTCAAAGTTCCTGCTTCGAAAGTTTGGCTTCCTGATGTTATCTTTACAAATGGGTATGAATCTATTCATTCAGAAAATTTGTTATCAATCAGAATTTTCAGAATCCAGATGGATCCACTGTTAGACAGATCCCTGCAGATGGCAGATCTTCGTTATAACGGGGAAATCCGAACAAGTCTCCCTGCTGTCGTCAGTTCTCCGTGCCCTCTGCGTATCGAGAACTTCCCGTATGACGTCCAGAAGTGCAACATCACCATCGGTCCCTGGAACTTTGACAGAACTCAAGTGGCAGTACAGTCGTCCACGGAAGTTATATATCCCCAGAACGCAAGATTTGAAGCAAGTGTTTACTGCATTTCCTCTTTTAGAATACACTTTCAGGGTAACAGCGAATGGGAGTTGATTTCTATTACCACGGAGCGTTCGGATAACTATGATATCATTTTGGTAAGCATTGAAGAGCATGTACTAATCAGGATGTAATTTTTCAGAACTCGTGGTTCTCCGAAATAACGTACATCGTGACGTTGAAACGTAAGCCGGTCTACTACGTTCTAGTCATCCAGGCTCCCACATTCATTCTATGCACTCTTACAATTTTTGGGCTCTTCACACCGAATAGTAATGAAGATGAGCGATTGTCAAAGGTCAGACATCAGGTAACAAGTGAACAATACTTTTGTTTTGCAGGTCGAGTTGTGCCTGAACATGTTCGCCGCCATCTCGATGATGCTTCAGCTCGTTTCGGATATGATGCCCAAAGCCTCTCGACTTCCTCTTCTAGGTGCCCACTCCCGTGACTTCTGTCCTATTCTAGTCCTCTCTTCCTGCAGGCAACTACATAATTGCTGAAGTGTTCGTCGTCACCGCGGCAACCATCGCTTCTATCCTCATCCACCAGGTGCACCACCAAGTGCACACCACCGCCATGCGCCCTCCTCAGTGGTCCGTGCATCTCATTTCAATCTCTCTTTCCCTTTTCCCCATTTCATCCTTTTGTTCAGGCTAAGATGTCTGGTCCTTTGTGACTGCAAACGACGGCATTCGGTGTCCGAAACAAGCACGGCGCGCAGTGTGGAAGTCACCGAGACAGCCACTCAGTCATTCAGCATCCTCAGGAACTCTCTGCAACAAGTCGGTGCCCCCGATACTCATTCCCTCATCTCTCTATCCGTTCAGACCGCAATCCTAGTTCGTGGCGCCATCGACCGAATGACATCTGTCAGTGAGAACCAACTGTTGTGGCTGAAAATCCTGGACAAGGCTGATCTGTTGTGTCTTTTTCTCTTCCAAGTCGCCAATATTGTTGTCACTGTTGTTTACTGGCGGTAGATGTATAAACTCGTTGTTTTCCAATCACCCAACCACTTTCACACCTTTCTTTCTGTCTTCCACTGCCCACTTCGTCCTCGTCTTCCTCTTCTTCTTGCCCCGCTTCCTCCGTTTCCTTCTTTTCCACTCTTTTCACAAACTTTTCCAACACTGCGCGTAAAATTGAATTGGCTCTCTGCATGTCGCCGGGCGGCAGTGAGAAGTGAGCAAGAACGCGCGAAAAAGCGTTGACATGAATGTTATATCACTCACATGCTTCTGCTGTCCTCCATCATTCTCCTTCTTCCACATCTCTTACTACTACCCGTTTTGTGTGTCCTCCGACACGTTTAATTCATTGCTTCGGTCCGTTTTCAGAGCAAACACAAATAAGACAATGGGGCCAGGGGTTGCGCAACCAGCGCCAACCCGACCCGCTGAAACAATGCGTCGCATCACATCGAAATTCAGTGCGTCGTCCGTCCGGTCGAGAAATAGCACGCAGTCAGACATCGTCTTCGCAGGAGAGCTCCCCAGAGAAAAAGCACACAGCACACACACAAAAGTTTCTCAAAGACGACGAAAGAGAGCGAGAGGGAAATTTGGGGTGTGGTTGGTGCTGGTTTGGTTCACTTTTTCATAGTAGAGAAGAGAAAAAACACAAATATTTTGTTCGATTTTTCTCGTTTTTTGGTGTCGAACCGCTAGTCTAATTCAACTTCTCACGCTCCACTGCGTTCGGTTCTCGACTGCTGGTTGTTGCGTGTCCCGCCCTGCCGTGTCTTTCCGTTTCCACTTGAAATTGAAACACACCCGTCCCGGCCCGACCGCCCGGGATTTCTCTCATTATATATCATCTTCACTTCCTCCCCTTTCAAAAATTACTCGGAGACACTGATCCCCGTTAGATTGATGTTATGTTTATGTTGAAGATTTGTGGACTGACATCTAGATGGCATGTCAGGGTCCGTATGTAACTATGTCTAATCCCAGGATCTCCGTCCTCTGCTCCTTCCATTTCATTTCGCATTCCTACGGAAAACTGAAGGGCACCGAGAAGAAGAAGAAGCAGAGTGGAGCTCTTCTTGTTGGTCCAAAAAAGTTTGAAGCATGTACATGTCCTCCAGAAATCTTTCTCCGCGCCCTTACCCCACAATCCCTCCAAATCGTTATGCAGTTGAACGGAAATTTACGACTTTGCGCCGTGCTTCTCTCTCATTTCAGCTCGATTGTCATGCGGTCCGTGCCGTCCGTCGGGGGTCCCCCACATGTTCCGTCGTCTCTTTCCCCTCCCGAGACTTCTTCTTTTCCTTCTTTTTATTTTCTTTTACTTTTTTCTCCACCCCCTTCTCAACTCATCGTGTTTCGAAAAATTCGGCATGTAAACAATAGAGAAAGAGACGCAAGCGAACATCCAAATCGCATCGCTCAGCACATCTCTCAATCACCTCCAAATGATGGACTGTGACAGGTTTACACATGTGTAATCTAACCAACTTTTGAAAGAGAGAAGTGACCTCCACCTTCGTTGCCCCGACTGTCTCCCTGACTGCCACATCGATTTTTTTGTTCTACTTTCAATTTCCTCCTATTTACCGCGCACCCTCCCACAGAACTGACCATTCCTCTCCCTTTTCATCTGTTTACTCATTGCTCCAACAAACCAAACATGTTCTCAACTTCATCCACTCACTAAGAAGTTCTTATTGTTCATCTTGGTTGTCACTTCCTCTAAACTTTCCTTGTCTGATAACTCATCCCTCCCATTTCCCAGATGCGGTGCCTCATCGTCCTCGCTTGTCTGATCTCGGTCGCCACCGCCCTCAACTGCTACATCTGCAACAGTTTGTCCCAGCCAGATTGCGTGAACAACTACACTGGCTTCTCCAAGGTGGGTATCCCGGGAAACGAGTGTATTTTCCCTAGAGCTGAATTCATTTGAATAACAAGTGGTATACATATCTTGTCAACAACTCGAATTATAATGCCTTGGGACAAGAGAAAATGAGTTGAATGTACAATTCGATTTGGAAGAGGGTTGAGAAGGGGTCTGCATTGAAATCTTCAACTTTCTGAACCCTGAACATCTTTCAGATCTGCCCAGTGAAATCGTTCGGAGGAATGAAAGCCGTGAAGCCAGTCGGATGCCGCACCACCCGTCAATACGTCAGAGGTGAGCACCAATCTTTTTGTCGTTTCGGGAATGTGTCGTTTAAAAAAGATCTTCAACTTTGAATGTGTTTCGCTTTTCAAAGACTTTCTGCCATCTTGCTCTCGGAGAGTCCTTTTCTTTTCTTTCTCACAAAAAAAAGTTTGAGTTGGTGGTTGAACTCACACTTTGAGGGGGACTAAGAGTGACACACAGACTCCAGAGGTTTTTGGTTTCCGGGAAAACAGAAACACAACTTCTTCTTTTTCAGAAGAGTCATCGATTGTCCGCGAGTGCGCTTACACTGGTGAGGATGTGGAGAGAAAGTCAAACAAGGTAGGCTATCTTTCAGAAAGAATACGAAACAGTGAGACTTACCTGCCGCGTGCTGTAAATCTATTGACACATTATAGATTTTCTAAAATGTTCAGCTCTGAACCACAAAAAGAGAGTTCGAGAATCTGTTTTACTCAGATGATAATCATGATTGACACTGAACTAAATGCTCAATTGCTTCTCATAAATAAGATAAGAAATTTGAGATTAGTGAGTGACGGCAGGCTCTCCCCTGCTGCTCGAGCATTGAGTCCGACTCTAACAAATTACTGGGACCATGAAAAATGAGTAGGGAACATTCAGAAAGATCAGAAAGATGTGGTTTCATTTAATGAGCCTGGGAACTATTCTAACCAACAATGTTCTTCCAGGGATCCCTGGGAGTGTCCCGTGTGTACACCCAATGCTCTGAGAACATCTGCAACTCGTCCGTCTCCTCCTTCCACTTCTTCACCGCCACCGTCTTCATCGCACTCTACAAACTGTTCTTCTAAACTCTGAATCTCACAATCCACCCCTAGACATACACTATTGTCTCTAGAATCTTCCAATTCGTCCCGCATCCAATGCACATCCTGTTAGTCCTTCTTCGCCTCCTAGCCCCTTCCCCGTTTACATTTCACTTTCTTCTTTCCGTCCCCTCTTCCCTGATTCTTTAACCTTTGTCCCGATCCCACTGCTCATTAGTTTCATCCCGTTTCGTTTCCTTTTTAGCACCATTTGGGTATGCTTTCTGAGAATTGATCGCATTTCACCATACTGCCGTAAAATAAAATCAATGTTCTCATACCACTCTTTGAAGTTTCTATTGATCAACAGTTAACTTCACTTTTCAGTTTTTTTGCACTTCACGACAAGTTCAGGTGACCAATGCTTCTCCCCTCCAACCACAGTCTCCTGATCTCCACGTCAGCTTCCGATCATGGGCGGAGCGAGCAAAACTTGAAGTTTACCGCTAGATGTGTGCTTATTCCAATTAATTCTTTGTGGAAAAGACAGCTGAAAACGAAACATCACCTGGTGCGGGGAAAAGCAGCTCGAGCAACTCGGCTCCCGTCATCAGTCCTTATTTTTCTTCGCTCTGGCAATGGAGGATCCGGGTACTCGGTAAGGTTTTCTATCTGTGTTTAGAGCCCGTAACTTTTCTTCAGAGCTACCCAGGATCCACAAAAGACAAGGAAAGCTCTTCAGGGTCTACTCCAGTTGGCGGCACAATTGAAGGCAAATGATACTGATGGGTAAGTCCTTTAGAAGTTGACAGTTCTTTTGACTTCTTGTAACAACGTGGCTCATACATGTATGTGTTATGTTTTGCAATCGTGAATTTGCTGTTCCGTTTTCTGGCCATCCAGGCTCAGTTCTCTTTAGACTCCAAGCAAATACCAAGTTTTCCCTTGCATTTGATTCTCCATCCTGAAAGTATTCTGACTGTTTCCAGAGCTGCAAAAACGATCGTCAACATGTCTACCGAGCTGATACCCGCAAACTCGACTTCTGGTCACCACGGAAACTTCTTCGATTCCATGGTAACCGTTACAGATTATCAGCTGTCTATCAACTGACTAACTGATTTTCTATTTCTAAAAAATGTCACCACAAACCACAGAAAACAGGTGATTGTTTCAGAAGGGCGGCAACTTCACGAACCTAAACTTTGGACATGGTAGAGGGGGCGGGAAGTGGAATTGGACGAGTCTTCTGAGTGGATTCAAAGGGGATTCGAACGAGACGGATGTGAGCTCGAACTGGACTGATGTTGGGTATAACGGAACGAATCAACTTCTGACTATGCTGTCCAATTGGACTAACGTTAACTCGACGGATGGAGGAGATGATCTGAGTACTGGGTTGGACTTTGGAAGCTTTGGAGGTTCCGGGCATCATGGGCATGGGGGTGGTCATGGATTCGGACTTGACGACGAAACCAAGGTTCCTCGTTCGACTACTCACGGCACAGCCGCGTGCAGTGCCGCGAACCTGTGCATGATCACTTTCATCTACTACGTCCCTCGAATGCTCTACTACCGTGCTTCCCGCTTCGGCGCCGACAGCAAGGAACCCTACTTCGTCACCATCTTCTTTCTTTCCTTAATAACGATTGCTGGAGCCGTGATCCACGCGCTAGCATTTCATGAGTAATGATCGGAACCCTCCGAGTAGATTTTTTCTTTTTATTTTCAGTGGTATCACCAGAAACCCGCTTCTTGCTGTTTTGACAGGATCCTTGTCTGAAATGCCCGACATGTTCACTCCTCACCTCTTCAAAGCCCTTACCACTTCCATAAACCGAGCCGTCTCTCCAGTCATTTCTGTGCTTCTTCTTCAGCAGATCGGAACTCATTCTGGAGTCTATCTGTTGAACAACAGTATCATCCAAGCCATCTTGTGCATTCTCTTGACTGGGACAGTCTTCGGTTACAGTTTCTTTATGGAAAATGAAATACTGGAGACGGTGATGGAGGAGATCAAGGGGAAGAGCGCTTTCGAACTTTATGGGGTTCAGTATCCAGATCACTACAATGTAAGTTGACACTCTAAATCATTCCGAATAACTTCAAAAACTTGAGATCGACATGTTCGACATAGTCCCGCCGATTATCGCCACCGCATTGTTCTTCATTGCTCGCAGCAAAGTCTCTCGTTCGGATACTTACACTGAGGACTCTGGACCCAATGATCCGACTGTTGTTGACCGCGTTTCGAAGGGAGTTGTGTTCCAAGCGGTTAGTTGAATGCATCGTTCCCAGTCATAACTCTTTTTTCAGGTAATGGCTGTGATCGCAATCGCCGCCTTGTTCATCCGAACCCCCGAAGACGATACTGGTGCATTCACGACTTTCCTGATTGCCGGTCAGACTCCCGCGATCCATTGGGTGCTTCTCCGTTCGTTGATGCGGACCCGCAAACCGACTCGTCTCTGCTTCTTGCTCTGTTGTAGTTCTGATGAGAAGATCGGAGCAGTGGAAGGACAGGAAGGGGAAGCGAATAAGCAGCCGACAACGAATGAACCAAGTAAGAAGAATGAGGAAGAAGAGGAAGAGGAAGATGAGGATACACAGGAGACATTGGATCATAACAAGATAATCATAACGAGAGAAAGTCAGGTGAATGTTGAGAAGGAGGAAGAGAAGAAGGAAGAGAAGAAGGAAGAGAAGAAAGAAGAGAAACAATGAAAGGAAATGTTTACTTATGTTTACTCATCATTCGATAAAGTTTATTTGGATCATGAAAATGGAATAAATATTATTTTTACATTACATTAGGGTTTATACACAGTGTTGGGAGAAAACTGAATACCGTAAGCACAACGAATGTTGAATATAAAACTGAAAAATGCGAAAATGTGGATAAAAGGCAAGACGAAAAAGTTAAAATAGAGCAGCACCAAAGAGAGGATCAGGGCACGACAATCGGATCAGCATGGACGACGAGCATGATTCGCGTAGTTCGGGTGCACAGGCGGTGCGAATTCACGGACCCGTTCCAAGTCTTCGTCGTTGTTTTCGTTTAGTTGATTCGTCAGGATTATGAAGATTTGGTTGTTCAGAAGCTGGACACGGCGGATACGTTCAACCATCTTTCCGAGACGCTGAAAGTAAGAATTGTGAATATGAGTGGTAGAAAGAAAACACTTACAACTCCATTGATGACTTCATCTTTCGCATCAGCTTTGTTGATTCGATGCAGATGGTAACAGAAGTCGAGCACTTCGAATCGTCGATGCTGTCCAAGAAGAGTGATCAGCGTGAGTCCTCCCCATTGCAGCGAGTCACCGAAGAGCTCCCTGAAAAAAGGGATAATTATTTACGTGAACTAATAAGTTTTCGTGGCTTGTGTAATCATCTTATCATAATCAACACTCATATCGTTATTCCCATGTTTCTTATCAACTGATGGCGTTTGATGAGTCCAAAAACTGGATTTATGTCCAACCGCTGTTCGCAGTGCTCGTAAGTTTCACATCAAGAAGAGGCAATATAAACGACTAATCTGGTTCAGGCCAATCATTTTGTGTTCTTGCTGCAGCTCATCGTTTTCACCCATGGGAATGCCTCCATCGGGGATGCGCCTGCTTGGGTTTGATACTTGTCGATGTGGCTCCAAGTAACTGATAAAGTATTCAGGGTTATGTATCACTCGCACTCAATCTGTTAGGAATGATGGCAGTCGGACTTCTCCTGTTTCTCGCTAACAAAGGTTCAGATTCGTCTCCCAAAGTGGTGGGTGCATTACGCGATCAACTGGAATCAGTCTGATTTTCCAGGGTCTGATTCTCGGAGCTGTAGCTATGTTCAGTTGTATTGCTTCTGGATGCCTTCTGCTCCCTATTTCTTGTGTCGGAGACGGCACAACTAACGGCGACGGGTCTGACGATGAAGATCTTTCGGATCATATGTTGGACAAGAGAGACGCCGATCCTCCGACATCTGCTCCTAGCACCAATCTGAACTTCGCCGGGTCGATCCCACCAAGTGTCTTCATGCTCCTTGTCAGTTCTGGTATGAACTTCCTCGTTCTCGCTGTCGTCACCTTCTTGCTCTTTGGCAAGGCTCGAGCCAATGGCGGTTTCTCGCAGCCAAGAAACGTAGGAAAAGTAGTCATGTCACATTCCGTAATCACCTGTCATTCCAGGAAATTCGTAGAGAGAACGAAGACCGACCGAGAAGCGGAGTGAGTTTTTAGAAGAGCCAAGACGTAATCTAAGCATTTGGCATTTCAGCCTCGTGGTGCACCACCACCAAACACGCGTGGAGATCCTGGTCGCAGAGATGATAGGGATCGCCCGCCGTCAAGAGGACGCTCTCCGCACAGAGATGAGCATCGGGACCGAAGTAGAAGTCGTAGTCGTCAGGATCGTGAAAGAGAGCGGGAGAAGGAACGGGAGAGGGAAAGAGAAAGGGAGCGGGAACGAGAGCGTGAAAGGGAACGGAGCCTGAGTCGAAAGAAGGATAGAAGCCCCAGAAAGAGCAACCCGAAGAGTGGACCGAAACGTGATGACAGAGACAGAGATAGAAGCCGTTCTGATAAGGATCGGGATCGCTCCAGAAGTCGGAAAGATCGGGAAGACGAGCGTGAAAGGGAGAAAGAACGGGAACGTGAGAGAAGTCGCAAGGAACGGGAGGATCGGAGCAGGAAAGAGAGGGAGGAGAGAAGCAGGAAAGAACGGGAAGAGAGGAGCAGAAAGGAAAGAGAGGAGAGAAGTCGGAAGGATCGTGAGGAACGGGAACGTGAGCGAAGCAGAAAGGATCGGGAAGAGCGGGAACGCGAGAGGAGCCGGAAGGATCGGGAGGAAAGAGAGCGAGAGAGAAGCAGAAAGGAACGAGAGAGAAAACGTGATAGGGATAGAGACAGGGACCGTGACGACAAATCAAGAAGCCGAAGAGATGAGGATCGTCCGAGAAGCAAGCAGGACAGACCACGCAGCAGACAGGACAGACCGAGAAGCTATGAGGACCGCCCCAGAAGTCGTGATGACCGTCCGAGAAGCAGAGAGGATCGTCCCAGAAGTCGTCAGGATCGCCCGAGAAGCCGACATGACAGAAGTTGAGAACTCCTCCGATTTTTTTGCTCGAATAAAGAAACTACTAGAACTTACTCTGCATAAACCTCGTTGTCTTCGCGGGTTGGTTGACACAAAAAGAACTGAAGAGCCGAGTAGACACGGTACCATTCAACACACTCGTCGATCCAGAACACGTTGTTCAATGGATAGCCTCCTGTCCAGATCTGGAATTAGGAATTTCAAAGAGAGTTGGGTGAGATGGAACTAACATCATCTCCAGCAAGCATGTTCTTGATTCGAGTCAAGAAGTTTTCGAAAGCATTCAGACCGCAACAGAGTCGTTCCTTTGTCATCAGTTCCGCTTCTCTGGCAACGAGCGACTGCTCTTCGTTGCTGATTTTGTCGATGATCTGAGTCAGATGAATCCGCGAGTACTTCTCCTCCAACTTGGCCAGTTGCTTCATTTGTTCTTGAGCATCTGTAACACGGTTTTGAGAATAGTTTTCAATGACTAGTGTACTTACTTCGAGATGGTGGTTGTGGGACAGTTCCAGTGTAAGCGGCAGCAAGGAACAGATCATGGGCTTCTTCTTGTCCGAGAGCAACTTCCAACTGTTGGCAGAACACAATCATGTTTCCCAACTCTCGCAAGTCTTGACAAAACTCTGACTTCAGTTCGGGGTACTTTCCGACGGCATCCAAGTGGTGACTGTAGTACGAGAACAGCCCACTGCTTCCATAGTCGGCTCTCGGAAGTTTTATAACTTTCGGCATCATGTTGAACATATTCCTGGCGTGTCTCTTTATTTTGTCATTGAGAAGCCGACTCGTCATTTTCAGGAGCTCATCCAAGATTACAGCAATTCCTTGATAATGCAACAGACGAGTGATCGCTTTGAGATGCTGGGTTCCGATGCACTGACTGTACGCATTGCAGATGTTCATGAAGGCAGCCATCAACGATTTCGATCCCCAGTAGTACACCTGACCGACTTGTGGTGGTTTCTCTCTTGCCGGCGTCTTCCGGAACACGTTCTTCGCTCTGATGAATCTATGAGTGGATCCGTTGTAGACAAAGTTGGGAACGAAGTCGTAGTTGAGCTCCCAGAAGACGTGGAGGGTGATTCTGCCGTGAGGAGAGTTGACGGCATGATTGGCTTCTTGGAAGAGATCATCGAAGGAGGCGACGGAATGAAGAACTTCGGAGATGAGGGAATGGCAGAGACGGTTTCCTTCGATCAACATTTCCAGTTCCTGAAAAAAATACAACTTGAATCAGTCATTAACTTTTATACTCACCACAATGGAAGAGAGTGGTTCACTTTCGAACTTCCAGATGGCGGCATCAAGAGCTTTCAGAAGTGCCATGTTGATTCGTTGAGTGACCACTCGGTTTAGATCCACTGAACGACCGAGTAACTGAACGTGTCTCTGCTGGAGAAGACTCTCGAATCTGGTGGCCGATGGGGATCTGATCATTGTTCCAGCTCGCAAGATTTCCGATTTGAAACGTTTGTCGAGCAGCATGCATGAAGCCAGTTGTTTGTAGTGGGTGAATACCATTTCGGACAGCTTGTACACAAACTGATCGAAGCACAGATTCACTTCTGCTTCCACTTCGTCGTAGAGGAATTGCTTGTTGAAGCTGAACAGGGAGTACTGTGCCGCATCGTTGTAGAGATCCAGTTGATAGAGTGCAGATTCGATGAGAGACGGTTCATTCGAAGTGAGAATGTAGTCCGTTAGAATCCAGGGCATCGACATCTCAATCGGGAACTGGATTCTCTGTCCCATCGTCATCTCAAGGTAGAATTCTCGGAACCACAACTGACTCAGTTCTCCAGCTTCAGTCATCGAATCGGACAGACGGAACAGCGCTGGCCAATGGGCGGATTTGCGGAGGAAAATAGAGATCTTTTCAATCGTCTTTGAGTCAAGTTCCTTGCGAAGAATCTTTTTCCCTCCACAAAGTTTATCCGAGATGAGTGATTCAAGCTGTGTCCTGGCCATGTAGAGCTGAGTGCTTCCTGGAGCCGCAGTTCTTCGTGGGATCCTGACATCAGAAGAAGAGGAGTTCGCAGAGTCCGCTTTTGATTTCTTCAATTTGGTTTTCGGGTCAGCAGGTCGATTCAATTCGTATCCGACATCACAAATTGAGTCCTTCACTGACTGCAAAATACTCGCAAGCAGGTCCTTCTTGTTCTTCACAGCCTTCTGCAACGGCTCATTCACAGTGTGCTGAATGAAGGCTTGCAGCTCCACGTAGACACATTTCCTAGTCGCACTCGACATGTCAGACTCCATTTTACCAAGAAGCGACTGGAGTCCCTTGATCATTGCAATAACTTGAATCAGAGCCGACTTCTCTGCTGGCGAGTAGTTGTATCTCGTTGCTCTTTCGTACTCTTCCGCCGTATCAGGGCACTCCCGGTTGTCTTTCGGATTCGTGGGATGCAGCAACTTCCAACTGATCGTTTCCACAACCGCACACGACCATTGGCAGAGAAGTTGGATCCCGGAAAGTGCTAAAGACGTCAGTTCTCGATTCTCCATGTCGGTCAGCGGTCGGTTCTCAAGTTCCGATTTGTCAACTGCTCGAATCGACACTTCATTGTTGATTTTTGCGAATTGAGTCACATAACTCTCGTGGTCAGAACGAATCGATCGCAATTTGTCAACAATATTCACATGGCACTTATCAGCTGAAAAAGCAAATCAATTTTTCAGGGTTGAATTTGTAAACCTTACATTCTTTATCGCTCAACGGCCATTTGTTTGCTTCATAATGCGAACTTCTTCTCACAAATGCAAATGGCTGGATCTGCATGTCACCGTACAATGGAACAACTTCGAGGGTCTTGAAGATCTTATCGAGTCTCTGGATGCTCAGACGCTTCTTCTGATCGAGTTTCGCCACGTTAGCTGCATCTCCGTCCATCAAAAACAGTGAAAATGCAATGACTTTGACAAACATGTGCTTCTCGCTTGGGGACAGATACAGCTGCTGTTCGTACATGTGGGCGCAGATATTGACAACGTCGGAGAGTAGCTCTTCATAGCCATCAATCTGAAAAACATAAATGATCTCTGAAAATGACCTGAATCTCGTACCGTTTTCATTTGCAACCTCAAATCATCCTTGATTTTGTTCTGGGTGGCCAGGAACATACTCAGATTCTGCATGTCGTGAATTGCTTGAGTGTCAGACATCGTTTGAAGGAACTGTGAAGCTCTGAAAGATAAAATTTACTGTAGAACATTACTATGAGCGTCATGTTACCTTCTAAAAGTGGAAAAGTCATTCTTGATCGATGCTTTCATATTCTTCAGCTCATCCAATACGGCAAACATGTTGATAAAACGGCCAAGTGTCAGAAGATATGCCTCGGAGACAAAATCTCTCCGCTTCTCCTGATGACACAGGCGACGGACTTCTTCGCAGAATCTTTGTATCGCGGTGAGCTGTAAGAATAGGATATTCATATGCTTGGAAAGTAGAAACAGCTCACTGTGAATCGCATGAAACTACTCAGTTTGTTGACTTCTGGCTTCAGCACTTCCACCACCATCTCATTGATTTCCGTTCTATTTGGCTGATCATTCGACTTCGCCATCGGAACTGCACGAGAGCAACATCTCCAGGTGTACAGGTTGGCGGCGTGTTGCAGTCCTTCAGAGAGCATGTCATTCTGGAGCATCTTTCTTTTTTCTTACAGAAATCTTTGCAATTAACTTACAAACTGCGCATGTCTTGTCGCCTCCTCGCTGTATTTCGCGATTCCCGTCACAAATGCACTGCGGTCTTCGAAGTTGGTGTCGAAGTTCGCTCTGAACCGGGATAATTATTTTTAGCTCTAATTTCAAATAAACAAACCTATAAAGAAGTGGTAGCGCTCTCGCTTCGATGTCGGGCAAATCATCGGGAAGAACAAGATTGTCGAGTAGCTGCAAAACATCTGTCATTTTTCTATTTGTTCGACTCAACTCACCGTCACATTGATTATGGCGTCTTCGACCGAAACTCGGTTGGTACTCATGGCTCTCGTGGGTTCAATAAACCATATGACAAGTGTTCTGAAAAGAGAAAAGTGAGCAAAAGAGCAGGAAAACAGTTTGAATGACTCATGCCGTCGGGCCGGTGAGGGCTCGTAAATGCGGGGTACGCAAACACCGTCACCCATAAATGCATACTCAGTACAAAAAATGTTTTGCGAACTTTTCAAATTCTGAATTTCTAAATTCGAATTTGAAAAAAAATTTCCAATGTGGCTTTCTCAGTGCCAAGCTTCAAAAAAACTTCCCATGTTCCACAAATCCATGTGCGCGCCGTAACTGAGAATACCAGCAGCTCCCAAACATGTTTTGCTGATTTTTGTGTTTACAAAAACAGGCCCTGCCCTTATCAACTTGCAAATTCTCCTCTTATCAGTCTCGCACCTTGCATTAATAAGTCATCATTTCGCCTCTACTCTATCTACTTTTCAGGCACAACTACTCCCGCAATGAACACGCTGTACGAAGACCGAAAAGTGATCCTCGGAATCCTCGGAACATCTCTCGTTTCGTGGAATGTAGGTTGTCTATTAGAATCACCCCCAAAGAACGCTTTCAGCTGTTTCTAAAGCTCAAAGATGTCGTCAAAACGCTGACAAAACCAAAGTCCGAGTGGGTACCCGTGGGTCGCATCAAGAGTCTGCATTTGTATCCGATCAAGTCATGCAAAGGGAAGGAGGTGTTCCAGTTCCGATGCACTCCACTCGGTCCGGTCAACGGAGAATATCTCGATCGCCATTTCCTTGTGATCAATGGAGAAACTGGAAAGTGAGGCGCTCATGAATAACTTTATGTATAACTTCCGAATTCAGATTCCACACTGCTCGCACCAAACCACAGATGGTTCTCATCGAAACTGTCATTGAGAATGGAATCGTCACAGTGTCATATCCAAACAAGAAGAGCGCACAGTTTGGAATCGAGGAGGTAAAGGCCAAGAAGGAATTGCGGAATGGATTGTGAGTTATCTAGATTTAATTCTAACTCTACTCATCTCTTTTACAGCCTCCATTGTCAGTTGCGCACAGATGGATTCGACTGTGGTGATGAAGCTGCCGAGTTCTTCTCCGACGTTCTTGAAGAGCCGGGAACTCGTCTGATCATGTACGATTCGGGACTTTTCACCGAGAGAACGTGCAAGACAGAGGAGGGATGGTGGAACAACCCGGTTCCGAAGAGAATCGATGATGTTAGTTTCTAATTCACATTCTACTTTGATATATAAACTTCCAGACTGCCTATGCTGATCTGGCGCCGTATATGATCACGACTCAAGCTTCCCTGGATGATTTGAACTCGAAACTCGACCACGACGTGTCCTCCATCAACTTCCGCCCGTGCATCGTCGTGGATGATTGTGGAGCGTGGGACGAGGATAAATGGTTGGATCTGCGAATCGGAGAAGTCGAGCTGCAATGCTTCAAGCCGTGCACTCGCTGCATTCTGACGACAGTCGATCCGACGACTGGAACTAAAGACAAGGAAATGCAGCCGTTGAAGAAGCTTCGCGAGTTCCGTCTCGGTCCCGGAAAGTTGCGAGAGGAGTTCGGAGAGAGCCCGATCTTCGGAGTCAACGCAGGACTCGTCCAGCCGGGATACATCCATGTTGGACAGACCATTTGGGCCAAGTACAAGCCGTCGGCGTTTTAACCACAACAAGAAACAGAGTTATATCTACAGAAAGTACGTATTGCATGTTTTAAATTTCCCAAATTTGTCATATAAATCTTCCCCAACAACTTCCGTTTCGAATCAAATAAAATGTACTTTTATAAATCTTTATATACAACGAGAAAACAGAAATCTAAAATCTCTAATCGAGGTGACATTACGGGAAAATAAAGGATGAAACAAAAATCTAATAAAACTATGAAAATTCGAAACTCGAGGCAAGAACCCGACATGAAAACAAAGTAATCTGTGGAACCGGTGTACAGAAAAGGGATGGGATGGTGAGAATGGGCAGAATGGAAACAACCTGAAGGGGAAGGAGATATGTGAAAGAGCCGATCACGGAGTGAAAGGAAACCGTCACGGAACAGAAGAAATCGGGAAAAGGGAACTGGTGAAAGAATCAGAAGAAGTGCAGGACTACCAGTGCAAAAATGGAGACGATGGACGTTGTGAAAGCAGAAGAGGAGTACTCCAACGACTTCACGGAAAGATCTGGAAAGGAAACATTGAAACTCAGTTCGGAGACTTCGATCAACTCACCATTATCTTCTTCATGAATCTCAAAGTCCGGTTCATACTTGATCCTCGAATCAGCATCCTTGTATGCACTGTTCATCAAATCAGTCACGTACTGCACATTCACCGGATTCCATCCATCCCTTTCCGAACTTTTCCTCTCTTCGGCATGTTTCTCATTCTCAAATGTTCCCGTTTTGCCTTCTTTGGCCATTTGAATCACCTGGAACATATTCATAGACTAATTCACCCTTGAAACAAAACAATTACCTTCATGATTTGCTGATCCTGAACCCCAGCAGACGCAGCAGCTTCCTCGAACTGAGCAGGTCTCCGGAACTTTGGACTCGTCGCCATTTCGAGATCCCTCGGTAGCATATGGGCGCTGTCGTCTTCCGAGTCTTCATCCTCCTGTCCGCCTGTCATCTCGGCGCTGCTTTTCGCCACGAAATCCTCTTGTCGGCGAGTTGGAGCCATTGGTCTGACGGGATGAGCTGGTGGTTGACTCGCATTCACTTTCATGACAAGCCGCATGTTCTTCGATTCACAGAGTCCGAATCTTCGCTGAGACATTCCTTCCGCTTTTCCCGATGATGTGGCTGAAAAGTTTTCATTTCAATGGACCAGATGGATCATAACACTCACTCATATAATACACATTCTGTCCGACCTGATATTCCTTTCCATTCGGAATCGGATTGAGAGGACGGATGAGTTGTGCAACATTCTTCGGCGGCACCTTTCCGTTGTGCATCTTGCCCTGACCATTCAGCTGTTGCGTACGAAGCATCTTATCCGCAAGTCCTTCTGGTCCGCATCTCAGCACTTCCCGCGAGTTTGTCTCCCAGAAACAATCGGCAGAAGCAAACTCGGAAACTTCGTAGATAATCAGGTACTCGCCAGCGTCACGATCATCGTTATCCGGGCAGACAAACCGGACGACATCTCCCATTCGAACCTCGATTGTTGGTTGTCGAGTTTTGAACCTGAAACATCTCAATTTATTCAACTTATTCAGGCCGTCTCTATTTCCGTTCCCCATTAACGTAGAACACACACAAAGAGTCTCTGTTTTCGCTTCCGGATCATTGAATTCGATCCCCCTCCTGTAAATCAAATAATTCCCGTTCTCTCCCTTCCGCCCTTACGCAACGTCTCTAATTGGCGGTGTCATTCGACTGTGAGCTCCTCATAAAACACAAAGACATGCGCCAAGAAGCTGCCATTTGGTCAAGAAGCCCTCTGTGCTCTTTTTGGCGGCAAATGGCCGGCTTAGAGTCTATTACCATTCGACATGTGTCGACGTACTTGAGAGAATCGGAGAACGACCGAACGACTATTAGACCGATTGATAAAGTGCAAGAGACGGAGCAGAACTGAGATTGTGCCAATTATCAATGTTTACCCGTCTAAATTCGGCTAATAATCAGGGCCATGTGCACGCACGCTAATACCATTCCCATAGAAGGGATGCCACCTGCCACCGTCTGCCAAAAGACAAATAAATTGACAGCCATTTGACAACAAGCACTCTTCCTCCCAGTGTTCTCGCTAATAATAATTTGTGCCAAAGAATTAATGACACATTTATCCGGGAAAGTGTGAAAGAAGCTGTGGTATCTGGAGTATCACATTTCGTCCCAAGTCCCCGGGTCACTTCACACATCAATTTGCCACCCAATTCCCCACTTTTTACAATCCTCCGGATGCGATGTTCTCCGTGCCCCTCATAAATTCTGGACATTTACGACCAAGTTGTTACCACGAGAAGGTCCACATTTTATGGGGAGCATCGGAGTAAATGAGCCAAAAAGTGGCCGGTCCCCACGCGTGCCTAATGGCCGATGACCGCTTCTCCACGCAGTCTTGTCCTTTTGCAAATGACTGGACAGGTGGTAAAAGAATGCGGTGTGCAGGAAGAAAGTCGCCGAGTCATGTGTGTTGTGGTACAGTCCGAACAGTGTGTCTGAGGTTAATTGCTAATAATGGGTTCGGCATTTCTTCGCTGCCCTTTGTCCGTCTGATTCACTATTCGTGCTGCTAATTTTTGAGTCCCAATTACCGTAATCCGACATGACGTGATCGTACCTGGTTTAAACCGATGCCATCCTGGATCGTCCGTCCAAGAAAAGGAACGACCCCATAAATTAATCGGCAGTTCATAATTACAGTCTTCGCGACAAGAGAATCCCCATAAATTTCATCCGATTGAGTCTGGATCAGTCGGCGGCGCGTGTGTCCCTTATCAAGATGCAACATCGTCCGCGCATTTTTCTCCATTTCCCTCTCGAGAGCGGCGCGGGAAACAGCCACTGCCACAACAACCCAACTCAATTATCCCCATTTTAAACGAAATTTACTCTGCCTCTTTTTGGAGCCGTCTATGTTATATGGCATACAAACTCATAGGGGAGGAGACGAAGCCTCTATTATAGAATCATCTTGAAGAGTGAATGGGCAAGAGATGAAGCACATAGTACGTATGGGTTGGTGGACGGGAGCAGTCAGAGCAAACGTTCCCACGGCAGACTTTATGAATCACTGGAGTGACCGAGTAAACACTCTTACATATCAAAACATGTTTAAGAATTCAACGTTGCCCCGTCGAGATTGGGACTACCCTCGAGAAGTAAGTAGACGTCCTCCTTCTGCCAACAGACGTCCAAATGTTCTCGAAGACGTCCTGTGTGTGTGAATACAAACACGTGTTGCGCAACTCGGACCCCAGGCTCAACAGCTTGCGAGTCTCATCCATATCGCATAAATTTTGATCACCGTCCGACCCGTCCGCAACTATTATTACACAAACTTGTGTTGAGTACACACAATGGAATAAAGAACTGCGGGATTAGGATCCAGTTACCCGTTCATTGTGCCCAGGCGGATATACCCATCTCGGTTCTTCGTTTACTTCCAAAACATTCCCTCGGGAGACTCGCCGAGTTTCACCAAAGTGTCATGCCAATTTGTTATCACTCGGATCAATCATCGTAGATTGACCCCCACCTTTTCCGCCAAACAAGTCGGTGGGTCGACTGCGGGGGCAGGAGAGAGTGAGTGACATCTAAATTAGGATCGGAACTCATCCGAGCGTGTCTTCCGTCACCATGATACATCCGAGGACGAACTGTGCGAGGCGACGACGCATTATTACACCTCCACCTTACACCTACTCAAAATCACGCCTTCTTCGCTCATCCATTACGGAAACAAAGTGCGAAAATGCAAGACAGCATACAGGAGTAGTATTTCGACCAGCTGACAGCCAATTTGCTGACGTCACACTGCGATGATTCCAGAACGGAAATTGGCGGACTCCGATGTTCATGGGGACAAAACAAGGCTCCGGTTACCAACATCCATCTTTCTCAGGCAAATAAACAGACGAAGAAAGACAATCGAGGAGCTCGTGGGCCGTGCATCAATACACGTGTCAATGACCCTTCAGGTTAATCTCAACGTCCGGTCTGCTGCCATGGTCAATGAGTGCTTGTCCAAGATTAACTTCTCCGTGAGAGGGTCCACTGTTACATATTCATACCAGAGACCAGCCATTTCTCAAATTGGCCTCCATCATTTTTTCGCTCTGCACACGGCACCCCAAGGAGCTCCGAAAATTGAGGAAAGCGAAGACAAGACACGGACCCACAACCAAATAAGCTCTTGTTTATCCGGAACTAGCCCCCTTTCGCAGGTAATTAACCGACCGCACATGCTGGCAGAGACTGCATCCGAGAACCTCTTATTATTCGAAACATGACCAGCTCAAATGAGTCCGATGTCCAGATTATCCGTGTTCCCCTGGCAGATTTATCATTTCATAATCCCGACTCAATGAGCTCACTGCCATGTTCATTAGTGCCCAATTCATAAGTGATTGCTATGACGACCGAGGGGCAGGTTAGCAGTGTCGAGAAAGAAGGAAAGAGTAACTCTGGCTAAGCAAGTAATTTGCATACTTGAAAGTGTCATTTCTTCGTCTAACGTGCTCCCGCGATTTCTTTTTGATTTAGTAATGCGGCTCAGCTCGCCGCTTTGAGCCCCTCAAGCTGCAGCGTTTTAGACAAATTGAAACGTACAAAATGTACGTGATTGCTCATTCAAATGTCGGATATGGGGTGCTTTCGCAGATATTGGACATGTGAAATGGGATGGATTGTGGAGAGGGAAAAAACGGGAAAGTGTGAGGAAGGAGAGCCGCAAATACCATATGTTGGCAGGAACGATGGACCCACCAGTTGGTGTCAACATTCAACAGACTGTCAATTTACATGAGCTTCAAACCGATGAATATCAGTTTAATTGGGTTCGTTCCCCTGTCATAGTCCATCATTATAATAATCGTATCGAGTGCTAATTAGTAAGCCCGCCTCTTGAGACAACCGAGGATTCTGTATTGCGCAAAAACTCGTGCACAGATGGTTTCGGAACAGGGATCCTTCTAATTTTAAGATTAACCCATCGGGAACGATCTCCCGGTGGTCCCGTACCATAATCACCGCCATCTTCATCTTCGTCCTCGTTATTATTATTGTAAAAGAGACAAATCTATTGGTCTATTCCTCCTCGCGCGGGACGGCGGCATTTCTCAAAGAACGTGTGCAACGGACTGCCTGTAAATCTCGGTCTGTCGCCCGCGCGCAGACTTTTGCGTCCTTCCAAGGGTCCCAATAACAACAAAAGAAGTTGATTTGCATCGACCGTCCGTCTTCAGTCCCCGCACTCATATGCAAATGCAGAAATCCCCGTCACCACGATCTGGGAACCTTTCGAATCTTTTGTATCCATCGCAGGTGTGTTCTACTAACTTTGCCACCTTCTAAGCGATTCGATCAGACCGACACCACGGCTGTTACCGCCATCTTTTAATGATGTGCGACGGCGGCTAACGACCCAATCCCGAAAGGGAAGATAGCCTTCAAAGACGAGGGGACAGGTGTTTTTCCACGACCTAGTTGCACTGGGTCTTTGTGACGGAATACCGTATCAGTAGCCCATTAGCTGCAAACAAACGAGTTGCGTGGAGTCTTTGAAACTTCCGCCAGAAGGAAAACAGAACTCCTGGTGCTTGTGTGACGTAACAAGACACACGATACACCGGACCGTTTTGGCGGAAAGAAAGCGCTGGCGAGCGTGCCTTGTCACATTTCATCTCTCATCTGTTGTGATTTCAAAAAGCGAAACGAAAACGCTAGTCGGTTGAGGTTAATGCGATGCTTTTTGCGTCGCCCGTGGTTCTGCCTGGCCGCAACGAAAGATTATTACAAGGATAAGGATCGGGACGCAGGGAGCGAGCGACGCCGTAAATCATGCGCCGCCTGTGCCCAGAAGACGTAGACGATAAATTCTGAATCCGACGACGAAGAAAGGTCACTGGTACCTCCCAGATGATGAAGGAAGGCCAGAAGACGTCAAGTGCTTCAACGACGACCACCCGCATTCCAATAACATGGAGCCGGAAATGGGCTCTTCAAGTGAAACGGAGAGCAGCAGAAAAGACAGCAATTTTGTCCTACTCTCGCCCCTTTTAATCGCATCAAGATGTCTAGTACAAGTAGGAAGGACCTCCCGTGAGAAACCCTCCCAACACCTGAGTTGCATAACACACATGGCTCGTCAAAAATCCCAATGCAAATATTAAGGAGGAAAGGTCCCTACTACGCAACACGGCTCAAGTGGATATTGATATTACTCCAAACAAACGAGTGCATACATGCACCGATTTCCGGAACGGACCTTCGTGTTCACTCACGCGAATTCCTATTATCTAGATGTATCGTTGTCATCAAGTTTGACGTAACTGTGGGTAATTACCGTGACACAGTGCTAATCTTATCTAGATACGAGCCAGACTGAGCCTCTGGGAAACCTGAACAGACCTCTCTATCCATCTTTTCTTCTATTGTTCATTCTGATTATCTGGAACAACATGTGTCGACCACACCTAGTTAACCCAACTGACAGTGCGAGACGTGTTGACACCTGACAAAAAGTGACACCGACCTCCGTCCATACTACCAAAATGCGCACCGTTCGTTGTTATGCAAATAACCGGCGGCTGGTATTATTCGGTTTGTCTCCCGCCAAAATGATCAGTAAGTAACGAGAAACGGGAGGGAGAAGAGGGTTTCCAAAGAATAAGGAAGAAGGGGCGAAGACGTGTGGATCGGTAAACAACCGGAGAGGAAATCGAGGAGCAGGTGATGTGGCTAATGGAGCACACCGGATTGTGCCAGTGGTCCCGGAGAAGCGGCTGAACAATACATTTGTGGAAAGGACCGCTCCTCCCGCACGTCACATTTACAATTTATAAGCGAAGAATTCAACGACTCTGTTCTCACATTCGCCTAGTTTTCTAAACAAAATGATGGCAGCTGCAGCTGGCTCAAGACTTGCCGACGAAAAGCCGACGGTCCCTAGAAGCACCTGCACTTCATCTCTACACGGGGGACTCTCTTATCTAAGCGAACAGACCAGTAGTTTCGAGCCATCTATTTGCCCAAGTTGATAAGATTAAAACGAAGAGCGCCCCGCGCGAGAACTATTAACTAATAGGGAAAGGAGCACAACAGATCACAGTACAATGAAAGAAAGAAATACTTACAGTGGGTTTGAAGAGTTCCAGGAGACGACATGCTCATCGGCAATGACTGATGGGAGACTGTGGAGAAGAAGGAAGAGTGAACATGTTAGTAGAGAGTTGACGAGTGGTTTCATTATGTCTGAAGAATGAGATTATACAGTAGAAAGGGAAGAGCAGAGGAAAGTTGAGACGGGCAAGCGGAGATGAAAAGTTTGAAAACCGAAATTAGAAAGAAGTCCTAAATGTTTGTGCACCACCGGAGAAGGAGGAGGGAGGGAACTGACCACTACTATGCAGTAGGAGACACTTGGGGCGAGAAGACACGGGCCGCAGATCGGGGAAGGGGAGGGTGCAGACACGGGGAAGACGAAAGGGGCGGGGCTTACAGAAGAGACAGGGCATCTGCTGGTGGCGGGGCGGGAAAAAGAAGCGGATTGAAATATGAGAAGAGCCGATGGAAGAGGAGGCAAGTAGGAAGAAGCTGTTGACCGTGTGGAAGAGAGCCTATTAAAATGGGGATGAGCTGGATGAAGACGAGAGGACCGAGATGGCACGGGGTCTTTTTTGAAATGCGCAATTGCAGCAATTAAGAGTCGTGAGAAGAATTGAGAGCTAATGAGAAAGAAGAGGGTGAAGTCGAAAGAGGCTTTTGGGGAGGGAAGTTCTTCTCCGTAACCATAACTATTCGACTTCTCTTTCTATTCAATCCCTTCAAAAGTTGACCCAGATCCATGAAGCAACTAATGTAGCTAACAACTGTGCTAATCACCTGATAAACCATGATTCCGACTGATAACCCAGAACATCAAAAAGAACCGTTCCCGATGACATAATTCTTTGATTAACTATCCCGCTGAAGTCGGTTTCCGTTGTTTTATCAGTCAGCTCTCTTGCAGTGTTTACTGTCACAAAGGGATTCTGACCGACTCTGCACACGCGGCGTCTTGTTTGATTCATGATTCACTGACTCATTTGACCGAACGTCGTAACTTTTTTGAATTTTTGTAACAGAAAGAAAAGAAGATAGAGAGTGGAATGTTCGATAAACGGGCTTCATTCCAAGCTTCTGAAGAAGATGGCTTTTATGATGAATAGGGGAGAAAGGCGACGATGACAGTAACCCAGAAAACCAAACAAACGAGAAGAGGAATCTAATGGAATCTCGCTTCTACCTTAGCGAAAGCGCCGACAGCAAATGCATTCCGCTGATTGCACAGCGTCACGAGATTCGTTCTGATTGATTTTCAGAGTTGTTGTTTGTCCGGTTCGAGCCGGAGCTCAAGACAGAAAGGAATTCCAATTTGTGCATTTCTGACATGCCGACAGCTCGACAAGTTATGAGATTGCGAAAAAAGCGTCCACGATCCGTCAGCAGCCTCTTTCTTCTATCCGAAACTATTCATGCGTCAAATTTATGACCGTTTTTTCAAGTCGCACCCACTTTTTGGGCGGTTTATTTCTCCAGCGATAGCCTCTTTTGTTCCATTTCGGATATTATATACGAAAGTTTCCGATTCGAAGAACTATTCGCTCAGGTTCCGAAGCTTCGCGGGTTACCGGTTGATGAATTCTTGGCATGATGGCAGTCAGTCACGCATTCATGCTTCAAGGTTGGACAAGTTCCAGAAAAAGAGGAGGCGAGACGCGGGTGGCAATAAGATGGAAAAGAACTAGATGGTGGGGTCAGGTAAAGGTGAATTCGGGAAGAAGAACAGTGTCGACAAATGGGTTGAATTGCGCAATTATTAAGGGCATGGGAAAAATTAGGAAAGAGGGCGGAAACTAAAAGGAAACGAGCGACATTGTCACAAAGTAATGTGTGTGTGAAAATGAAAACGAAAATGAAATTTGCGTATGAATTCAGAAACAGAATGCAGATTTTTATCCGGCCGCAAGAGATTGGATCAGAAAACAAACAGATAGACAGGGGTTTTTTGTATGGAGCACAAGACATTCCGAGGGAAAAATAAGACGACGAATGGGGGCTTTCTCGAATTTCTAGAAGGAATGAGCACTGGGAGCCAAAAACAACGCAAATATAAACGAGGAGTGAATGAATAATTAAGCAGTGATCGAGAGTCTCTTTTAGCACCCTCAAGCTGAGTGGGGTACCTGACAACAGTGGTCTCTTGATGGGTTCGCGAGATAAAAACAGGCGCAAGAGCAGTGTTGTTTGCGCGAGAGAGCACCTCGTAAACGAGCGAACAACGACCTTCTCGCGCTTATCTGATCGAGCCGATAAATCATTGTGGCACATTTAGATTCTCAGGTGGTTTGGATAGCATTTAGGGGGTCCGTTGTAAATTTTCGGTTGAATGAAAACATCAATTCGCGTAGCGAATGGATCAGTGATCGGGAAAAGAGTGGATTGCTGGGAAAATTTTAGGAAAGTCGTAAAGTGTACAGCCTGAGAAACTGAAATACTCTGTAATAATTGAAAGTAATGTTGATCCCTTGATTCACAGTCAACACACCTACAAATTCTTCTTCGAAACTTCTGATTGCGTAGTCCTTCGTCCTTTTACTTCCGTTTTGTTCCGCTAAATAATTCATGTTTGACTCGAGACACTTCGAGTATTTAGTCATGAACAAGTTTATTGAGGTATTGCGAACAGTAAATACACGTATGTTTCCTGGGAAGTCAAGCCAAACAAAATAATAATGTAAAATTTGATCGGAAAAAGAATTTGTTCATAGGTACATTTATCATAGTACAGATTCTGTGGATGAAGATGTGATCGGCAGGGCTAACTTCTTCTGAAATGTACTTATAAGATAAGATTGATCATGTGTTCACTCACTAATTTCTTCTTCTCGTTTTGTTCGATAAAACAACTCTTTGCGAACTCCCGAATCTGCGCCCGAATGTCTCCGTTACAGTGGAAGTAGACGGGCAATCGGAAGGCAGTGGACGAGATAGTGAGCACGGATGACAGGTCGGCCAGGTATCTGTAATTGGATCGTGATGTCTCCCGTAGAGATAAGGTCTCTCACTTGTACGTCCATCCCTCTCCCAGACTGCCGAGCACGTCAGGGTTGATGAATTCCATGATTGTTATCAGCAGGTTTAGTGTGTTGGTCAGCAGGTAAATGGTGATTAGAGCTGCCAAAGTGCGTGTCGCGTCTCGCTTTCGTCGACGAGCTGCACATGCCTCCGAATTGCGACGGAGAAGAGTGGGCATTTGCTGGAAGGGTAACAGTTGGAAAGGGGTCGGAGGGAATGAGGGAGAAGAACTCAGAAACAGTTCACTGCAGGGCAAGCAAACTGAACAACTTAGGCGTGGATGCCATGCAAAACTAAGCTCACATCGCTGGAAGAGAAGCTGTTGATTGTAGAAGATGTCAAGGAGGGATGAGTAGCGATGAGGGGTCGGTAGGCATCGGAAGAGGCGGAGGTGGCAGCACTCTGGCAACGATTCTGAAAAGACACGTCACACTGGCACACAGAAAGCAACTTAGGAAGCAACTCAGTAACACAACTCAAAATAAAAACAGAACAGAAACATACCTCGACAAGAACTGACTGGAATCCATTGATGTGAAGTTTGTTGAGATTAGTGATTGTGAGAGAGTTCAGGAGAAGTAGGAGAGCGAATGGAAGGAAGACATTGAAGATGGAACGACACCAGAACATCCAGATGGTTTTGTAGCTTTCACTATAGAATTTGAAAGTTTTTGAAGGTTATTTAGGAGTTTATAAATAGTACCTTTTAGTGATTTCTGAGAGATCCAGACGTAAGTTTTGGAACGGAGGACAATGTGGAAGACTCTGAAGTTCCAGTTCGAAAAACACAGATCCTTTCATGAAAAGAGCACATGATGCCACCACAGAAATGCAAATGAATCTTCGTTGAGGGGAGAACTGAATCGAAGACTTCAGAGAGCAGATGTATCGTTCGAAAGAAGCAGCCACAATGAGGAGAGTGGAGGCGGCGATGAGTACTTGGCCAACAGTTGACACGTATTTAATGTAGAAGTGCCAGCATGTGTAGAGGAACTCGACGCGGAAATAATCCCAGACCAAAGACGACGGGAAGATCAACTGGAAAGTGGGAGAGTTCTCTCTGGTTCGATCTTTGTTTTTTCTTGGAAGTTGAGACTGGTTCGACCGGATCTAACTAGGAACTTCAACAAACCAAACTTCCGTTTCACTCAACCAACTCAAAGAACTTTCTCCGATTAGTCCACGCTCTTAGGCCTTTACCTCCAACTTTTTGTGTCACCCACAAAACACACAATGCAATTCAATTAGCCAAAAAACGTGCTTTTTGGCGCCTTCCAACAGGTGAAAAAATGGAAAGCAAATCGGAAGAAACACGAGAAAAAGTAATTGGATTGTTTCAGGTGACCGGGTGGAAAAGAAGGAATTTCAGCCTGATTTCCTTGTAGACTAACCATAAAACACAGTTCAACCAGGATGTCGAGACATGCCAACAGGAACAGGTAGAGCAGGTTGGAACGGAGGAAATCGAGTCGACGGAGGGAGAGCAAGAGGAATGTGTTGAGCACGATTCCGATGGTGCAGACAGCCGTTCCGATTCCGACGATCAAGATCATTCGGAAGGCGTCGGCAGCCGGAGGATCCTCGGCACATGTGTCGTTGATTTCGATCATCTGGAAATGGAAAGGATATGTTAGGAAAAACGGAAAACGAGATGGAGAGGAGTGCTGGAATATCCTTTGTTTTTGTTCTTTACAAAATGAGCATGTAGACGCACTTTCTGTGCTCAGCTCCTCGCAAATTGTTTATAGACAAAACGAGAAAAAAACGGAAAGAAAAATGGAGAGGGGGAGGGAATAGGAGGGGAGACGGGTGGTCCAGGACATCGGGTGACAGAGAAGAGACATACACCGTAATCAGCTTGTGCTCGTCATTGTCGTACTCAAATGAGTCATTTTTCTCGGAATCCAGATTTCCCCGTTTCAAAGACCAATGGGACCAAATAATTCCATCTAGAAAGACCCAATCCGGATTAATTCACAAGGACCGAAGAAGAACAAGCTGCACCCAGAGAAACGAGGACGCAGCTTCCCTATATACAGCAAGGGCATCGAATCTTGTTGTCGCCAGAAACGAATGGGAACACGGAGAACATCACCAAACAAATGCTCAATTTGTTTTTGTTTTCACTGAAATTCCAACCAGCCCAGAACAAAATCGAATTCGGATTGAATTTCGTTTAATGGAGCCACAAAAGACCAGAAAAGGACGTAAGGGCAGGCGAGGAAAAGAAAGATTGTGGGCTCTTTCTCTTTTTCGTTTTATCTTTTGGGTTGACGTTCACAAACCGACAGGAAGAACATCATAAAAGTGAATTCAGATGCAAAGTGACGGGGGAAAGGGAAGAGGGAAGGGGCAGGGCACTGAACTCTCAGGAGACGCTGTTTTCGTCTTCGGAATTCGACACGGTTGAGTGAACGAACAGAACGGGAAAGGGTGAGAATGCAGAATGAAGCGAGTGATAGGAAGTGATAGACCATGATCTGTTTTGACACGAAGAATTAGGAGAGGATCAGTCCTGTACGCGTCAGAATCTGGTTGAGTAAGTGTCAAAATCTGATCAGTTGAAGTGATCAATCTAGAAGGATTTCGAGACATGGTCGTGCTATGAGTCGGTTCTGAGAATAAGAGGAAAATGAAGTCGGAGGAGGAGGAAGTTTGAGAAGAGCAAGTGGCAGAGTTGCATGAACCACGCCCCCAACTCGGCAATAATTGATGGGTTATGCATCGAGATTGCGAGAATATTTGACCAGAAGCTCGAGAGAGTCTGCGAGCACATGAGAAGGGACTACGGTAGACCAGCTGAAGTGACTTTCAGACTAGAAAGGTCACGGATTGTTCTTTTGTGTGTTCAGCTGCTCCAGGGGAATCTCTATTCCAGATTCACCTGCTCCACCCTCACGGCACAACAACGATTAGAGAACATCAAATTAGTCATCGTAAAGAAAAACAAAGCGGGCGGAAAACGGTTAGTGGAAACGGAGGATGGGGGAGGAGGGAAATAGGAGACTAGTGCAAAGAATGTCTCTTGTTGGTCCGTTTTGGTTACCGACAAGGAGCCAGGGGAAGTGAATAATGGGCACGATTCGATTAGTTATGTGCAACTGGACCACAAGACAAGCATGTTTTGGTTGCGAGCAAAAAACGAAAATGCATGAAAACGTGAAAACGACGTTTCGTTTCTCCTTTCAGCAAACGACCCGGAGATCGACTCGAAGGAAGAAGATCTGATACATAAATGAATTATTGAAGTGTTTTCGGTGCATGTTAGGTTCGATTCTGGGAAAGGAATCTTTGTGAACGAAACTAGGAACGGGCGGAGACGGAGAACGAGAAAGCGGGAAAATTAAAGTGAGGTGAGTTTCAACCGGAACAAAACACAACAACAAGTTTGCCTCTGGGAGCTGGGACTGATGACTAAAACGGTGAACGATTGTTTTGTTCGTTTAGAAACAATTTTGAGACCCTCTCCCATTTGGAAGAACTATTTGAATCTCTCGAGAACGAATCAGAATGAACACTCCTTTTTCGGGTTTAGAATTTGGGAAGAAAGCAGAAAAGAGGGTGGAGGGAGTGGGAAAAAACCGAGGCCGAATTCATTTGTATCAGTACAATTCGGCGTCTTTTTCCAGAGAATCTGCTCGTTTTGGAGTGCGATTCTTTGAGGAATGAAGTGCTTGGAGCACTGTAGACGTATGGGACAGCAGTGATGCATTTTGGAGGAGATGCTCTGTTTTTGCACTTTGATGGATTCCCCAAAGACACGTAGCAAGCGGCGGGAGGATTCATAGGAAGCAGCAATTTCTTGTCTACCACTTCCTCAACAAGTCAAAGAATCGGAAGTGCAAAAAGACACTGGAGTGCTGAAACTGTAGAAGTCAACTTCATTGAGGTTGTGACCCAAGCAAGAGTAGTCTCTATGATGTTTACAGCAAGTTGTACATTTCCTAGATCACCTTGTATGTACTCTGAGGAATACTTCAATTCCAGCAAACAATTTTGGTCGCAAACTTATTTATTTTCGTCTCGTTTCCTCTCAGAATTTCCGAGAAACAGCAACTCAATTACGGGTGCTCTGGAAGGAAGTATCAGTGGAAGTAAGGGTGTGAGGGTGGATCGAGAGAGATCGGAGATGGCACCGGAAAGAGGTCATTTGGAAGGTCCTCGTGGGAATCTTCCAGAATATACGGGACCAATTAGAAATTCAGAGATTCTCGCAATGGGCTCATGAGCTCACCCGCAACTCGAAGCCAACGTGTTATTATGGGAAGGGACACAAAAAAGGCGAACGAGGTGAGAAGAGGTGTTTTCGAGTGGGCTGAGAAGAATGTGTTGGGGTCCGGAGAAGGAGGGGGAGACGGACCAATTGGACACAAGATCAAGAGTGAGACAACTCTCGCGCTTTCTTCCTTTCTCCCCGTGATTCTGCACTCCTAATTGTCAAAGGAAAAGAGATCGAATTATGGAAGAAGAGACCATTCGGACTCTTTTCTTTTTTGCAGAGCAGAACCTTTGGACAAGTTGTCGTTGTGACTCTGAAGGTGCCTCGCCCACTTCCGGAAGAAATCACAAGGCTATTATGTCTGGATGAAAGGTCAAAGTGACGGAAGAAACATGTTGCGGAAGAATGTAACATGTAACATGTTCCAGCCGAAACTTCCGTTTCCGCAATTGGAGACAATCCGATAAATTGTGTTCGTTTTTTGGCTCCACTGACTTGACAGACCAAAACCCGTTTTGACGAATTTCCAGACAAAAATAAACTAGGACCTTGACAATTGAAAGAAGGAAAGGCTAGGTAGGGATGGAGGGAACGTGGATACCAGCTGTAGCGCTGGAAAGCAAGTTTTCACAAATTACTGAGATATTCCAGTGTGTTCCGGAGAGTTTGGTGGTAAGGGCAAGATTTGAAGCATTGCGAGCAATTCATCTTGATGAAAAATGGAGCTACAAAGTTCTGCGACGACGGGATGCTTTATGCAGACTATTTCAGACTTTTCACTTGGAAAACTGGGTTTCAAAAGACTTCAAAGATCTGGAGAATTTAGAGTTTGTGATTAACTGAAAATCCATCAGTAAATCAGAAAGTTTGTTAAACCAACAATCACATAAAGTGGGGGGTAATTCCAGGTTTCAAATACCTAAATTCTGATTGTCAGCATCAACTCACTGACGTCTTCACAATTATCACACCTACGCAACACTCAAAGTTCTTCTGACTTTCAAAAAGATCAGCCAAAAACCGAGAAATTAGTCTAGACACAGCAGTGTTCGCTTCAGAAAAGGTTCGAGAAAACTGGAACAAACTGCGAAAGGATTGTCCAAATTCGCCTGCGAAGACACCATAAAACGCAGAAGGCCCCCGGAGAAAACAAACTTTAACGACTCTTTCGGTTCTTCGAGCTTCGTTTTGAGCAGCTACCTTTTGAAAAGAAAAGACTTACGTTGGGGTGGCGAGACCTGTGAAAGTTGAAGAGCATCATCTGCATTTTGAGGCCGGCGTCCTGGAATGTAGGGAAGTTGTGAGTTTTATGAATCAGAGAAAGAGAAAGAGCTGATTAAAGTTCGAGGCAGAGTTCTAGAGGAAGGAAGTGCTGAGGGACTCGCTGATTAGCAATCTCGGCCCCCTCAGGTGGGAAGGACAATTGGGTTTCGCCCGCCATTTCGAGTGGGAGCAGAGTGCCTTCCACTTCCCACGTTTGACCAGTTCTTGCGAGATTCATCGGAAACTCGCTGGTTTTTTGATACACAGAGCAATAAATTATGAGGAAAGAGTCATAGTTAATCAGCATGGACAGCGGGCCACGCGTAATCAGCTTGTGAACCGAATAATCTGCTGCGTTGACGACTTTGAAAAGTTGAACAAGTTCGCCTCGAAAAGTCCGTCCCCGCACTAATTTCCCAGTTCGAGATCACACGGATAATTGTTTTTGGGAACCGCGAAGACACCGACGACTAACTGGCTCTTCTGCTCGTTTCTGTTTCTTCTCGTGGTCCCTCATAGCTCATGACGTGGCATTCTTCATACATATTGCCTCTTGGTTTCGTTTTTGTTTCGTGACAATCGAAACGAATCTCAGATTACATTTCATCGTCCGAAGGAAGGAAGCACGAGGGTGGACGAGGGTGGCTGGAGGTGGAGGTCAGTCAGATCAGAGATTCGAAAAAGGAAACGAAGTGAATGGGGAATGGATGAAAAAGTGGGTGTTTTGGACGAAAGTGTAACAGATTATGATGTCGATAAAACTAAGATGGCAGGATTTCAGAGAAAACTGAATCATACAGTAATCTGCTACTATTTCTTTTTGAGCCAGCAAAAAGTATGATCACGTGGAGATGAGAACTTAGTCTGCACGGAGAACATCACAGTTATCCTCTTGAAGGAGCGTAACACGTAATCCGTTTGAACTTTGCACTCATGAGCAGAAAAAAAAACACGAGCTGCTGCTGAAGTGCACGCAGTTAAAACTCATTGAGTCAGCACCCAAATGGGAAAGATGGATTCTTAGAAAATTCCGCGATGTTTCAAACTGTTGGAGAGCATGATTAGAATCGGAAGACTGGTTGTTGAAAAGAAATCTGGTAGATTAGGAAAATCCAGGAGCCAAAGAAGATTCGACAAGAGATTAATCCAGGATGTACTTTTCAAAACCTTGTTTCCGAAAAACTCCAAAAATGGAGCTAAATGACGTGATAAGTAGTAGCGTCCACAGGGTCCGCGGACTTCGAAAGAGGAAATGGCACGAAGTTGCTGAAATGCTGGAAACGTAGCAGAAGAGGGGAGAGAGAGAGCCGGATATCCTAATCCAATGATGCCATTTGCACCTGAGATGAGCATGTACACCGCCTATCCAATAGCCGTTTGTGGATCAGGATGGCTTATAATAAAGGAACGAACACCAATAAGTTGGACAACAAATACTGGGGATTCTGTCTGAGAGGATCATGGAACAGAAAGAGGGCAAGACGGTTTCATTTTATTCTTCTGATAAATGAGAAAGTCTTGCTTGAAGAGCCACGTGGGCCCTGAGGGGTTCAATCATTGCAGACTTCAATGAGTATGTCTTTGTGGAATTGAAGACGGGCGGTACCGCTGGGGATGGAATGTGGTGATAGTCGACGAACGAGACCTGAAACGGGATGACGTGGCGCCAAACGGGAAAGACTGCCTACCCTTTTCACTGTGCCGACTGCGGGCAGATGAGCCGGACGATCTGGCTCCTCTAAGCCGCCTTCCTCCAGCTTCAAATCGGCCAAAACATTGTGTTGGCCACGCACCAGATCATCCTGAAGCCAAAGTTAAGATTGTTCTTTATCTCCTTTTTCAACCTGCATGTAGTGTTGCACGACGCACGCACAGAATGCGTCTCCCAAAACATTGAGGGCAGTCCTGATCCGATCTCTGAAAAAGTCAACGATCGGTCAGTTCTAGGAGTGTTCACCAACATGAACCAGTCAACAGTGAAGAGCAGCGAGATATCGGAAACTGGTAATCCGACTGCCGACAGGATGACGAACATGGACACGAGACCCGCTGGCACGGCGTTCAAACCAATTGAAGCGAAAGTGGCAGTGACGCTGGAAGAAGATTGGTTGAAGGGGTTAGGGAACCGAAATAGATACCAGACGGTTATGATTTCTGCAAATGAGAGTGTGATGTTGTTGAGTTGTGCTATGAAAATAACCGCGACCGCTTCATAGAGAGCGTTGCCGTCCTGTGAAAAACAACTGACGCTCTGGGAATAGAGCAGCTCGACCCACCATGTTTATCGTGTTTCCGAGAGGCATTATGAACCCGGCTATTCTCGAATCCACGTGCAGGTTGTTTTCGACACTATGAATGGCTTGTGGTAAAGATGCTCCACTAGAGGAAACTTCAGATTTTGAAAAACTTGTTTTGTTCAAACCTCGAGGCTGTTCCGACCGCAGTCACGAAGGGTTGCACCATTCCTTTCGCAACATTCAAGGGGTTCTTTCTGGTTAGGAAAAAGAATAGAAGAGGTACTGCACAGACACAGTGGAGAAACAGACATACCATCACGGTGAATACGTATCTGAACTTGTCATTATCATCAAGTAATCTGGAGGTAACTAAACAAAGCCATAGTAGTGATCATCTTTGAAATGTCATCAATATCCAGGATGCTGGAAGCAATCAGACTAACGATGCCAATCGGAGCAAACCACATCAGGGCTGATACAAACTTCATTACAACTTTATCGAGAACGATAAAGAACTCCACAATGAATCTTCCCTTCTCCCCCAGCTTCGAGATTACTATTCCGAAGCCGGTACAGAAGACTATCAGGCCTGGAAAACATAAGTTGAATTATGGAGTAACTAATGACAAACCGAGGATGTTGGTTCCAGCACTCAATTGAACCGTCTTCTTCATTACTGGATCTGTCCCGTTCCCTGTTCCGTTTTTGATAACATTCTTTTTGACAACAACGAATGTCGTTTGAGATCTTTTCATCGTGGCTTCCACAATGTTTTCTGGGAACATATTCCGGATGAGATCGAGGATGGTGTCCAATGCAGACAGGTTGGTTTCATTCGACACATCATCCAATGCTCTGTTCTTCACGTCTGGATTGCCAGGATGGATAAGGAGAACTATTGTAACACCAATGAGACTGGCAATCACGACTGTGGTCATGTAGTAAAACAGAGCCATCAAACCCATCTTTCCGGATCTCTCAGCATCCATTTGACCGAGAGCTGTAGTGAATTCCCTAGTATCACAAATCAGAAAGTTGTGGACTCACATGAAATCAGCGAGGAGAATATCAATGGAAGAATCATGAGCTTCAGAACTTGCATGAATATCTCTCCAGGGAAGCCAACCAGATTCAAGACATCATCTGACAGCTCGAACTGTCGCAGTAAAAGCCCGCTGCCAAGGCCTAATCCAACAGCTAACAGGGTGAAAATCAAGAGGTGATTCTCTTTCATTCTGCACTATTCTGAAAAGAAACAGCAAGTTTTCAAAGAATGTTTTTCGTTTTCTTTGAAAAACGAGATGTTTGCAATGGGCAAGGGTTAGTTTCGCGGTCAACAAGTCGTTGACCTGAAGGAAAGATGTGCCGATAACTTCTTTTTCATTGAATTCTGGTAATTTTTCAGTCAACCACAGGACAGAGTGACTCTTTTGTGTCAATTGAGGGTCGGGATATGTATGTTTTGAGGGTGGACGAAGGGAAATATTTCCAGGAAAACTCGAGAAGCCGCGAAGGTCTGGTTTACAGTTAGACCGGGTGAAATCATGAACAAAACATGTAGTTGGTAGATCAGTCGGCGTCGATGAAATGGAGAGAGACATTTGCATAAGTTGGCAACGAGTTGATGGAGAATCTGTGAATCGGAGAGAGATCATGAGGAGAACGTTCCCATTGTTTGAATTCAGGCACTGAACCTCTCTATTTCACCGTTTTCTTCAAGAAAGGCTTCTCATTTTACCATTGTTTCAGTTGTGATAATTCGATCAAAAATCATCCAATCAAAAGAAATGTCGTTTCGCCATGTGCTCCTCGTCTCTTATCTCAATTTTATTACTGGAAACCGTCCTTCTCCCGATACGAAGCACGCCCGTTAACAAGACATTCCTGCTCCTTGATGCTCCTCGGACTGCTCGTTTTCTCCCTCGCTTTCCAAGGTTTGTCACCATCTTTTCGTTACTGATCTCTTCCAGTTTTCCAGGCGCTGTTGCCGTCTCGGAATGCGAGGAGTGCAAGACAATCGTGGATCTGTTGCAGTTCGAATGGGGAGAGCAGAAGACGGAGGACTGTGTTATGGAGATTGCCGTGTTCATCTGTGAGACATTCCATATTGAGGACAACGATGTCTGCAACTTTATCATCTCCGATTTCTCAGTATATGGGAACTTTCGAAGTGTTGGACAACTGTAAATTTCAGGATGAGTTCATGTATGTCATCAAGCAGATCCTCGTCACACCGCATCAACTTTGTGGTCTTCTTATGAAGAATGGTAAGTACTGACGCTACTGCCTAACTGATTGTCTGCTTTTTCAGACTGCGGAGAGTTCGTGGATCCTCTGGCTACCATCTGGAACATGACGATTCCTGGAAACCAACCAGCGTTTGTTCCAAAACAGATCGTCCCCGCCGGCAACCCAACTCTCCGAGCCCTTCACCTCACTGATCTTCATGTTGACATGTTCTACACTGTAGGACTCGAGGCACAATGCGACACGCCGCAATGCTGTCGTCCGCAAGATATGAATGTGGTATGGTGACACTCTGTGACAGTCTAGTTTGTGATTTCGAATTCAGGAAATCGTGAAAAACGGTGAATCGGTGAAGCAACCAGCTGGTCCATGGGGAACCATCGGGTCTTGCGACACTCCTTACTGGCTTCTCACCAACATGCTCCAACACATTGCTTCCACTGCTGGACCCCTCGACTACGTGATGGTTTCTGGTGACTTGGTCTCTCACACAGTCTGGGCATACACCCCGGAGAGTCACTCGTTCATGGTCAAGAATCTCTCGGACACGATCCGTTCTTATTTCCCGTCAACTCCGGTCTACTTCGCAGTCGGAAACCACGAGGGAGTACCTGTTGATAAGTGAGAAACCCTCTTTTTTATCATCTCTCTTCTTTTCGTTTCTAGTCTAGCCCCGCATTTCACCCCGAAGAAATACCACATGGACTGGTTGTACAAGACAATGTCCGATTCGTGGCAGGGATGGGTTCCAACTGATCAGGAGAAGACTTTGAAATAGTGAGAGATTCGGGAAACACGACACAGACAGAGAACTCTTTCAGCAACGGATGCTACATGAGGAAGATCTACGACGGTCTTCGAATGATTTCACTCAACAATGTGTATGGAGACAGATTGAACTTGTAGGAATTCTGATATCAGGCATCTTTTGAGAATTACTTCTAGCTGGCTGTACATCAACCAAACTGATCCAGATGGCACTCTTGGATGGCTGATTGATCAGCTTCTTGATGCCGAGAAAGCTGGAGACAAGGTTCACATAGTGGCTCACATTCCAGGATCCGACTCTGAAGCTCTCGAAGGATATGCTCTCAACTACTACAAAATTATCAACCGGTTAGTGTCGCAGTGGCAAACTTTATCATCTAACAGCTAAATTCAGGTTCGCCAACACCGTCGTCGGTCAGTTCTTCGGGCACACTCACTCGGAGCAGTTCTACATGATGTACGCGGATCCGGATGACTACAAATCGACTCCAACAAAGTAATAAAACGAACAGAAACATCTCTGATAACATTCTGATTGCAGTGTTGCCTACTCTGCTCCCTCGGTCACTCCGTACTCGGATTTCAATCCTGCATACCGAATCTACACGATCGACGGAGTTCATTCCGGAACTACCTACGTTTGTGTTTTGTTTGCGAATTGATGATATTTCACACTTTTAGCAAGTAATTGATTACGAAGAGTGGTTCTTCAATCTGACCGACAACAATGCCCATCCGGAGAGTGTCCAATGGACTCAACTTTACAAGAGTGCCAACATGGAATACGGATTGAAGGGACAGATTCCGACAGAGTACAACCAGATGATTGAGAGAATGAAGACTGATCAGAACCTGTTCAATAAGTATTTTGAGTGAGTGAACGTATTTGAGTCTGGAACACAAAACCATATTCCAGGAACCACTACCGCCGTACCATCTACGATGGACTGAACCCATGCGGGGACCAGAAGTGTCGTAACGGATACATCTGTGATGCTCGTCAGTTCCATCAGAATATGAAGTTATGCACGGATTTGGAAGCAGGAGTCGTGAAACCGGCGGAGGAGCAGTCGAAGAAGTATTCAGCCCGTTTCAGACAGTCTCAGGAGAAGAGGGCTGGAAAGGCTGAATGCAAAATATAAATATTGATATTTTTGAGATTTTCGGGTTGATTTGAGTGAGAATGAAATTTTTGAACAGAATGCCGAGGGAGCCGTACACGGAGTCATTGTCATCAATGGTGTTAGAAAACAAACAGAAGAAGAAGTTTGATTGAAATATTAGATTTTCATACAGAAATTAT
>LR538432.1:3311-50076 GCA_900883565.2 Caenorhabditis panamensis | reverse complement strand
CTCTCCATTTAGAAGCGAAACCTCTCCATTTAGAGGAAAAGGAAGAAGGCAGTGGAAGCGATGAAAACGAAAGTGACGGCGACGAACTCGGAGGTGGCACTGGTGGTGGTTTTGGTGGAAGTGGAAACGGAGGCTTCGGTGGCGGGGGAAACGGGGCAGCCCCCGCGATTGCCGTGTGAGATATGAATAAATGATTTGACGTTTAATTGTCTACTATTGTTTTTATACACTTTGTGAACAGCATTGGAAAAGCATCAGTACGAGATGGTTTTCCGCATCTGCATGCACTTCTTCATCCGTGTCTTTCTCGGTGCAGCGTTCTTCTCGTTCTCTTCATCATTTGACTGCTTGGAATCTGAGGTGCTACCATTCTCCTCGTCCTTCTGGCTTCTAATCCTGCCGGAAAAGCAGATTTCACGACCATTCTAAAAATTGGAAGGTCACGTTTCCAAGTCATTGGTTCCAACAACCAATGTCGTTGTGTTTCCCCCATTCTTCTCTATCTATCCTATTCGCAGAGCTCAAAATGCTTCGAATCTTCATAATCTGTGCTTTCATGGTTACTGTAAGTCTCTCTTCTTCTACCGTAACTCTACAGTACCTTTCAGGTCTCCTGTCTCTCCACGCCTTACATGTCGAAACTCAAGAACGTTCTGCTCATCGGAAAAGTGGTTCAATTGAAGAATGAGTCTTCTACGGATCCCAGAGTGTAAGTTTGCTTCATTGAGAGCCTGTTTAATGGTTTTTAGAGCCGTCAACTTGATGTTCATCCACTTCAAAAGCGCCCTGACAAATGGGAATTTGACGGAGGTTGATGGGTTCTTCCAGTTTCTACGGGACGCTGATAAGCTTTTGAAACCGACTTGTGAGTTGAAAAGGAACAAAAAACATTCAAAAAACCTGTTAGAAAACTGTGTTTTTCTTCAGTCAAATCTCTCCGAGGAACCGTTGGAAGACCTGGAGTCGAGAAGTTGTTCTCGGGGATGTCGGTAAGTTTTGGCTTATAACTAGAGAACAAAACGAGATAGCAAGAAGTTGTCAACTACAAAAATGTAGCCCGATATTAGACGGTTATTTCTTTAGTTGACAACTTTTTGATATCTCTAACGGTTCTTGAAATTTAACGCCTCAAACTTCCAGTTCTCCGCGCTCAACTGCCGCAAAACAATGTTCATGGCTAAAAACACGACCACCTGCGACGTAATCATCCGGTTCCCGTGGCAAACTCTCACGCATCGGAGACAATTGAAGACTATTGAGGTTATGAAGGTAAATAAAAACAAGAAAACGAAGAGAATTTGATGTTTTTCAGGATCCCAAAAAAGCCCACAATCTGTACTCGAATGGTTATCAAATCGTCAGTATCAATCGGGAATGGGAGGAGAAATGGGCGACGGCGTGGATGGATGAGTATAATGAGAATATGAAGAGGATGAAGGAGCAGGAAAAGGAGCAGAGGGAGCAGGTAGATCAGTGGAAGGTGGTGTTGGAGGAAGATGAAGAAGAGCAGGAATATCCTTCTTTTTATGTCTGATTGGTTGTGTGTAGTGAACGGGAAATAAAAGGTTTAAAAGTTTATTAACAAGAGAATATTAGGATACAGAAGTTATTATGAACAATAGGAAAGTACCGGAAGAACAGAAGGATAATACAGGGAAATTAAAGAAACAGGGAATAGAAGTTAGAATAGAGGGAATGGTGGCTGGAAACTTCAGTATGGGATCGACTTGCGCATCATCATACACTTTCTCATCAATGCCGTCTGCTTCGGCTTCTTCACTGGAGCAGCTTTCTTGACTGGAGCCACGTTCTCCTTGTTCTCTTCAGCTTTTCCCTTCTTAGCATCTGGAGCAGAAGCAGTCTCCTCGGCCTTTCTCTTCCTTGACTCTTCGGTCTTTTTGGCATAGCGTTGACGGGCCTTTTCGTTCCTCTGTGCCTTCTTCTCCTCTTCTTTCTTCAGTGCTTCCTTCTTGGCAGCCAGCTTCTCTAGGATGACAGAGATAGATCCTTCCAGATGCTCCATTTGGGCGAATGGGGTGAGAATCGCCTCGACATCCAGTTGCTTGGCAACATCGAGCGGTATTGCCATGACGGACATGGTGGTGAGGGACTGAGCGGTCTGAAACATAGAGAAATAAGAAACAATTCAAGAACACAAGGAAACTAACCTCCTCATTCTTTTGCACCTTCTCCAGCAGGACGGACAGATACTTGCTGTTGAAAGCGGCCATAGTGCGTTGTGAGTGGTAGAGCTGAAATAAAGGTGAAAATAAGAACGGGAGAGATAGAAAAACAAAAAATGTCAATAACAAAAAAGTCGATGAAAAGAGGAAACGAGAGAGCAAGAAAGGAGCGATCATCCGGTGAGAGGGCAACGGGTAAGAATGACCCGTTTTGGTAGGGACAGGAAGGGACACAATGGGTATTGAGAATCGTCGCGTAGTGTAGACTATCGAAATTTTTTGCTCAATAAATGATCGACTGTTATGAGTCTCGGTGGTATAATGTGCAGATGAGGGGTAATGAAGGGTTGTTTGGTGGATAGATAAAGACGATAAGTAGAAGGTTTTAGGATTGATTAAGGTAACAAGAGATTAGTATCATACAGGAAATGTTATAAATAGGAACAAAGAGAAACATGTAAAGTGACAGGAAGAGAAGAGAGATACAGGGATTCGTGGGAAATTGGAGAGATTGAGGTGGGTGGAAGATGGAATAGTGGCAAAGGTCTTCAGTAAACAAGAATACAAATAGTCGATAATAGAAAACAAACGAGAGAGCAAGAAAGGAGCGACCATCCGGTGAGGAGGCACTGTGTAAGAATGACCCGTTTTGGAAGGGACAGGAAGGGATACAATGGGTATTGAGAGCGATTGAGTAGAATATCGACATTTTTTGCTCAATAAACTGATCCACTTTTACGAGTCCCGGTGGTAAAATGTGAAGATGAGGGGTAATGAAGGGTTTTTATGACAAACCAGAATACCAATGAGAAATTTTTATTGCTCAGGTATTCCACAAAATCAAAACAAATCAAATTTAGTAAACTGTCTAATAACCAATGAGGGATTCTTGGAGAAATTGGTACTTTGAAAGAATACAATCTCCAATTCCTCCATTCTCCCATCGAATTCTCTTGAGACTGCCCATCTGGAGGTTGATTCCTGGCGAGTAGAGTTTTTGAGAAGTTGTAAAAGTTCGGGTATTGGGAAGCTGATTACTATGTTGTATTGGGTAATAAATGGGATGAAAGAGGATTTCCAGGACTCCAAGAATGCTTTGAAATCCCCTGCATTTAATGAATTGGGTCCTAGTTCTAGCCAATGTCCTTGAAACTTTCTGAACTGATCTCCATTGATCCCATGGTAAAAATGACGGGATTCCTGGCCTCCAATTGTTAATGCATTCAAGTTTTGAATGTTAACACCTTCAAAAAAGTTTTCTGGAATTCTAAATCTCCAATCCACAATGAGTTCCGAGCACTTTAGGGAGTGCAGAAGATCTTGAAGTTTGACGAGGTCACATGGGATTTTCGAGCTTCCAAGTTTCACGCAATTGACTCGAATACAGCTTGGAAGCATTTCTTTTAGCATTTGAATGGGTTCTTGTTCTGAGCCAATCTAAAAACTCTTTTTTTATTTGTTTCTATGATCCCTGAAGTCTTACCGCTTCAAGCCAAAGTAGGTCAACTTTTGCTCCTCGTAAAAAGAAGTCCACAAGATCCGGGGTCAGCGAGCACACTTCGTTTGAGTTGCTCAATGTGAAACTTATCTTTTCCTGAATGTACCGGTCAAATTGGCATGGTCTATGGAGCTTACGGGGGTCACAAACATTTGACGAATGGGGATTGGCATCATGTACTTTTTGTATGTTTGAATGAACTTTTTGACTCGTTTTGAGACACTTTTCATTCGCTGGGTGGTACGGAATTCGGTCTGAAAAGTTTGCTGTTTCAATGAGCTCATAAACTTTTTTGTGTTGCCTAGATCCTGATACTTTTTTTGGTTCAGTGTGCTCTACTCTGTTCCATCGAACACTCTCTTTCTCTTTCTCATCACCTGCCCCTATCATCACTTCTTTCTCTTCTCCCGGGGTATTCCCCAAGAGAAAACAAGTCAGGTGTCATAGTACGAGGAGAATCATGTGAATGGTGGCAGAAAAAGATAAGAAAAGATAACAAAGAGAGAAGAAATATGGCGTTGGTGGTTTGATTTTGGTTCTCGTTTTTTGAGGTGACCATTGGTCGGGAAGGGAGAGTACAACTTTGTTTAGAATAGAGCGTTTGACTTGGAATTCAGACTGAAAGTAGTTATTAGTACTGTTAACAAATTTGCAAAGTTTCAAACGGATCTGATGAAAACTGATGAAGATAGGGTCCCTGAACTCAGGGCTCTTTTAGCTGATTTGTGTGAAACTGGGTCTTTTTGAAACAGGCATAACTTTGCTGAAAATGCTTTGTTTTTGCTCAAACTTTGACTGTTAGTACTCAAAGGTATTAAAAACATATTGTCAAAAGTTCAGAGCCAAAAATTGAGATTTCAATGAGTAACACCTTCTCAAAGTTGAGTCTCGGAATCCGTTGAAAGTGGGAGTCACTGTTTCGAAAACCTTTCATTGTCGGAAAATTTCATTTAGTTCTGATGGATTGATGTTGTTTCTACCTTTTAAACCTATTTTTTCAAAGATATGAAGAGTTCAGAATCCTCTTAAACGTTCCACCACGTTTCTTCTAAACGTCAAAATCCCAACTCACCCATTTCAAAATTTCCAGTTGCAATTCATTGGGCAGCAACTCAAAATCGAACATTTCCATGCTTCAAACAGAATTATCAGACTTTATAGAATCCTAAAAACCTTAGAAATTGAAAATCGGAGTCTTGACAACCTTCAAAACCTTCAGAATACACTCAAAATGTAACATCCCCATCAGTCCCTCCCCCCTCCCTTCCCAAAGTGGGCGGAGCTTCGTGGATCGCATGCTTTGAGTTCAAACGCTCAAGATACGGATGATAACAAAGAGAAATCAGTGATTGTGAGTGGGTTTTTATGTATTTTCGATTGGCCGACTAGTCAGATGGCTTTGGAGAACAACATGTTTTATGGGTTTGGGAGGGGCTGAAAGTGGGGGAAAGTACGTTTTCAGAGGCTAAATGACTGAAAAATTGTGTTTTTCGGGTTGCATATCCTGAAAAAATCACTTCTGGTCCTGAAATTGATGAGAAATTGATCGAAAAAATCTGCAAAACTGAAAATTTGTCAAACTTTTCAATGAGAATTGCGTTTTTACACACTTTTTCAAGAGTTTTGCTCTACACTTCTCAGAAAACCAAGCAAAATAGCCCAAATCAATCATTACTTGCGAAAAAACCATCAAATTCGAGCTCACAGAGCCCCAAAAGCCCCCTTCTCGCAAAGTGGGCGGAGCCTAAGCGCACACAAAGTACGCCAGTCGGCGGAACCCGCGAGGTGTCGGCTGCAGCGGCAAGTTGGGTCTCGGCGGCGCGCCTGATCAAGTCGGCAATGACGATCACAAATCCGTGTTTCAGACGAGAGTTTGATGATAAGAAACCGGCTGAGCCCACCCAATTTTTGGAAATCTTTCTTTGAAAGTTCATAATAAAACATTGGAATTATGCAGGATACATTTCAAGGATCCCCAAATTCAGTAAAAACCAAATACACCTCTCGTTTTTCACAACCATGATGATTCACTATTCATCCGTGTATATATTTCGTATTGTACAGAAGGCAAGGTGTGTTGGGTGTTTTGTGACGTCACGGATAGTGGTTCTGTTGTGTGTGAAGAAGAAAGAAAGAGAGCAAACAAACTGGGCGGAAAAGTATCTGGTCAGTGGAGCGTGTGTATTCGTTTCTTTCCATGTTCCTTCTCTTATCTGATGTTCTTTATAGCCTCTATAGGCTTCTGACTTCTTCTGTTCCGCTTGATGACGTAATCAAGCCTTTTCTATATTCTTCGTTGATTCTGAAGGCCATTTTGTTGAGTATGACTCACTGAAATTGATAGTGAGAAACAAAACAAAAAGAACCAGACGGTTCATTGATAAAAAAAGGTGTTTTTGTTCCTGTTTCGCAAGCTATTTTTGTTCTCGGGTAGGTCTTTACTTTGTTTTGCACAGTTTTCAGCTTGTTTCTAAATAGTTGGAAGTGTTAGTTATTCTAATATTTTATACAATGAAGTATCAAACAGACTCCAAAATGTGCTATGTCTAATTTTGTGATTTTGAAACCGAGACATCAGTTTTTCATGAGTCAGTTAGCAAATTTGTCATTTGGGCTTAAAAATGAGAAGAACGTGTATAAAAAGAGAAAGTAAGATATGTATTTTGATCGAAATCTCTGTTTTTTTGTTTCAAATGTGACTTCCGACTTTCGACGTTTGGTTTATTCATGTTTCAAATATTCTTGAAACAGTAGGGATTTCTGGAACTCTCGTTCAAAATTAGTCCTTCTTGCGTATTATTCAAAATTTCGGTGCTACAACAATGCTTTGCAATTATGAACAATTCAGATCCAAACAGACATCATAAAATTAGAAAATCAATGATAGGCTCTTATTACATTCACAAATAGTCAGTCCAAAAATTCTATCCTTGAAACAGTAACTTTTCAGTTTCTTCAATTCTTGAAAACTAACAGTGGATAAGTGATTCTTGAATATTGTTTTTCCGTTTTCAAGCATACCTACAGTAACTTCTCTGTTTCACCATTTACTCAAATCTTCAATTCCGCTGAATTTGTAATTTCAATTTCTTTCTGTTCTCTACCCAACAGTTCCGAGCTTCTCTCCAATACCTCAAAATTCCTTCTATTTCGAAAAATTTCGAAATCTTCTAGTCCTTCATTCTCCTCAATCCGTTTCCTGTCCCTAACAGATTGTAGAAAGAAACTTTTCTGTTTCTCCTACTTATTATCAAGGGATTTGAAAATCTGAAAACGATTGCTTTTTAGTCCCTCTACCTCATAGTTACACCAAATTCTACTATCAGTTCAAAGTCTCCTCAAGGTTTTGTTTCTGTTTCACTGATTTTCCAATTCTTCCACATTTTTCAACTTGTCATTCGAACTTCCTTTTGCAGCAATGCCTAGTAACCTTCTCAACCCCCTCAAAATTCCTTCTGTTTCGAAACAATTCCAAATCCTTCATCCCTCCCCTCTCCTCAGTTTATTTCCCATCATTGTGTCCAGTTCTAGCTTCCCCTCAACCGTTCCCTGTCCTCCGTAAATTGCCAACACATTCCTCACAATTTCACAATTGCCGCGTTGGCGCGGCGCTAAAGAAACAGTGAGGAACGGAAAATGGGTGTAGCCAACTGGAAAAAGTCTTCGGTTTCTTGATCTATCTCGATCATCCAGACTGTCTAGATCTTCTAGAACAATTTCTGTTTCAAATACCCTAAAAAGAAAGCTAGTCCACGTGTCTTTTGCCATCCATTCTCACTCGCATTCTCATTCGTTTTCGGATGCAAAAGGACACACGTCGAGTGTTCCGAAAACCGGTCCGTCCATTTCCATTCGTCTGCCTGTTGTCTCGTCTTCTTTGTTTTCCTTTTGCCACCCACATGGTCAATTAAACCTTTTTCAACTGTTTTCGTTGCAAAAACTTCAAAAAAGAAGGTTTTATAACTGATTTTGACCAAGATTTTCACTGTTTCATAAGATCTTTGTTGTTCTATGAGTTTCAATTTCTGGATTGGGCGGATTACTTCGATTTCCCCTCAAAATAGAAAAAAGAAAAAGAGGAAGCGAAAGAATTCAAAATATTCGATCGACGGAAAGATATATGAGAGTGTGTCTCCTCGTTTCCCATCAGCTGTCCTTCCTCCTCACACGTTTTGTTCGGTTTCCGATCCAAGCACAAGGACACTTTTCTTGCGTTTTGCAGAAGAATTTTGAAGGGAATCCGACGTTTCTTTCATTTTTTCATGTTTCAAACTTTTTTCTACTTTCTCTCACTGTTTCAGCTAGCTGAAATAGTGATTCGGGTCGTTTTTGATACAGTAGGACATTGAATCCCCGTTGTTTTCAAATTTTCTGGTTATTTCTGATAATGTACCGGTGAACTCCACTCTGACTAGCTATGTTCCAACCAGATAAGATGATCTGGACTTTCTGAAACGGAAAAATTTTTCCGAAATTACTGTTTCACTTGTTCCAAATAAACGGTACACTCTGTTTCTGTTAGTATTCTAACGAAAGTTGTGCTAACATTTCGATTTCTCGGTACTTCTTGTACCTATCTGACAAAAAACTACACCATCTATCCAATTTTACGAGTCTTTGTTTCATTTTGTTGCTTTTGTAGGTACATTTGTACCCAATACATTCTAGATCACTCACCATTTTCTTGTAATGGAGGCTAAATGTTTCGCAGTTTCAAGAAGTAAACGTAAGGTTTAGTTGGTGTTTTTCTCCAATTCTTGCACCTCGCCGATCTTCCTTGATTCTGATAGTTTTGTAATATTTGATATTGATTTAGAGATCGCACTACTGATTTCATCAAAATTCTCGGTTTCTAGATGTTTTGAAACATGAGCAGTTTCCTGAATTTCAGTATTCGAATGTAACTCAAAAATCGTATTGGCTTTCGAGATGATCACAGATTTTCTAAGCTTTTCGGTTTCTAGATGTTTTGAAACATTAGGTGTTCTTTCTTATTCAGTTTTTGATCGACAAGATAGACCTTATCCCTACAAATTTGAGTGCCCCTGTACCCATTTCCTTCTCAATAACCATTTGACCTTCAACTTTCATCTTTCACCATCATCACTTCCTCTGGGAAACGTCATTTTATGTTTGTGTTCACTAAACTTCGGTTACTCGATTAGATTTCTGTTTTCTAGAAAAGTTGACTATAATCTGGGGCATTAACTTTCTAATTCTCTTTGTGCACCCGTTGATTTTCTAGAAGATCAGTCAAACTTTCATTGTTTTGATGCATTTTTTGACTATTCTTTCCAAGAGAAGTTTTTGCCGTTTCAGTTCGCCCATCAAAGTGTTTCAAACGCCAAATCTTTGGTAACTTCTCGATTCCAGAACAAATTCCCACTAGTCTCCCAAATATCACCGAACGCTATCAAACTGACGTTCTAGCACAGTTCCAGGCTCCATAGCAAAGTGTTTTGATTTCCTGTTTCAAAAAATTGCAAAAAAATCTGGATGAACTATTAGTTAATTACAAGTGAGGTTTTATCCGATTGTTTCAATTTCAAGGAGTTTAAAACAATACTCTGTATAGGATTTCCTTATCACATACTAAAGTCTTTTCGGTTTTAACTATCCCATGAAAACCCCTTCCAAACGTTTATCTTATTACCACAATGCCCTTCGAAATTCGGTAAAAAATGTTTCCCATTTCAAAAATTTCATAACAGTATCTCAAAATCGTTTTTCTTAATTCCACTCATGTTGACATTCTCCAATCTCCCCTCCTCCATCTAAATTTCCATCTCTAGCCGTTCACACTGTAACAAAATCAAAAACTTTTGAGTGTTGTAACTTTTCGAAACAGTCCCTCAACTTTCCCCTTCATCTAGTTCCTTTTCCTCACTTCTTCAATTTGTACTTGAAAGTGTTAGACAATGTCAAGCTACAATAAGAAGCTGAAAGATATGAGTAATAGTAAGAGGATACAAATTGCACACCCTGAGAATGTAGTTGTTGACTGTTTCACCTCTTCTAGAACTACGAATTGCAGAGAATCCAAAGTACGCTTGTTCTAAATCGGCATCCTCTAATTTTAACGTTGAAAAACAACAAAATTGGATTCTGGAAGCACTCAAATATCATCCGACCAAGTACCCTAGAAGTCATAGAAACTCCCTGAAACGGTGAAGTAGCAAACTCCTTCAGAAAACGTTCAAAACATGCTTGTATTCTGAAATTGAATGCATCCAGATTATTATCAAGTGACTCCCCAGAACTTTAGGACCTCCTGAAATAGTACAAACCACCAAATTCAAAGAACCAACCTTTCAGGTGTCTGGAAGCTTCAAAACAGCCCAATTCTCCTCATTTCAAGATCCTCTTCCCTTTGATTCCCACCCCTTCTCTTCCTGTCATCCAATCTCCATCCCACTCCCAATTCCCCTTACTTCCCGTCCATTTCCCATCCAATTAACACATCACTCCTCTCCTCTTTCATTCCTTTCCTCCCTATTCCTCTCTCTTTATCTATCTCTTTCCATTTGTTGTGTAATCGAATTCGCATCGGTCAGCCTGCCTGCAGTCAGTAGGCCATCTCTGCGTATAACTTATCTGATCTCATTTTCCGGTATCCATAAGTGAAAATTCAAATTTTAAAACGAATAGAATAACTGCTAAGAAACCCTGAAACTCATGTGAACTTGTAGAAACAGTAAAAACTTTCAAAAACGATTCCAAAACCCCTCTTTTCTTCGCCTTGACCTTCCGTTTTTGTCTGCGACTCTCTTTTCCCTGTTCTCTTTCTCTTTTCTTCCTCTTATTCTTCTGAAGAAGGGGGGAAGAATAACTCATCTTCAATGCATTCGCGTGTCGCTTCCTTTTGTCTTTTTCCCTCTTCTCTCTCTCTTTTATAAAATCCCTTTCCTCCCCTTCTAGGGCTAGTTAGCCTCGGTTATTATGGGTTCGAATGGCTTCTGGGCATTTGGATTTGGAATTTGAAGCGAATTGAAAATCGTTGAAACCATTTTTCACTGTTCTAGTTGTAATTTCATAGTACTTACTGTTTCATTGAAACGGTAAAGTTTAGGAAAAGCTAACTGACAATTAGACTTTTCACACAGGTTCCTTTCACAAAAACTGAAAAATCTAGTTCGTCCATGTTACCTAACTGAATTTTCATCGCATTCTTGGTTTATAGATTACGTATGATATCCTATGATCAACTTTCTCGAAACTAACCCCATTCACTGCTTCAGTGAACCAGTAAACTTTTGAGACTCTTTTGCACAACCAATGTGTGTGCCAGCTTCCTTCCTAGAGACATTTTTTACGTATTGCTTCACTGAAATCTCATAGTTTATCGTTAGGATTTCTGTCGAATCGGATACCTTCCACTATTATCATGACAAAAATCGAGTTTTACAAATTTTGCCTTATAAACCGAATAATATGTTTCTGTTTCACTCAATTTTCAAAGCTTTTCGATTTTTTCGTTTTTTCAATCTTTAGTTGTCAGTCACAAATTATAATATTCCTAAATCTCGAAAAGTCTACTGTTCCACTGGGATCACTAATTTCTCAAGTTACTGTCTTACGAATGTCGATTCTTCTTGCGTTTTTCTGTTTCAAGTTTCTTAGAAACTATCCTGGTTTTGAGAAATTCTCAATAACAGCATTGAAGTCTTTTTCACTGTCCCTTTTCACTTCACATCTTCAAAGAAAAAACAGTAGGAGTACAAATTTTCCCTGCGCTTGGTTGAAACACATATTACCGTTTCCTATTTACTACAGCTAAAACAGATTCAGCTGTCCTTATTCGCACCGGTATTTTTCCATTTACACCGATTCCACTGTAGTGCAAGAAGGGAGCTTGCAGGATGCATAATTCATAAAGAACGGGACCAATTATTCACTAAACAAGTGTCAAATTTCCATCTAAACAGCAGAAGGAAACTAGGGAGACATTTGAAACTCTGTGAAACCTGTACGATTGATATTAGCTAGTACTACTGTAACTACCAACATTTGCTGAAACCGAGAAATAGTATGTGATGAGTCATCGTAACACTTCAGTTCCGTTTCAAAAATGTATAAAGTTTCTTCGAAACAGTGACTTGCTAATAGGTGTTCTTGCTTGTGCCGACAATCACATACTAAAAAACCAAAAAGTAATAAAACAAAGAGTAAAAGTGTTTACCGCTTCACAGATTTCTGAAAATAAATTTTCTCATCTACGTCTTCAGTATAAAACACAGAAAACAAGATAAAGAAAACGCATACTTTCAAAGCCTGTAAAAAAAGATGGACTGTTTCAAAGATCCCTCAACTCCTTTTCTCAAATCTCCATTTTCAGTTTTTCTCCAGCTGCAGATGTTCAACTTTCCTCTTCTTCTCTTTCCCAAAACAAAACAAAGCCTTCCTTTTCCCTCGTCATTTCATATTCCCTTCGTTTCCCCTTTCCCCGCTCTTTCCTTCCGACCTGACAACGGTTTCCGAGTCAAGTCACGTTGCTCTCGGAGTCACAAGACCCCTCAAAATGATGTATTTTTCATGTTTCCAAGGGTTTTCCGTCTTGTTTTGATGCTCTTCTCCCTTCCTAAATGCACAATTTCCATGATTTCTGCTGTAACCATGGTTCAGTGCTCTTCAAAAACTCTCAAAAACAGTTTCGCTATTCAGTCAGTTATGCAAATTTTTCAGTGTGACTGTACTAATGTTAACTTTTGCGTGCATTGGCTATGAGAGATAGGAAAAACTGAGAAGAGGGAGGCGATGTTTATGCAAATTTCCATGGTATTTGATCGATTTCCACGATGGTTTCGTGGTTTTGTATACTTCTCGTTCTATTTTCAAATACCAGCTCCAAATTTTTAGAGAAACTGTGGTTTCTGTTTCAAGAATCCTAAAAGTTTTGTGTCCCTAAAATGCATAAATTCAGTCTCAACCACGAAAGTTCTAAAAAGTTCGAAATTTCATGAAACGGAATCCGAAACCTCAAGTTTACCGGTCCAAACCTCCCAGATCTCCGTGTCCTCTAAGAAAGTGCATTACAATCCCTCTTTTCCCATTTTCCACCCCATTCATTTCATTTCATTTCATCTCATCTCGTCATCATCATCATCTGTACATATTACGAGATGTCTGTGTTCATTCTCTTCTCGACTATCCAATTAATTTCCTGTCCATCTATCCCTCTCGAGAATTCAATTGATGTACCTGGAACTGTGTGTGTGTGTTTTCTGTTTTAATGAATGTCTGCTAGGATGCTTTGCTTTCGTCATTTTGTTCTAGGCATTGTTGGCAATGTATCGGATGTATTGATTACCATTTAGAAACGATTTCTACTCATTACTGTTAGATTTAGACTGCACCAGTTAGGGTTGTGGTGAAACTGTAACTTGTAAAACACTGTTTCAGTGATTTGGGATAGATTTCTGAACTTTTCTCATTCATTGCATCCGGAATTTTTTGATCATTTTCAACTTTCCAGTTAGACACAAAATTCTCACTGTGGCACTGTTTCATAGCAATTATAAGTGATCTTGTTCACTTTTTTGCTAATCCACCTTTCGTTCTGTCAGATTTTTTGCTAACGATCTATGCTCCCTTTCTTCTCATCATTACATTTTTATGTTTCTAACATTTTCGAAATTCGATATTTTCTGAACGGTTAGTAAATGGAATGGGTTGTTTCTTAAATTTACCAAGCTTTGAAACTGGAAAGAAACTTTAGCTACTGCTGCAAGATCATTTTTGATTTTTTACGGTATCTGTGAAACTGGAAAAGTGCCTGTTTCACTAATTCCTGAAGTTTTTTTCAAAAATGAGTTGACAGCAATGCATTTCTTACATCCGTGTGCCTCTGCCTGCTTTACAATGAATTCGCGCATTGAAAAACACACCGCTTTCAGCTTAACATACACGCTACGTGCAAATTAACAACATCTCTTACTGCCAAGTTTCTTGTGGTTTCCTTGATACAGTAACCATCACTTCAAAGTACCTACTTTCTGTTTCAAACTTTTCATTTGACATCAACTGATTCTGAGTTTTTACTTCTCCGAACGTTTTACTTCTCCGAAAACTATGTTGAAAAATCCCATTTTCAGTCACAAAGACTTGGTTACAGTTTCAAAACCCCAACATGTTACTTTTTCTTCTCTGAAACATCAGTTCATCGCGGTTACAAGATGCATTTTCTCAATCCCATCCCGAAATGTCTCATTGTCATTGTCACCCTCCTTTCCCCTCTTTTCCCTCTCCGATTTGTTACCAAAAACAAACAAGAAACGGGCCGGCTGACCGCCCCGATTGTTTTGTTCGTGACCTCCCACCCCTCAAACCCCGAACCGTTTTACGTTTACTCCTCTCTCCGGAACATGTTCAAAGTGCATTTCTCTATGTCTCATTATCTTTTCTGACCTTTATCAGTCTTTCAGAAACCCCGCCCCTTCATTTCATGGCTCACGGAGGTTAGAAAAACAAGAACACTGGCTGGGTCTTTGAGAACCAAAGATTTTCTTCGGTGAGTGAAATGTGTGTGACTTTGTGTTTCAAGGGGATTACAAGGGAGGGCAGGAGGAACTGTGTTTTGCTGAGTTGTAAAGTTCCCAAGACTCTGAATGTTTATCTAGCTAGCCGGAGCAAGATAGGGGAATGATTCTCAAAAGAGCAATTCTCCTATTTTGATGAACTTTTGAAACACGAAACTTGTTTTTTTCTGTTTCAAAACTTTCACATTTTTCCCAGTGTGACCTTGAGCCAGTCTTCCAGTAACTGAATTTGATAATCCCATAATTTGAGCTCCCCAACTCACAAATTTCTCTTTTTTTCTGTGCGAAATAGTTTGTTGGTTCCGTGATGATATGGAGAAGCACTAACGAATGAGAAAACTAACTGTATTTTTGATTTTTTGTAACATGAATCATTTTTCCGTTTCCTGGTGTTGACATGTTTCCAGCTGCGCAGCGTAACAGTGAGTCAGTATTCGAAAAACCAGTGAATAAAATCCAGTGAATCCAGTGAATTTCGCCAATCGTAGTTTTTTTAGTTTCACTGTTTCCAAATTTTTACATTATTCGAAGTGATTGTCAGAGTTATTCCTTCCAAACTCCTTCCTTCAATATTCAGTGCAACTTACTCTGAAGACCTCCAGACATCATACAGTACACCTGTTACTGAAACTAAACCCAAATCCCCCTAGGTCTCACCCATTACCAAGTCCCTCATCCCTCTCATCCGTCGTTCCCAAATCGAATCCCTCCTCTCCAAATTGTGTTATTGTGTTTCCTGTCTCTCCGTCTCTTCTGTCTCGTCGAGGAGGAGCAAAACAACTTTGCGCGGAGCCCGAATCGCCGCTTCTTCTTCTTCTTTTTCTTCTTTTTTTCTCGTTTTGGGTGAATGTGAATGAGGAGTGGGGTGGCTCTCAACTCTCAAACACCGTCCGGCATGGACCAGTTGCGCAAACAGAACGATTTGGGGCAGAATGCTTGACTGACTTTTTTAGGAGAGGATGATTGATGGATAGTCTAGTTTATGCTCTTTGTAGTGTTAGAAGAGATGAGGACCTGTCTCCTCATTTCAGCTTATAATCTCTGTGCATCATTTTTCCTTGTTTTCCAGTTTCATTTGAAACACAAATTCTCAACATTCTACATGTCAAACAATTCTGGTGCCTCTCTACACCTATTTGACTAAAGCTACAGGATAGTTTAGTTTGTGCTATTTTTCTTGTTATTGTGGCATAAAGATCCTTCCTATCACCCCATTCAACGCATCATTCCCCTTGTTTTCCAGTTTCTTTACTGTTTCACTTGAAACAGAAAGTTTTCGTGTTCTTGGTAGCAATTAGTGTGAATTCGAATTCAATTTTTGAATGCATCGACTTTTTATTTCTACACCCTTTTCTCCCAGATAACCCCTCTCCAGTTATAGACTTTCTAAAATCCCCGGTTTCGCTGAAACTTTCTCATAACTTGGCAATATTTTTTGTGATCTTGAGTGTGTTTTCGGTAGTATTGAAACATTATGTGTTGGCGAAGCAGTAATTTCATCCTGATTATCAATTCAACGACTACCACCTTTTGTCCATCACATCCCTTGTTTACCAGTTTCTTTACAGTTTCACTGAAAACAGAAAGTTTCCATTTTTTTTTGATGAAATAGTGTGGGCTTGATATCCTTGTCCTTCTAAATGTATAGATTTTCTAACTCTACCTCCTTCTGGACCCTCTAGACCTTCAAATACCCAATGGTTCAATACCCAAAAATACCATCGCTCTACACCGTATCTTTGTTAGTGTATAGATTTTCTGAGTGCTTTTCGGTTGTAGTAAAAAATAAACTCTTTGTGTGTCAGCGAAGAAGTCATTTCATCTTGCTCATCAGTTCGACAACTATCATTTCTCTTGTTTTCTAGTTTCTTTACAGTTTCACTTGAAACAGAAAGTTTTTATGTTCTGGGGAGCAAACAGTTCCTCTGTGGAAAATTTTATAATTCTGATTCTGATAGTGAGTGAATGTATAGAATTTGAAGAAAGGGTTTGCTTTGAAATTTTTGGAGGAGATTTACGCCTTTAGGGTCGATTTCTCTCTCATAAGGTGTGATAATTGAGGGAAAACTACTGTTCCAGTTCAGAAACAGAGAATTGCAACTTTTTGCAACCGGCTACATTTGGAAATCACAGTTTCCCTCACAAATCACGGTTCTTCAGCTCACAATCAGAAGTCTGACTCTAATAATCTTTGTTTTCTTTTCAACTTCAAAGTGGAGTTTCTAAAATCACCTGTTTCTCCCTCATCATTTCTAATTTTTCTGAAATTTTCTTCAGTTCTTGTTCAATATGATCCACTCACCACTCCCCTCTCTAATCTTCTCAAAAATCTGAAAATCCCCAAAAATTCCGGATGTATTATCCAGCGGGATAAGCCTTCCGGAGGGAGAGAGGGTGGGAATCAATTCTGAAATCATGTTCAAATCCCTTTTTTCTCTTCTTTTCTGTCTCACTATGGTGATTAGTATGAGTCAGTGTGGGAAGTTATCATTGTTAGCACCTCTTCTGGTTTATTGTAGATTTAAGATGAAAAACGCAGAGCTCTTGTTAGTAATGATCCTTTTTGAAGTTTATTGTTCAAATATCTTTAGTACTCATCCCTTGCCATAACTAGAAAAAAAAGTGAATTCCAGTACCAACTGTTTCAATTGAAACTGAAGGTTAGAACTTCAAACTTTCTACAATTTTCATACAAGTCAAACGTTTTTCACAGCATCTAGATCATCAATCAAAGAACTCTGAATCTTGCTCTTTCCATGAATGATGTTTCATTTTCCCTGCACCTGTTCATAATCAAATCCGTTGATAAAAAAAACTAGACCAAAAAAAAAATTTTGTTAGAGCTTTCTCTCTTTTTGACAGAGTGACGTGATTCGGGAAATCGAGTTTATGAATCAGAATTGTTAGTTAGAGTTCATACTAGGCCAAGCTGTTAGAAAACAAAACAAAATTCCAGTTCACTGCTTCAAAAACTTTTTATTTTTCTGAAAATTTTCTCAATTTTTAGTAAACTTACCAAAAATTTAGCATAACTTTGAAAACTCATAAAAAATGCAATTTTGCTTCAAATTTATCAAAATAAAAAGCAACAAATAGATAATTTCTTTCTCTACAACTTTGTAGTTGACCATCTTTCAATATCTTTTTTCAAAATTCTGAAAAATGCCAATTTTCGTTTACGAGTATCCGAAGTTTGGTCGTTCCCCTTATTTGAACAGCTGAAACCGGAAAAATAGGGGAAAAAATAAAACAATCCTTTGTAAAAATGCACGTTGTTTCTCCCTTCCCCAGCAAAACCCATAAAATCAATGTTATCACTGTGAAAAAGTCAAAAAAACCCTCGAAAAAACATGCAAAATTCGACGGAAAACCGTCATTTCCTCGTGATTCGCCCTGCTTTCCATATCAGTTTTTCTAGATTTTCCAACATCGAAAAAACCTTTATTTTATTTAGAAAAATCGTGACTCGCTTATCACCTTGACTTATCGATCAATTAACCAATAACTACTGGAAAAAGAGAGGAAGAATGCTGGAGATTTCACCATGGGAGACACTTGTCAAGTTGCTGACCGACTCGTTGGTCAACTGTACTGCACAGGAAATGGAGGTGCCGCACTCGAAAACGTTTCTTAGATGTGAGTCAAAGAGGTTTTTGGTTGTTTAGAAAGTGTAAAACATTAAAAACTCGCTCTGACGGTCCAAGAATTAGTAGAAGACTTCGAAACAAAAACTCACAGTTTCAATGAAACAGCAAAAAAAGTAGTTTCTGGCATGAAATTCCGTGCGCAGTCAGCCTAAATACATGTTTACATTTTCCAAAATGTGTTTTTCAAAGTTACAGTTGAAATATTTCACGAATTGGCAATTTCATATTACTGCAATCACGGCAAGTGGCATTCGGCGGGTCTCGCCCCGAAATCGGGTTTTCGCTTTTTTCTCGTTTCTGGACCAATTTTTTTGAGTTTTTTCAAATAAAAATGGATTGAACAAAAAATTTGAAACCTAGACATAGTTAGTTTGACTCGAAATTACACATTTTCAAAAAAAAATGAAGATTTTGTGTTTTTGGCGGAAAAGTTACAAAAACGGGTAGTGCGCAATGAAAGTCTAACTAATTTTGGTCAAATTGGCTATTTCTAAGTTTCAAATCCTATTTTCTCTCCGTTTTCATAAAAGAAAATTTAAGAAAATCAAATCAGAAACGAGAAAACAGCGAAAAACTGATTTCGTGGCGAGACCCGCCGAGTGCCACTTCCCGTGACCGCAGTAGTAAATAGTCCCTTCATAATTTCTTTTACAAAACTCCCTGAAACAATAATCTCTGTTTCTCAAAAAACCCAAAACTTTCAAAAACCTACCATTTTTTCTAAATACACCCTCAAACTGTGTTTTTGCAGCCCTGACCACAACGTACATCGCCTCGTTGGCAGTTGCGACAGCAGTGACAGTGGGGACAGTGTGTCTGGCAGTGCTGCATCTCGTCTACATCTCTTTCTACATCACTCACCCGAGTCGGCGACTGCTTATTGTACTACTTGCATGCACTGCACCGGTGAGTAAGGGTGGTATCCTAGATCCGTTTCTGTTGCTTTACCTACCGTAATCTCAAGTTTTTTTCAACAAGCTGAACAGCAGAACAATACAAACTTTCCTTACGATAGCTAAAAGTAAAGCGACTGATACAGTAATCTACACTATGTAGTCCAAAACTCGTATCGTTATTTTCATAGGTTTTCTATTGCTTGATCGATAGCATACTGTGGAAAGAAGTTTGCTGTTCTGAAAATGAGATTTCGATACAGTAATGTACAACAAGCTGGCGCAGCCAGGCTTGTGTACAATAACTTTGATAGGCTAACATGAGCCCAGCAAACTGAAAATGTGGAATTTTGAAAATGAAAGTTTTGAAACAGTAATCTACAGTTATCTGCACTTTTAATTGCAGCGACGTTTCACAATTCCAATAAACAGAAATTCCGTGACATTACAAATCAGAACTTTGATACAGTAATCTCCAAGAATTTGGCTTGATTCAGACATTCCGATATCCCTATCGTTTTTAGTGAATCGTAACTTCTACAAGATAGAACTTTGAAACAGTAACCTTCAGTAATCAGGCTGAAGGCTGAAATATGAATTTATTTCCCATTTCTACATATCGATCTCTAAAAAAAGTATGAGGTGTCTATTGACTCAAGTAATGTTGTAAACACCCAAATTCCACCATCTATTGGAATTTAGTGAATCGGGATTTCTACAAGGCATAACTTTGAAGCAGTAATCTACAGTAATCTATCTATTTTTCTGAGATCCGACACCCGTACACACTAATTCCAGACAAAATAAAACCCTAGAACACTCGTTTCTGATACAGTAACCCACAGTAACCCTCCCCAACTTTGCAGCTCGTCTCCCTGCTCGCCCTCGTCGCCATGTACATGCCCCGAGTGTGGTTCCTCTCCCACCTGCTCTCATTCCTGTACTTTTCCTTCGCTCTCTGGGTCATCATCTGTCTCCTCTTGCACATTTTCGACGGCCATCACTCCCTTGTCTCCAAAATGATGCAGCGATTGCAGTACATTGAAATCGCCACGCCGCCGTTTTGCTGTCTGTTTCCGTGTCTTCCGAAGGTTCGATTGGAGGGGTGAGTGGTTTTGGAACATGTAGGAGGAGATAGAAGGAGCAATTTATTGTTTTAGAAAGAAAATTCGCTGGTGTGAACTGATGGTGATGCAGGCTCCGATTGTCAGGTTGTTCGCCACACTCATCTCACTGGTGATTTACTTTGAGTATCAGGATCAGGGACTTGTGTAAGTTATTAAAAGCTGATTGGAATGTTGTAGAGAACCGAAATTACTAGAAAAAAACGAATCAAAATTTTCAAAATTTTGTGAAACCGTAATTTTTTTTCGAAGTTTTCGAACTTTTTCGAGTGTTTTTCCCCTGAAATTGCTTCCATGTATTAGTTGATGGTTTTTAGGGTAAGAAACTTGAATTTGATCTGGAATTTCAAAAAACGTACCAATTTCTAAACAAAAATTAAAAAAGAAAAAAAAATTTACTGTAACAGAAATAATTTGTACATTTCAAAATTTTGACACGTTCAATTTATCCACAAAGCATCAAGTCAATGAAAACAGTTTTGGAAACAGTCTAATACAGCAATGATATCAAAATTCCAATTTTTATAGGTCAAAAAAGCCAAAATTTTGTGAAAATTTTGAAAACCCGCTATTTTGTTGGGTTTTTTGTTTCAATTTTCGAGCTATTTTTGGTTTGTTTTGTGAATTATATTCTCATTACCAGATTTTGCGAAAAACAGAAAAAATGAAAACTTACCGTAACAGAAAAATTTTAAAAAAATTCTAAAATTCTAATTTTTCCAATTTTACCACAAAAAATAATTTTGTAAAAAATGTCTCTTTGAACAGTCTGAAACAGTAATTCCTTCAAATTTCCTTCATTTCAGACCGCTAAAAGTGCTGGACTTCATCACCCTTCCCTCCCTTTTGGCAGGAATCTACGGGAATCACATTCTGGTGACTACTGTTTCGAGAATGGTAAGTAAAGAGTTGTGTAGGGTTTTCAGTAATATTCGGAGTCTTCTACTGTCTATTCAACAGTTCTAAAGAAAAATTTACGATTTCAAGTTATTCAAAAATTGAGTGTGATTTTGAAAACTACAGTATGCGTTTCACACCGTCACCAAAAAGTTCTAAATTCTAAGCCCAATCCATCCTAAATTTCAGGACGAACTCGTCTCCTACCGATACGTGGTCGTGTTCCGTCTCCTCGACTTCTTCTTCATGGTTTTCGGACTGCAACAACCAGTTTTTGACTTCCTTGCCAGATATGGAGCATTCCATTGCGGAACGGTTCTTCCAGCCATTGAGACTTCTTTCTGTGAGTTTTTCAGAATATGAAAACAATATCAAGTATCAGAACATTTGACAACTCTTGCGTTGATTGCACCACTTTTTTGGTATCTCACCTAGATTTTGGGGAGAAACTGAAACTGCAAAAAAATTTTCGAAAGTTGAAAAGTTTGAGTTTACTGGAAAAAAAGGTTTAGAAATTGAAATTTGATTCGAATGATCTTATTTTAATAACTTTCAAAGCTATCTTTGAGTTTTTGAGAAACAATTGAAACAGAAAAAGTTGTTGAAAAAATGAATTTTTTTTTCAATTTTTCAAAAAATTATAAAAAATTCAATTCAGATCCAAATGAGCTCAAATAACTATCAGTCAAAGGCCAATTCCTTTTTTTATAACTTTCTAGTTGATCAATTTTTGCCATCTTTGCTACTTTTTGAGAAAAAGTTGAAAAAGCAAAAAAAAATTGTTGAAAAAATGACATTTTTTTCTGTTTTTCAAAAAATCATAAAAAATCGAATTCTAGCTCAATAAAGTTAAAATTACTACCATTCGATAGCTCATTTTTTCCTCTACAACTTGTCAGTTGATCATTGTTAGCCATTTCCGCTATTTTTGTAAAAAAAAACTCAAATCCCAACTCAATTTCTCAAAAATTGGAATTTTTTGCATTTTTTCAAAAAATTCTAAAAACTCCAATTCCTGCCCAAAAACGCTGAAATTACTACCAAGAAATAGGAAATTTTCTCCTCTACAAATTAAAAACAGCATTTTCTGCCACCTCCGCTACTTTTTCTGTAAAAAACAGAAGTCCTAACTCAATTTTTTCAAAAATCGGAATTTTTTTCATTTTTTCAAAAAATTCTAAAAAATCCAATTTGTATCCAAATAAGTTGAAATCACCACCAATCGATAGCAAATTATTTCCTCTACAACTTTCTAGTTGATCACTTTATCCTAAACTTGCTACTTTTCAAGATATCTCCAAAACAAAAAAGGTCCCCGAAAATTCAACACTGAAATTTTCTGAAAAATGCAATTTTTCCAATTCTTGCAGACTGGAAGAACTTCTTCACGGTAATGGAGGCGTTCTGTGTGACTCTGATCAGTACAGTCCTTCTGCAACCCTCGAAATCCTCGTTTTTCGACAAACATCCGTCGTGTCGATCAATGAGTTCTGCGAGAAGTACCATCACCGAAGTGGACAGTGTCGACACTGACGAGTCGACTGCTTGATTCTTCGCTTTTTTTTTCCTTTTCCACTGATCCTCTTCTCCTTTTCTCTCTTTCTAATGCATTTTCTAGTCATCCACCTCTCTCCTTTTTGTCACTATTCCTGTGAACCGAAGAAACGTGTAACGAGTCATTGAATTTCAATGATTGAAATAAATGAACAACTTATTACGCTCAAAAAGACAGGGGATAGATGAAGGAAGGAAGGGGTAATATCGACGTGCCAAACAATAAAAAGGGGTGGTTCTACCAGTCAAAAAATGTTCGCAAAGTATAGTTTAGGGAGTGAAAATGGGGGGAATGGACACGTAGTGGGACAAAAAACAGAAGAGAAAAGGCGAAGCAAAGTTAGAAAACAAGAGAGAAAAGAAGGAAGTACAAGTGAAAGAATCATCATAAATATATTATCAAAGAGGGGAAGAGGGTCTTGATCCGCAGGGATCCTCAGGATGCAGTCGATCATCTAGTGGTTTCCTCCGGCGTTTTGTGGACCGCCCTGCTGCTGCCAGTAGTTGGACCACTGTTGCATCAGCTGCGGGTTGTTGTAGTACTGCGAGTAGTACTGCCAATACTGCGAGTTTGCGTTTTGGCCATTAGCAGATGGTCCAGATGGTGGTCCCTGGGATCCGTAGGCTCCGGTACCGCCGCCGCCAGAGTATCCCGGGTAGGCAGATCCACCGCCGTTGGCTCCGCTTCCGTAGCCGTAGCCGTATCCGCCGCCAGAGGTTTTGGAGGCCTGGAAAATGGATAAATTGCTATCAATTTACTTGTTTAGAGCCTAGAAATGATCATTTTGATCGCGAGTATTGAAATTTTCATTGCGAATTCTCATTTTCGTAAACTTTGTGCCAAAAACACGAAATTTGAAAATTTTCTATGAAAAACTCAATAAATTTTGATGAGATTGCCTACTTCTAGGCTCTAAATTTATTTTTTTATAAGATTTTATGAAAACAATTCAAGAAAACCAGTCCAAAAACGAGAGAACGGCAAAAAACTGTAACGCGAAATGAATGACACTCGACGAGTCCTGCCGCGAAATCAGATTTTTAGGTGTTTTCTAGTTTCGGGAACGATTTTTCCAAGTTTTCTATGTAAACTGTGATAGAAAAGTGGACTTGGAGCCTAGAAATAGTCACTTTGATCTGAACAACTGAGTTTTTCATTGAAATTTTTCAGATTTTGGGTTTTTACGAACAACAAAACATTTTGAAAATGGGTTATGTATTCGCCATGAAAAACAACGAAAAACTAGCTGATTTCGGTCAAATTGACTATTTCTAGTTTCCAAATCTTTTGCTCTCTATATCCAAAACATTGGAACAGAAAAACCGCCGAAGCATGTCAAAGTTTCAAGTGGAAAACTCACATCGTTGGTTTTGCCCCAGCTGCATCGAACAAGCTGTCCAGCGATCTCCTGATTGTTCATCTGGACGATGGCCTTCGCAGCTGCATCTTTGCTCTCGAATTTGACGAATGCGTAGCCTTGCATTTTGAAGATGCGGACTTCGGAGATGCGACCGTAGTTGGCGAATGCGTGACGGATGTCGTCCTCTGAAATTCGGTCATTATGAGACTGATTTTTATTGCTTTTCCTTTGAAAACTTACCACCAAGAGATGCGATGTTCCCGACGTAGACAGAGGTGTTGTCAGCACTTGTTTGATTGAAGATCTCATCAAAACTGCGCTCGTTGTGTTGTTGTGGTCGCTCCTGATCTCCTGGCTTTCTGGTAGCCCAGTTGGTTCGGATCGTGCGGCGTCCGAGCCATTGTCCGTTCATCTGCTCGATGGCACGCTCGGCTTCCTCTCGTTTCGGGTACGATACGAACCCGTATCCCTTGCTCTTGTTGGTGTTGGTATCCCTGATGACTTTCGCGTCGGACACGTCCCCGAACGGAGCAAAGCACTCGCGAAGTTTGGAGTTGTCCACTTCCGAGGAGAGATCGCCGACGAAGACATGAAAGTGGCGAGTTGTGTCGATCTTGGATTGTTGTTGTCCTGGCTCGACGGCCCAGTTCACTTTCATCTCCCGATCGAGGAGCAGCCTTTTATTCATGGTTTGAAGAGCCTGCGAGGCTTGCGAGTGGTCCGAGAACTCGACGAAGGCATACGGATCATTGGCACCCTGAAAAATGTTTGATTTTCATGGGAAAACTGGGTTTTTTTTGTTGATTTTTCTGCTAAAAGCGGGTTTTTTCTAGATGTTTCAAAGTAAAAAAATAAATGAAAAAGTATACACTGTCTCAGTGTGTGACGATTGGATTGCTTGCCGCCTTGGTGCATTTGTCTCAGAGCCAGGAAACACCCCTCACCAAGTCCTGTGAAATACGAAACTTATCGAAGAGTATGGGAGTTACAAGAAAAAAAAGGAGAAAAATCGGAAAAAGCCGAGGACATACCGGCCTGGATGGGGATTAGATAATACTGGTTTGCTGCAATGATTAGGGCAGAGTGTCGGGGGGTCAAGGACGGGTTTTTGGAAGGGAAATACTTACGTCGAAAATGACTTTTGTCTTCGTCACGGCGCCTATCTGGTTGAAGAGCGTCGCGATGAAGTCCTCACTGACGGTCGGGTCCAGATTGCCGACGTAGCTGGAAAATTGACATTTCTAACAGAATTCATGAAAAATTAAAGATTTCGAAATATCAGAAATCTCACTTACAGAGTACGCGGCTCATCGTTTCCATTTCCCAGATGGAATCCTTCCTTTTCGGCGAGCTTCGAGTGCATCCGGGCGTTGTACCCGGTGTTCACGTCGTCCTGGTAGTGAGAGGGATGGTTGAAGAAGGACATCGAGAAGGTTCTGCAAGAAAATCGTTGGAAGAGGGCGAGAATGGGGGAGAACAGGAAAATCAAGAATTTTAATCGATAATCAAGCGAGAAACGAGACAAACGAGCAGGGAATGGTGTGACTGACCTAGTAACAGCTCAATAATAATCGTATGATCGTTGCTAACCGCAAAAATCGAGGCAAAAACGATGAAATTGAAAAGTGACAATTTTCGTTAATTTTTGAGCGGAAAACAAGGCGATCGGGCATTACAACGGTGTTCTAGAGCAAATAAGGTCCAAAAGATCCAAAAAAGCAAAAAAATCCGCGAAAAAACCATCAAAAACAGGCGAAACAAGGCATTTTTAGCATTCGCCGTTCAAAACCGAACCATTCTCTATGCCGTCGGCCGCGTCGCGGTCGCGTGCGTGCGAGCCTGCCGATCTAACCTGAAGCGGCGATTCAAATGCGGGTTTTCTTGCAGATTAGGAAACGCTGAATTGTGGGGCTTCTGCCCAATTTCAAGGTGAAATGGTGAGTTTTATGATTTATTTCTGTTAAAAAATAGTAGAGAATAGAAAAAATCGATATTCCGCCGAAAATCCCGGAATTATTCGTTTTTTATACATTTTTCCCGAAAAAGTAGATTTAAAATTCGAAAACCTCCCTTTTCTGCGTTATTTTTACTCAAAAACCTCGGCGAACTCTTTATTTACATTGATAATAACATAATAACCGGCAAATTATACATTTTAGCACCCAAACCCCCAAAAAATGCAAATCCCCCTCCAATCATTCTTCCCGTCATTCATAAGCCTCATAGTGTATCTGAAATCAATCATAAATTACCATGAACTTGCAAAAATCCAACATACGATGTAAAATTACGAAAATAACGAGTGCGAGGACTCCCAAAAGTATCAGAAACCCGATGATGATGGCGGAATTCACGAAACAGACTGGTCCGGAGATTCCACAGATTTTGCGTTCTCGAAAGTTTTTGTAGTGGCCATCTGGCATGTCACTGGAAGAAAAATTAGTGCAAAACAAAAAGAAAAAAAAGTTTTGGAACCGTGGGGGATCGAACCCTTGACCCAAAACCTGCCCGACAGACGCGTTACCGCCTGCGCCAAGCTTGCACCGTTCTCTGTCGACTCAAATGCCGTCATATCCGCGGTGTTTCCGGGCTTTCGACAGTTTTGACAAATTTCAAAAAAAAAATGCTTACGTTCCAAAACTGACAATCGTCGATGTCGTCGAGGATCTTTCGGACAATCTTCCCATTTTCACTGAAATTTTGATTTAGAATTGATTTAGAATCTAAAAGTGCAGTACAAACCGCCAGAAAAAGAGAAAATTAATACAAAAAGTGTCGCGAAAAAGAGAGAAAAAGTGAGTCAGAGGTGTGAATACACAATGCCTTTTTGGCACTGTTTCTTATCAGCTGTGACGGAAAAGTGACTAAATAAGTAAACTGTGTAGAGGAAACGATAGAGAAGACGATAGAGATATCAAAACGTTTCCAGGTGCTGTCTGGAGAGGACAACGAACTGATTCAGCAGATTCTGAAGTTCGTCCTCCAGAAGAAGACTGCAGAGTTTCGAAAGTTCAAATTTCCACGGGATCTTTTGAAGATTGTGCAGAGCTGGACACACGATGAACACCCATTCCGTCTCGACGGCGTCGTTCTTCACGGGTTCTGTCTTATCTCGGCGCAAAACCTTGAACTCATCTTCAAGGAAGCACAGGAGGTCAGTTTTGCCTCTACATGAACCCTTCAAAATCTCTTTTTCCAGGCAAAATCCCATCTGGAGACCATTGAAAAGCTGTTCAAAACCACTGTGGCAGAGCTGAGCACTGAAATTCCGGAGCTGGCAGAGTTTGTGATGTCCAAAAAGACACTCGTTCAATTTACTGCAGAGAAAGGAAAGATCACTATCAACGATGTGACAGCCAGTGATGGATGGGGAAAAGGGATGCAAGAAGAAGTGAGTTGATGCAAAAAATGTTGAAAAAGGAGCGTTTATTGTGTTTTTCATGCAACAATTGTGCTTGCCGCTTTGCGATGGTCGAAATGGTTGGTTTGAGCCCAATTTTTGACCTCATATATGAATTTCAAAGCGAGAATCTAAAAAATCATAATGCTAGGCGTGATTCCAAAGAAACAACCTGTAAAATAGCGCAAGAACGGCTCGAACAATCCATTTTGACCCTAGTTGTGGCTGCTGTCTGTCTGTCCTGGGCCATATCTCAGAGCCCGAATTTGAAGCTTCAGATTCCCAATGACGATGATCTCGGCACTTCAAGCTTCCTCCAAATGCAGTTTTTGCAACGATGGGTGGAGAGTGATGGAAAAATGCCACTGGAGTACGATACTAGAGAGGATCTTGAGGTCCCGATGGAGCTAGGGTTGCAGCAGACTTCCAATGAGCCACGTTGCACAATGACGTATGTCTTTGAAGCTTTTCCTGTCAAAAAGATCTTGAAAACCCCTTTTTTCAGCCCCCTCAACCTCGAAACCGCCAGCCAGTCGAGCATCCCTGGTCTTCTTCTGAGCCCGAATACCTGCTCGACTGGCCAGTCTACAGGCCATTCGACTGCAGTAGTGTCTCCAAATCACATGTAAGCTTTTGAATGTGATAAGTGATGCTTTGTTTTTCAATTCCAGGGAAATCCCAGCACATCCTCCAATCCTTACGATCAATTGGTAAGTTTTTTGAACCGAACAAACATTTCGAAACCGTGTTTTTGTTTTTCAGTGAAACAGCACCGGCCAGTGTGGACTCGAATCCTCAATTCCATCAAGACTCACCAAGAAGCTTCATCGTCTCTCCTACAAGATCCCAAGATGAGCAAATTGCCCCGGAAGTTCGCGCAGACAGTCCAGGAGAAGTGGACCTGTTCTTCGACAACGACGACGAGGATCGCCCATTCTTGGACAATCTGCCTTTGGTTGTATCTCAAGATGTTCTAATGGCTATAGAAATTGCAAGAAGAGCTCCGATTGCTTCTGCAGATGCTCTGGAAGTCGTCCGCCCTGCTTCAGCTGAAGGCTCAGAAGACTTCCACACTCCACTAGCTGATCTTCCAAGATCTCTAGAATCCTTCATAGATGTCCGAAAAGCTCAATCGGCGACTCCAGAGGTTTTTGCTGATGTTCTGGAAGAATACCGTACTCCAGAAGCGATTCCTAGATCTCCATCTCTAGAAGGCACTCCAGAAGACTTCCCCACTCAAATTCTCGGATCAGAATCGCCAAGAGACACTTCTATGGAAGTCGAGGATCCAGAGGATTCCCAATCCGAGCAGACTCTCATGAATTCCCTTCAGAATCTGGAGCTTTCAATGGATAGTGTAGAGGAGGGCAACTTCACACCACTAGCCACTTCGACACCTAAAAGAGGAGACAGTGAACCAATGGCTTGCCCGATTCTAAAGAAGAAGAGACGTCTGCTGATACGGGATCCAAAAGAGCTCATGATCAAGTTATCGAGGCCAACTGACGAGGAGCTCCGTGAAGAGACTGCCAGAAATCTCGTTATTGCAAGAGCGGATTGCCTCGAGTTCATCAGGAAGAATTGTAAATGTAAGAATCGACATTTGAAGTCCCCGATCACTAAATACACCATGGAAGCTGAAAAGAAGACAAAACGTAGACCGTTCAATCGAAAAGTCAAGGGGAATCCGGTGTCTGATTCGGAAAGTGACGATGAAGAGTACGATAACGCGAGATATGACGTTCCAGAAGAGCCTGATGAATTGGAGGATCTTGAAGACTTTTTCAAGACATTTATGGATTCTAAGGAAGATCAGAAACATCTTCTCGAAATGGAATCGGCGAACCTCCCGCAGCACCAAGAAGCACCAGAGATTCAAGGAAAAATGGATATTCCGATGAATCCAGCCTCTCCAGAATCCTATTACTCTGCTATAGATGCCGATTTCCAAGAAAGAACCCCGCTAAGCCACCAGCAGCACGATTTCGGATTCGATGATACTGATCTTGGAGGTGGTGAACTTCTGACGTTCCGAGGAGAAATTGCGTGCGCAGAAGCTCAAATAGAAGATGCTATTCCAGTCAAAGTAAGTCTTCTTATTCTGAATTTGTCCGGAAAAACTCCAATCTTCCCATTTTCAGTCCTACGAAGAGATCAAACAGGAAATGATGGAGCAGGTGGAGGCGAGTCATCCTGATGTGAGTTTTTTTTTGTTGTTTTGCACCAAATCAGTGAAAATTTACTATCATGTGGTACTTCGACATGCTCTTTTCAATTTTTTAATGCAAAATCCAAGATTTTCGATGTATTTTGAGCTTTTCTGGTCCATTTTCCATCAAAAACCACTTCCTCGGCCAGCGAATCCTAGGCCACACGGCCACGGCCGCCGTGGGCAATGCAAACGCGCTCCACTGAACTCGAAAAAATCGCCAATTTCGTCGACTTTTTCGACCGGTTTTTGGGTGTTTTTTGCTATTTTTCGCTTGTTTTTTGCTAAAATTTGTAGCTTTTTACGCAGAAAATATTGTGAAAAACCTAATTTTATCGATTTTCCTGTTAAAAAACCTCGTTTGAGCTGTTGCTGCGCGAAAAACGTTAGCCTAAACTTTCGAAAATTCGTAAACCGTTGATTTCGTGTTTTCCAGCGAAAATAACGATCCATTCAAGTTTTCTCTGCCTAATTCTGTCTAGGATTCGCAAAACATCTTGCGTTTGTCCAGTTTTTCTTGAAAAATCAGAAAAATCATTGAAAATTCGAACCTTTTCGGGAAATCTTACATTCTCATCATTTTCTCAGCTTTTCCTTGCATTAGGAAATCAAAAACCCTCCTAAAAGCGTGTATGCAGCTCCCGAAAACGGAAATTCAATCCTTTCAGCCCGTCGCCTTCTCCCCGATGCTCCGCTCAATTTGTCCGGACTCGACGAGAAAATCGGCGGCTCGAGCATTCTACAACATGCTCACCATGGCAAAGGCTCAGACGATCGAAGTCGTCCAAGAGGAGCCTTACGGAGAGATTCTTCTCAAGAAGAACATTCAAAAAGATTAATTATGCTGGTAATTTTGTTAATAATTGAAAAATTAATAATCGGAGCCTTTAGAAGGCCTAAAAATGCTAGAAAATTTCCTTAGATTCTCATGAAAGTAGCCAATTTTGTTGAATCTTTGCAAAATTTCATTCTAAAATTGCTGAAAATTGCCCCTTCCCCGTTTTCCCAAAGATTCTCTTCTGAACTGCCATCAGGGTTCTTTTGTATTTTTTGACAGTTTCAGATCTCTTTTTAAACCAAAAATCAATTTTTCTTCTTGATATGCACCCGTTAACCTGATTTCTCGGTTTACTATGCAAAAATTGGGTTTGGTCACGAAAACGAATTTTTCAAAAATTGAAAAAAAAAATTTTTTTTTTGAAAATTTTTAATTAAACATTTTCGTGTCGAGACCCATTGACCTTCAAAAACATTTTTTATTGATTCCCTCGTGATTTTCGCCCCTTGTGATTTTCTAAATCTCTGGAAACATCCATTCCCCCGTTTTTCTCCCTTCTTCCAATCCCATTGCAATAATTATAAATTCCCCGTTTTTCTCTCTATTTCCTGTGCAATTTGAATTATTCTCTTGTGATTTATGATTTTTCTTTTGATTTTCTTGTGGATTTATTGAAAAAAATGGTTTTTTTTTTCAAAAAAAAGTTTTTAATTTTTTTCTTATCACAATACGTTCGAAACGTTGTTGATATCTCTATTCGTGTTTTTTTCTTCAATTTCTTGTTTTTTTTTTCTCAAAATTCACAATACTTTTTTAGATGGTTCGCAAAATGAACAGCCTTGCCAAGCGCCTTGCCGCTACTTCGAAACGTCGTCAACCGGAGCCAGAGGTATGGATTTTTTGGAAAAATTGAACGAAAAACAGTCGAAAACAATCAAAACTGAACTAATTCAGTGCGAAACTACCGATTTTCGTGAAATTTTAGTGTTGAATTAGAAGGAAATTGCTTGAAATCCCGTTTTTTGCTCAAATTTAGTGTCAAATTGAGGATTTTTCTAACATTTTTTGCTTCAGAGCGACTCCGACGGTGGATCCGAGTTCGATTTCGACAACGCCATCGAAGACAAACCGATGGAGAAGCCACTGGATTCGATGGAAATCGATGGAGCTGCCGATTCGGATGGAGATGAAGATGAGAGAGAGCTTCAAGCAGCTTTCGCCGCTGGTCTTTTGAAGGATGGACTAAACATTCAAGTGGCCAAGAAGCGTCCGATCATCAACAAGAGTGCGGAGATGAAGGAGAAGTTGATCGAGTTGTCGAAGGATCTTCCGTGGGTTGAGACTCTCGAAGTGGTCACTCCGCATGTTGAGATGGACAAGAAGGCCGAGAATGACGATTTTCAGAGGGAGCTGAACTTGTAAGTGACACAATCTTCAAAAAATCAGTCTTCCTATAGTTCCTGGTTTCTAGGCCAATGTTTTTGAGCTTTTCGTGATGAAAACAGATGGAAAAGAGGTTTTGAAGCTTAGAAATGTTCTATAAATAGTAAATTTTACCCGAATTCGTTATTTTTCCACAGAAAATTTCTAGACTTTGTGTTTTTTGCAAAAAAAATTGAAAATAGGTTCGAAAAAATTCGCAGTGATAAACTGAAAATGTTTGTCAAATTGATTTTTTCTAGGTTTCAAATCCTCTTTTTATTCGTTTTCATCATCAAAATTTTAAACAAATTAATCCAAAAACAAGAAAAAATCGAAAAATCGAGTTCCCGAAAATTTCGTGGCGAGACCCACCGATTGCCACTTTCCCTGGCAGTTTTTCGAAGTTTTCTCGTTTGAAAACTGATTTTTTTAAAACTTTTCCGAAAAAAACTATATAGATAAAAAGATTTGGATGTTAGGAAAAGTCAATTTGACCAGAATTTGTCAGATCTTCAGAGCAAAATTTCAAATTTTGTGTTCTTGGCTGAAAAGTTTAAAAAATGTGTAACTTTCAGTGAAAAACGAACTGATTTTGATCAAATTGCCCGTTTCTAAAATTCAAATCCTATTTTTCTATCAAAAACTATCTAAATCGCTCTATTTCCAGCTACAAACAAGCCGAGAAAGCTGTGCAAGTCGCCTATCCACGTCTTCTGAACCTGAACATCAAGGTTCTCCGTCCAACTGACTACTACGCGGAGATGGCCAAGACTGACGGTCACATGCAGAAGGTTCGCAAGCGTCTTCTCGGAATCCAGGAGATGAAGGAGCGTCAAGAGGCGTTCCGTCGTATTCGAGAGGAGAAGAAGTTCGCGGTGAAGGTGCAGAAAGAGGTGATTGCGGCGAAGCAGACGGAGAAGAAGAAGTTGGCGGAGGCGGTGAAGAAGCATAAGAAGGGAATGAAGCAGCAGTTGGAGGACATGTTGAACAATGTGAAGAGACATGGATTGGATCAGGAGGATGATGAGAGACCGTCGGGAATGGGTGGAAGAGATGGAGGAAGAGGTGGAAGACGTGGTGGAGGAGGAATGAGAAATGCGGGAGAGTTGAAGAGAAAGTTGAAGGCTGATCAGTTTGGATATGGAGGAAAGAAGAAGGGAATGAAGAGGAACAACAGGGAGAGGTGAGGTTTTTATGTAATTTGAAAAAATTCTGTGAGAAATGCATTTTTGATCGAAAAACGACAGAAAATTAATCCGAAACCATCAGATTTTCGAAAGTTTGACAAAACTTTGAATCCGTATTTTTGCAAAGTGGCACTCGGCGGTTCCTGACACGAAATCGGTTCTGAACCTATTTTTTGAATTTTTTGAATAAAAAACGGATAGAAAAGAGGATTTGAAGCCAAGAAATAGTCAATTTGACTTGAATCTAACAGTTTTTCATAGTGAATTGCCAATTTTTGTAGCTTTTCTGCCAGAAACACTGAATCTTGAAAATTTGTATGGAAAACTCAACAAGTCGGGTTCAAATTGACTGTTTCTAGGCTTCAAATTTTCTCTTCTATCCGTAAAAAAAATGAAGAAACAAAAACTGAAATAAAACCATCAGGGGAAGTGGCACTCGGTGGGTCTCGCCACGGAATCGGGTTTTCTGTGATTTTCTCATTTCTGGGCGGTTTTCCCCATTTTCAAAAACAAAAACGGCTAGAAAAGACGATTTGAAAGCTAGGAATAGTAAATTTGACCGAAATTTTATAGTTTTTCAATGCAAATTACCCATTTTTTAAATCTTCCTGTAAAAAACACAAAATCTGAAAAATCTCTACGAAAAACTCTAAAACTCTGATCGAACTGACAGTTTCTAGGCTTCAAATCCTTTTTTCTATCCATTTTTCATTAGAAAAAAAAATCGGTTCAAAATTGATTTCGTGGCGAGACCCGCCGATTCGGCACCGAGACACTTTGCTTAATCGTCGTAGTAGGAAAAACGAATCTTGCACCCGTTCTTCTCCCAATTTTTATCACCAAAGGAACAGAGAATGGTTCAGAATCTTCAAATTTTCGAAAATTCTTTAAAAATCCTATCAAATCTCAATTTTTTCAGCTTCAACGACTTGTTCGGAGCGCCGCGCGGTGGATTCGGAGGACGTGGTGGTGGCCGTGGAGGCCGTGGTGGACGCGGTGGACGTGGACGTCGTTAATCCCCTTCATCCTGATCTTCTTGTTGATCTTTGTTGCTTCTGGACCCCCTATCACTCCAATTTTACCCTTTCATTGTTGATTTTTTCATTTTCACTGTTACTCTCTTATTTTTTTGCACTTTGTGAAAAGTGAAATTTTTTGTTATCCGAGTCAATTTTTCGTTTTTTCTAGAAGTTTGTGAAGTCGTTTCATCGATTTGAATATTTCTGAGCCCTCGTTTCCCCCATTTTCCAAACGTCTACCAATTCCCTCCAGAAAATGCACTGAAAAATGGAGCAATTCGTGTTCATGAGCCTGTCGGCAATCGCCGTCTTCATCGTTCTGCTCGTCTCCACGTGTATTCCGTACACGTTTCTCAGGAATTGTTGTGTGTGAGTTTTCGGAGATTTGGGGGCTCGGGAAGAACGGAAAAAGGGACTAATTTTACAGCAATTTTAGTAAAAATTGAAAAAAAAAATCAGAATTTTAAAAAGTTCACATTTTTGCGATTTTCTTTCGCAAAAACCAAAATAGTCATCGCAACAGTGATATTTTCATCTTGTAGAACGTAAAATGTGCTATCAAACAATATGCCTGTTCTATTTTTTTGAGCAAAACTGAATTTTTGTCAATTTTTCAAAACAATTTTCAAATTTTCAGAATTTTTAAAAATTGCTTTAAAAATTACTTTTTTTTTCGATTTTTAGATTTTTCTCATCACCCATTAAAGCTATTGAAAAGCTGTCAACTAACAAATTGTAGCTCAAAATTTTCTCAATCTACTATTTTCAAAGTATTTTTTTCCCATTTTCAAAGTATTTTTTGCCCAAGTCACGAGCAACTTTTGGGAGGACCCAAGGTTTCTCTCTGTTCGGCGGCAGCGGCGAGTTTCTTTCGGACATGATGAGGACATTTGAGGGAAGAAACAACGGGAAACAACAAGAAAAAGCGAAAAATTAGGAAAGAAATGCGAAGAAAAGTTGAGCAAAAAATCGAAAATGATAAAAATTGAAAAACTTGCCAAAAACTGGCTGAAAACCACTGAAAATAGCTAGAAATGCTTAAAAAACTTCTTAAAAACCAGAAAATCTTGCTCAAACATCCCTAAATCATCAAAAACGCAAATTGGCGCCGCGGCAGCGCGGTGTGCAGTGGAGCGCACTTGCATTATTGCAAGTTTGCAGGTCTGCTATCTTTGATGCTTTTTATCTCGAGAACCAGCGAAGATTGCAAAAAGTTGTCAACTACAAAGTTGTAGAGCGGAAAATAAACTATTTATTGACATACATATAAATCTGACGGAGACATTCCGAAATTCGTAGCGACCCGAAACAGGACGGCGATGTTTCAATCGCGCAGACATAAACAGTAGGCCCCGCCCCCCGCGCACAAACCACGTTTAGCGTCGGAATCCATGAGATGTCCGTACACTCAGAATAGATATAGTCCAGAGGAACCAGCCATTTTCGGTTCAATTACCCACTGGGTCACTCGGTTAGAGGAGTCTCAGTTGGGACAGGTGCCTCTGAGCGCCTCTGAGTCTCTGACTCAGTAATTTTTGGTTATTAGGCAGGAGCGCCTAATGGGCAAGCGCTAGGGCGCCTTGGGTAAGCGCTGGGGCGCTTGGGCGCTGGGGGCGCCTCGGGTAGGCGCTTGGGCGCTGGGGCGCCTCGGGTAGGCGCTGGGGCGCCTTGGGTAGGCGCTGGGAGGACCCTGGGTAGGCGCTGTGGCGCCTTGGGTACGCGCTTGGGCGCTGGGGCGCCTTGGGAGGGCGCCTTGGGTAGGCGCTGGGGCGCCTTGGGTGGGCGCTGGGGCGCCTTGGGCAGGCGCTTGGGCGCCTTGGGCAGGCGCTTGGGCGCCTTGGGTAGGCGCTGGGGCACCTTGGGTGGGCGCTGGGGTAGGTTGGGTAGGCGCTTGGGCGCTTGGGTAGGCACTGGGGCGAAAATCATGAACTTTTTCATTAAAAAATAAATCAAATAGCATCAAGTAACCATTCCCATTTCCAGAAATGCGTCCAAACTGTCCATCTCTTTCCTCGGCTGTGCCTCCTGCGGCGTCTTCATCGCCACCTGCTTCCTCGGCCTCGTTCCCCATGTTCGTCACCAGGAAATGCAGCTTCGAGGCAACCACACTGTCTCCGATCACTATGGATGGATCCCGTCGACAGATCAATTGGTTATCATCGGATTTCTAATAATTTTGATCACCGAACAAGTTATTCATGGGATTGGACACTCGATTGGAGCAAGGGGAGGACATAGTCCGTTGGCAACGAGTGATACGATCAAGATGAGCAAGTTTCCGCATGATGTGAGTGTTCTTGAAGATAAAATGTGATGGAGAAAAGGATTTTGAAACTAGAAATTGTCAATTTGATCAAATTTACTCGATTTTTGATTGAAAAACTTGAAATTCCGTGATTTCCCCGAAAATATGGAAATTGGAAAATTTTCTATGAAAACTTTATAATTTTGGTCGAATTGACTGTTCCTAGGCTTCGAATCCCCTTTCTCAACCGTTTTTGTCAACAAAAATTAGAAAAAAATCTGTCCAGAAACGATAAAACATCGGAAGACTCTCAGATGACATGGCATTCGACGGGTCTCGCAACGATATCCCTTTTTCGGTGTTTTCTCTGTTTTGGACCGTTTTTCTTGAACTTTTTCGGTAAAATCTGATAAAAGAAAGGATTCTCAGCCAAAAAAGAATCAATTTGACTAGGATTCTCGAGATTTTCATGAAAAATTTTCGAATCTTGAAAATGAAAAATTTCTCTGAAAAACGAAACCATTTTCCAGGAAGAAGAAGGCGAGGACCATGTCCCTCTCGTCTCCATGGACGACGACGCCGACGACATCATCTTCCGTCAGAACTCGAGTCCCCACCACCACTCCTCCTCCTCTTCTTCCCACTGCCGATCTTCCCCCGGATCCTCAATGAACATCCGTGTCTGGTTCCTTCTTCTCGGAATGTCCGTTCATTCCTTCTTCGAGGGAGTCGCTCTGGGCGTGCAAAACGATCGGAACGCGTTCTGGCAGATCCTCGTCGCAGTGCTCTTTCACGAGATCCTGTGTTGTGTCTCGTATGGAGTTCAACTCGCGAAACACAACGCGTCGAGGAGGTACGCATGGACGTCGTCAGTGTTTCTGTCAGCCACGATTCCAGCCGGGATGGTGTTGGCCACGATGGTAAGTATACTCGCGTTTTTTAAAACCTTTTGGATAGAGGAAACTCGACATGAAATTGATGTTTGAGAGTTTTTGCGGTTCTCGACCGATTTTTCCACTTTTTTTTTTGATAAAATATAACAAAAATAGGTGCTTGAAACCTTTTTTACATCGAAAGTTCAAGATTTCCATAAACAACAGAAAAAAAAAAAACGAAAAACCCGTCAGAACCGCTGAACTGGCCACACGAAGAAGACTCGGCGGGTCTCGGCACGAATTTGGTTTTTCGGCGTTTTCTGGTTTCTGAACCGATTTTTTCAATTTCCTGTTTGAAAAAACGTATAGAAACATAGATTTGAAGCACTATATTGAACAAAACAGTGATTTTCAGATCGATGGAATCGAGAATGACATGTGGCAACGAGTCGGAAGGTACTGGCTCGAAGGCCTGGCCGCCGGAACTTTCGTTCATGTTGCGTTGGTGGAGTTGTTGCCGATGGAGCTGCATTCAGAGGATGACGGGGAAGGAGGACATGGACATAGTCATGTAAGTTTTGAAAAAAATTGAAATTTAAAAAAAAATTGTTTTTTTTTGAAATTTTCGAAAAAAAAATTTTTTTTAATTTTTTCAAAAATTTTCAAAACAATTCATAAACACTTTCGAAACATTTTTAAAAATTATCAATGTTTCTAATCATCCAAATTATCCATAAAAAATTTTTAAAAATCAGAATTTTTAGAAAAAAATAAAATTTTTTTTTTCATTTCGAAAAAAATATTTTTTTTTTCAAAAATTTTTAAACTTTTCCCAAACACTTCTATAAAGTTATCAATGCTTTTGATCATCCCATCATTCAATTTTACCTACAGAACGTCATCGCGGACACCTCCCATTCGCACCAGAAACCCCACGAATCCCACTGGACCTCCCTCGTCAAATCGCTCTTCGTCGCCGCCGGAATCGCTTTTTTTGTATTTATAAAGTCCCTAATTGGCGAGCATCATTGATCAGTTCATAAGACGATCGTTGCGAGACCCATTTACACATTTACCATTTTTCTGTAATTTTTTTGAAAATTTTTGAAATTTTTTTTTGAATTTTTGCTTTTTTGGACATTTTTAGTCATAATATTGTGTTGTGAACCATTGAATCATTGTAGTCAATTTAAAAATGCATAATTTCTAAATATTTGGAGTATTTTTAAAAATTCAAAAAATTTTTTTTCGAATTTGGAATTTTTTCAATTTTTCGATCTCGGTAATTTTTGAAAAATAAACGATGTAATTACTGATTTTTTTTTGGTTTTTTTGTCTGATTAAATACAGTTAAAAAGTCGTTTTTCACTTACTTTTATTGATTTTTTGAAAATTTGAACAAAAAATTATTCTCAAAAAAATTTTTTTTTTCAAATTTTGAAAAAAAAAATTTGCTTTTCAGATGTCCATAATCCACGTAGAAGAGGATTTTGCAATAATTGATGAGCAAGAATTTCAAAATAAAATTTACAGCCAAATTGGGTGAGTCTTTGGCAAAAAACGGTAACTTTGAAAAAAAGGGCGGAGCCTAATTTTTTCGATTTTTTTTATTTCAAATCAAATTTTTTTTTAATTTTAAATCAAGTTTTAGGCTAATTAGAAGTTTTTCTACAACACAAAAAGCCCAAAAACGTTAAAATTAAACTCAAATTATCCCAAATTTCAGCCTCCAAATGCATCGCGATCTCTTCGAAATCAACTCAAAATTCATGCCGGATTCCCAATTCGATGCTATCAAAAAACGAGGAGAAACGGAGAAAAAGAGGAAAAGAAAGAGGAAAGCGGATGATTCGGATAAATCAGAACATGTGGAATGGATTCAGAAAATGTCAGAAAGGATTCGAAGAGCTGGAGAGGAGAAAAAGTACTTTGGGAAGGTGGAAATCGAGGAAAAGGATAATAACAAGGAGGCCAGGGAGATTGCGAAGAGGTTGGTTTATGAAAAGGAAACGGATCAATGAGTTTTGTCACAATTTTCTTTTAAAAAAATAGAAATTTGAAAAAAAAATTTCCAAAAAATTTTTTTTTTCAACTGAAAATTTTTCAAATTTTTTTTTTCAATTTTAGAATCATATTGAAACTCATAAAGTTTGTTTGCTAGGTATCTGAATCTCTAACTTTTATAAATATCGCTTCATCAAAACTTCCAGAATCCTCGAAATCCCGCCCATCGGACCATTCATGACGTCTTCTGAACAAGTCGTCGATATTCCTTCCAATTCCAAGGATTCCATAAAAATCGACGATTATCTATGCAATGGAATGATTTCTAACTGGATTCGAAACCCTTCAGACGTTCCGAAAGTTTTGGAAACTTCAGAAGGGATGAGATTTGTGATTCCACCAAGGGCAACGTTTCACATTGGAGATGTGGGGGATGTGGAGCAGTTTTCGAGGATTCATGGTAGGTGTTTTGGTTTGAAAGTTAGGTAAATCGATAGAAAAAGAAAAAAAGAGTGTTTTACCAGTGAAAATTTTTTTGAAATCACTTTTGGTTGAAAAGTTATAGGCCCTAGAAGTCGATGGTACATATCAACTTTAGAGGCTGAATTAGTTCGTGTTTCCTCGTTTTTGGATCGATTTTCCTCGACTTTATTGATAAAAACGATTGAAAAAGAAAATCTGAAACCTAGAAATAGTCAATTTGGCCAGAATTCATAAGTTTTTCATATTACTGCGGTCACGCGAAGTGGCACTCGGCAGGTCTCGCCACGAAATCGGTTTTTTGCTGTTTTCTCGTTTTTAGATCAATTTTTTAAAATTTTTTCGAATGAAAATAGATAGAGCAGAAAATTTGAAGCTTAGAAATGATTCATCTGACCCGAAATATTATATTTTTCATAGAAAAATTTAAGATTTTGTGTTTTTGACGGAAAAGTTACAAAAACGGGTTGTTCGCAATGAAAATCAAACTGAACTTGGTCAAATTGGCTATTTCTAGGTTTCAAATTATATTTTCTATCCGTTTTTATAGAGAAAATTTGAGAAAATCTTACCAAAAATAAGAAAACACAAGAAAGCCGATTTCGTGGTGAGACCCGCCGAGTGTAATTTCGCGAGAACCAAAATAGTTTATTATCAAAATTTTTTCTATCCAAAAAATACCAAAAAACAGTTTCTCCCTCGTTTCACCTATCAAAACACAGTTCCCAATTCCAGACATCAAATTCGACCTGATAATCGCCGATCCGCCGTGGTTTTGTCAATCCGTAAAACGAAAGAAGACGTATCAAATGGACGAGTCTTGTCTCAACAACCTAAATCTCTCTTTCCTGGCTTCCCCGGATGCTCTAATCGTCTTCTGGTTAACAAATCGATCGGGAATCAACGAGGAAATGGAAAAACGTCTTGAGGAATGGGAAATGGAAGTTGTTGGGAGGTGGAAATGGCTGAAAGTGACGAAAGAAGGAGTGCCGGTGGCGGATTTCGATAAGGAGAGGCATAAAATTCCATTTGAGAGTCTTGTGTTGGCCAGGAGGAAAGGAGCGAAAAGAGAAGACGAGTTACCGGAGAAATTTGTCTTTGCGAGGTAAAAATTTTTCTGAAAATTGAAAAAAAAATTGCCGAAAAAAATTTTGTTGGAAAAAATTTTCGAAAATTTTTTCTCCAAATTTTCAAAAACTTTAAAGTTCTTTATCAATAACTCCAAATCTAGAACTAATTCACGCTTCAACAACCTAGTTTCCTCCAATTTTCAACATTAAAAAAAATTTGAAAAAAAATCGGAAAAAAATTTCTGAAAAAATTTTTTTGGTAGAAAATTTTTTTTTCAAACTTCAAAAATTTTCAATGTTAGTTATCAATCACTCTGTATTTTAAAATAATCTACGCCTTATCAACCTCATTCCTTCCAATTTTGAAATTTTTTGAAATTAAAAAAAACAATTCGTAAAAAATTTTTTTTTCTTCAAATTTCCAAAATCTTCAAATTTTGTTATCAGTTTTTTATATTTCAAACGAATCACCTCTTATCAACCGAATTTCCTCAGATTTTGAAATTTTTCCAAATTAAAAAAAAATCGAAAAAAAATTTCTGAAAAAAATGTTTTCAATAAAATTTTTTTGAATTTTTTTTTAAATTTCCAGTTAATCAATGACTCCGTATCACAAGTTAATTTAACTTTAACAACCTAATTCCCTCAATTTCTGAAAATGTTGAAAATTTGAAAAAAAAAATTGAAAAAAAATCAGGCAAAATTTTTTCGAAAATTTTTTTTTTGGAAATTTTTTTCCTTCAAAGTTTTCGAAATTTCTTTCTAATTATGTTTCCTTATCACTAAAACACCTCAAAGTAACTCATTTCTCTCTAATTTTCAGCATTCCAATGTCAGTCCACTCCCACAAACCACCACTTCTGGACCTTCTTCGTCATTTCCACGTGGAATTTTCGAATCCTTTGGAACTTTTTGCTCGATCTCTACTTCCCGGAACTCATTGTATTGGTTTTGAGCCATTGTTATTGCAATCTGATCGGGTTTTCTTACAAAAATAAAAAATTTCAAACTTTGAAAAAAAAAATTTTTTCGGTCGAAATTTTTTTTTTTTGAATTTTTTTTCAAATTTTTTGAAACTAATAAATTATGGATTTATTAGTGATTATAGGCATTCCAAAGTTACAATTTCATTACATTACAATAAATAAATAATAGAAATTTAGGGCTAATAGGCAGCTAAAATTGGGGAAGGGAAACGTGTAAAACACAGCTCAAACGGGAAGAAGTATCGAATTTAAGTGGGGAATAGAAGAGAAAATCAATAAATTAGAGGGAAAAAAGGGTTTTGGATTTTTTAGCGCTTGAAAAAAAAATTTTAGAAAAAAAAGTGAACGGGAAGAAATTTTTAGGAACCGAAACTACGCCCTATGGATAAATTTGAAATTTTACGTTTTACTGGTTAAAAGAAGGTGCCTAGAAGTTGGATTTACTACGCGCTTTTAAAAAAATTATTATTGCATTGGGAATTTTTTAAAATTTTTTTTTGTAAAAAATTTTTTGAAAAAAAAATTTCGAAAAAAAAATTTTTTTTTTCAAAAAGTTTTCTTTTTGATTTTTTTTTGGGTCCAAGTGGTTTTAGCAGTTGCATTGTTGTTGAGCCGGTTTTTGAGTAGGATTGGCTTCGAGTTTCTGTCCTTTCGGAGCTTGTTGTGGGTCCTGAAAAAAATGGAGGTGGGGTACGGTAGGTACGCGACGCGACCGCAACGCAGGTAAATTTTATGTGAAGGGATTTAGATTTCAGCTTATTCTTATAGTTTTGAAGCGGAATTAGGGGTTTAGCGAGTCAATTCCAAACAAAAATTTGAAAAAAAAAATTCTATTTCGAAATTTTTTCAAATTTTGTGCTGAAAATTTTAGCACAATTCTCTTGGGGTCCATTCGACAAATTTCTAATTTTTCACTATTTTTCAGTTATTTTAGGTTTTCTCCATCGTAATTTGCTGCGTAGAAACTCAAGAATGTACGAATTTGAGATACTGAGACTTTTTTAGACAAGTTTCCGTTTCAAAAAACCAAAATTTGCACTTTTGCGAAATTACTAACAATGGGTGACCGGACTTTCGAAGTTTACCACGTAGCATTTCAAAGCAACTCCTAAATACAGTTTTTTTCCACATTTAGACTGCTTATCAACTTTCTGGATACCAGCTCAAATTTCAAATTGGAAAAAAATTCTGCTTCAATGAGTGCAAATATGCTCTACTGCGCTAATTGGACAATGTGTGGTTCGTTGCAGATAGTTTCAAACAATTCAACTTTTTGAAACCCCCTAACTCACCTTATCCAAGCTCTCGGCCATCTTGTCACAGATGATCTCGACCAACTTCTCAAACACGGCCTTCACATTGATATTCTCCTTCGCCGAGGTCTCAAAGAACTCCAATCCGAGTTGATCTGCCAATTGGCGTCCCCTATCCATAGAAACGACTCTTTCCGGGTCCATATCGCACTTGTTTCCGACAAGAACCACTTGAGCGTTTTCCCAGGAGTAGGTCTTGATCTGGGTGCACCAGTCTTGGACACTGTTGAACGACTCTTCGTTGGTGATGTCGTACATCAGAATGAAGCCCATGGCACCGCGGTAGTAGGCAGTGGTGATGGTACGGTATCGCTCTTGGCCAGCGGTGTCCTTAAATGGAAAGGGTTACTGTGTCTAGATTCCTAGATCATTGTGTAAACGAACCCAGATTTGCAGTTTGACACGCTTATCTCCACGGAAGACGGTCTTCACTTTGAAGTCGATTCCGACGGTCGAAACGAAGGCAGAGGTGAACGAGTCATCGCAGTAACGGAACAGGAAGGATGTCTTGCCGACAGAGGAGTTTCCGATGATCAGGAGCTGGAAAATGGAGGGTTATGGGGTTCTGTATCCTGTGGGTGGACTGATGGACTGAGACGCAACAATTTCTATGCAATTTCTAGAACTTTTGAAACTGCAAATTTCGAAGCTAATGGCTCTAGTAGTAAGTCAATCTCACTTTTTCCCTTTCTCTTCCAAGTCCTTTCAAATTTCCCCCCTGCTCTCCATTTCGCGAGTAATTTCCCCCGCCGTCCAACCCCAACCATTCATTCCATTCCACTCCGCCGCTCCTTCTCTCCATCCATTTCCCCTGCGTCTCCCTGTCCCCTATACTCTTTTCTCAACTCACTCTTCATTCCCCATTGGGCTCTTTGAGCCTTTCTCGAAGAAGGAAGACGAAGAATTTCGCGTTTTGAAAAAGAAAAAGAAAAACTTTCACTTTTTCACTTCTTCTGCTTATTTCGGGAGGAGGGGACGACGAGGGGAAGAGAGGGTCTCTGGTTTCATATTTTATTTGAGCAGGGTTGTGCCGGGAGAGGTTTTATGAGGAAAAAAGAGAGGAAAAAATGGAAGATGAGCATCATAAAAACGTCATTGGGTGGGGCTAATCAAGGGAACCTGAGTTTAGGGGGTATGAAGCAGTCTACTGCTTCGAAACATCTAGAACTGCTGAAAGAAGATTCAGGTCTAGTCAATTCTCCGAGATTACCACGTTTGATAACGTTAAAGTGGATACAGAGTCAAAAAAGATAACCTCCCGTTTCAGCGATTCTTGTATTGCTATCAACAGGGTCAAAATCTAATGGTCATTTGATACAGACTCATTTCCTTGATTTGCTACCCTTTTCTCCATGTCTAATTGTTCAGGAAATACAGACCCATTGGCTGTTCATACTGTTCCAGATTTTCTTGAAATCTTGTAACAGTCAAAACATCTAGTAAACACTCATTAGAGGTTTGACACGAGTCGCTACTTTGTAACCCAAAAATGTATACAGTTTCAGAACTTCTTGAAGTTGGGTGAATGTCGAGTGGATTCATTGTACCGTTCAATTCAGTTGCTAATTAGTTTCTACCTAGCCATTATCTTTGAGTCGCTACCCTTTTCCCATATTCCATTCTAGTAGTCGAAGATGTTTACCTGATCCAATTAGCTCTCTCTACTGTTTCTGAGTTTCTAGAAATTTTGTAACAGGCGCAACATCTGGTAAACACTCAGTAGAGGTTTGACACAAGTTGCTGGTTTGTAACCCAATCTACAGCTTCAGAACTTTTTGAATAGGATGTCAAGGATTAGTAGATTCAATGGAAAAATTTTGATTATTCGCTGCTTGTTTTGGTAACGTTAAAGCTGTTAGAAAGCCTATAGACCATCTTCCGTTTCAGCGATTCTTCAATTGCAAACTGGAGATCAAAATTTACTGAACTTCCAAAATACTTTTGTTGTTAATCAGTTTTCCTACGTTTCAGTTGATACATAGCAGGCGGATAATCTTAGCCCATTAGCTCCTTCTACTGTTTCAGCACTTCTAGAATAGTTGTAACAGGCAAAAAATCGAGTTAACGAACGCTCTCCAACTACAGTTTCAAAACTTCTTGAATGTGGGGAAAAGTCTAGTGCATTTGCTGATATCTTCTCATGATGAACTGCTAAGTTTGAGAACGTTAAAGTTGATATAGAACCAAGACTAGACAATCTTCAGTTTTAGTGAATCTTGAATTCCTACCAACTGGGTCAAAAACTAATACGCAATCGCCCTCCTGTCCTAATAGCCCTCCATTGTCTTTTTTCCTTCATTTTCTCACCTTGAACATGTAGTCAAAGTTCTGATCGGGTTGTCCCGGCGTTGCGCCTTGAGGGTGTCCTTGTCCGCCGGCTGCCATCTGCAAATTTTCATCTTTGATACTTTCATAAGTCATAAACAAGCAAAGAGAGATCAAACTAGACAAAAACTGCAATCAATCTGTCTAGGGAGTTGGAGCAAATTAATGAAAATTTTTGTTTTTTTTTCTTTTCCTCTAGAGAGAGGGAGACCCAGGAGGCAAAACACCTTATCAGTTGTGTCTGCAATCAGCTGCTTTTCCTGCTTCACTCTCATGCTTCAAAGGGAAAAAGCAGAGCACGAAAAAAAGAGAGTGAAGCCTACTACAACTAGGAGAAAAGCGGGGAGAGACTCCCCGCATGTGTGAAGCTGTGTGAGCCCTCGCCTCGCCTCGAAATGGATCGATGAGTGTGCTCCGCGCACATGAGGCATGTGTGCAGAGAGAGAAACAGCAAGCACACGGGCTTCTTCTTCTTCTTTTTTCGCCCATACTACACTTTTGGAGAAGAAGAAGAAGAAGAAGAAGAGGAAAAAGGATGCGGGGCTCTGGGGAGAGAAGGGAATGCGAGTTGGGGGAAAAGGGGGGAGAGGAAGGGCAGTTTTTGGTGTGGAGAGTTGTGGTCTGGAAAAGACTCTGAGTCATAGATGAGCTTCGATAGAATTGGAATCGGAACAGTGATTCGATAAAATGTGGTCCAAAATTGACAAAGTTTTGAAACAGAGATGTTTTTTACTGTTTCACCAAGTTGATAACAATATGTGGTGATGTTGACGTCTTTCAATCGTGATAGCATTTTCCGACAAAGCAAACCGATTTAGGCACTGCGAAAACTTTGAAAGGATCCGAACTTGGTCGAGACATAGATAGACATGGACAAAGGCATGAACGTATACACAAGCGACCATACTTTTATGGAGCAGTGAATGATGTCGGATGAACGATCTTTCATGGAATCAGCTCACTGTAAAATAGTGTTCAACATTGAACATTTACTGAAACGGATAACTTTTTTTGTTGCTGTTCCACCTAGTAATCAAGACATTCTGCTTGACACGCTCATCAATAGTACAAACATTTTGTGATTGGAACACACAAAAGTGACGAAACCCAAGTGTAGTCCCTTAACTTTTTTTGTTACTGTTTCCCTGAATAAGTAAGATTTTCTGTTAGCAGTGTTTCTCAATTGCAACTTTGAAACTTGTGCTAGACTCGAATTGGAACTAGCTAGATGTGAACAATAGCATGGAAAGGATACAAAGACCACACTCCTATAGAGCACTGAATGACGTCAGGTCAACTTTTTGCTTCAGGGACTTGAGCTTTGTGACTAAAAATGAACAACGATCACTAATTTCACAAAATCAAGTTCAAAATTAGCATGTTTTGGAAACTGAGAACTTTGTTTCTTTTACTGTTTCATCAAGTTACTAAAAGTTTTCACTAGTCGTTGGAATCCGTTGTGAATCCTTTTTTTGCGTCTTTTGACAGTACAAACATAGCAAAAAGACTATTGTCGTGTTGTAGTGGTCTTATGGTATCATTCCTGATGTTCTCTGTTTCAAATGACCAATTCAGTTGTTATGCCACTGGAATCCTATTCCCCCACAAAACTCTTACTGTTTCCAAGAAACTGTATATGGAAGAGAGCCTCATATTTCATTATTCTTTCCATTTTTATCTTTCCCAATCCAATCCCTCATTCCCGTCATTTCACCGGACCCTCCTACTTTCACCATGACTACAAATGGAAATCTTCCCCC
>LR538431.1:325312-439520 GCA_900883565.2 Caenorhabditis panamensis | reverse complement strand
AGATGCTTCTCACCTTAACCAAAGTATGTTGTGAAACATCGGAAGGAGAAACCAAAGTCAAACACTTCTTGTTCAGTGTATTCACCATAACCAAAGTATACGTGACACATCGGAAGGACTTCAAGTGATCTGATGCCGAAGTCGAACACTTCTTGGTTAGTGTTTGCAGGAAAGTTGAGTCCAGTTCTCGTGTTATAATAAAAAAGATACAACAAAACAAAGTGAAAAACGCAGCCTGCTCCAGCCAGTTCGGCGAGCATGTTTCGCGAGTATGCGCGCAAAGCAATGTTTTCAAGTTGCGAAGTGGAAAATAGACTGTCCTAGTCGAAGAAATGAATATGTAGTTGCTTGTTGATTTTTTTATATTTGAAAATGTTTTTTGCGCATTGTTCCTTTTTTGAAAATCAGAATCTTTCCTTTCACCCTTTTTGGCGGTATGGTTCCTAACAGGATCTATGTTTTCCCCATTATCTAAGCCTGTTTGTTTTTAAATACTAAAAGATCTTTACCAAAACCGAAAGAAAGATTGTTTGTGCAAGCGCGGTTAGAAAGAGATAGAGAACAGTTCGAAAAATTTTTGCATTTTCCAACTTATCTAGAGACTTTTTAGTGAATTGTGTCTAAAACAAAAGTTCCTTAGATTTCGTCCGAAATAAGCCTGTTTTTTTGTAAGCTAATAGATCCCAAAACACCAAAGAACTCACGTTTCTCAGAAGTTGTCCTCGATCGATTGTGCAGAATAGTCGATGAATAGGAATAGGAATAGGAGGCAGAGGAGGGAGAGGGGGTCACCAAACCCCAGGTGGAGTGGAGACACGAATGACGAGGACTGTCTGCCACATATTGAGCGAGTGAGATCAATAACTTGCCCCTTACGCTGCGCATTGCCCCTCTGACGCAGAGTGTGAGGGAGAAGAAGAGACGCAGAGAAACTACCTCTGCCCCCTTTCTCTGCGTCTCTTCTTCCCCCTCACACTCTGCGACAGAGGGGCAATGCGCAGCGTAAGGGGGCGGGGCAAATTATGGATCTCACTCGCTCAATCAGTTATTGACCAATTGGCAGACAGTCCTCGTCATTCGTGTCTCCATTCCACCTGGGGTTTGGTGACCTCCTCTGCCTCTCCCCTGCCTGCTATTCGTATTCATCGACTATTTTACTCCATCGATCGAGGACAACTTCTGAGAAACGTGAGTGGTACACTTCGGTGTTTTTGGGATCTCTTAGTTTTCGGAAAAACATGAAACTTTTGGGGTTTAGAAACGGGAACATTGCAAACTCTACTGAACTTTCGCTCTAGCCGGAATTCTCTTGAAAGTCTAGATGAGATGAAAAAATGCAGAAATGCTTACAAAAAACAACCTTTTTCTAGTTATGATTGAGATCTTTTAGAATTACAAAAAACAGGCTTAGACAATGGGAAGAAACATAAATCTTATTGAGAACTGTGAGTGTGAAAATGCAGTTTTGAATTTTACTGGTCTTACATTAGAATTGGGAAATTTCTGCTTTTTGAAACAAGAACAATTCTGCTGCCTTACTAAATATTACTTATCGATTAGTTGGATAAGGACCGCTCTTTTCGAAATCGCAATTGCAAATCATACCGCAGCGCCCATACCCGCCTCAAATGCTCGCCAAACTGGCTGGAGCAAGGCTGTTTTTTTTCAAAGACTCTTTTTTTGTTTTTTTTTTCCTATATTACAAAACAACATGGAACAACTTCTCGGTTCGCTCGAGATAATGAGAGTCTACATACCACTTCGTTCGTTCCGATCCGATGGATAAGTCTCCTAAACCTTGAAATGGCAAAGTTTGGAACAGATTTCATCAATCTGTTGTTGTCAACTTCGTACTAACACTAATCAAGAAGTGTTTGCCTTTGGTATCTCAATTAGGAACATGTTCTGGATAATGACGAGATAACTTCATACCGTTGGCCTCTGTCCCAACACTTTGTTGTTCTCAGACCCATTTCACACATCTAGAACATGAATACACTAACCAAGAAGTGTTTGACTTTGCCTTCATCACTTAGGAACATGCTCTAGTTAATGGCGAGAAGACTACATACCGCCGGCCCGTGTCCCGACACTTTGTAGTTTTTAGACAACTCGCTCGGCGGTGAGACTCTTGGGGTTACTGTATTTGTAATTTTTTGAAATTGGGAGTATGAGAGCTCATGATTGCTAATAAACACTTTGGAACATAAAAAAATTGTATTGATAAAAACAAATAGGAGGAAAGAGCTTACATGTTTCAGTTTAAGAGAGCGTATATGCGAATGTAATAAATAGTATGGGTTTGAAATTAGGAAATTAAGATCAGACGTTAGGTTCAAATGTGAAAAATAGATTTCTTGTTCGCTGACATCTTCTTTCGTGATGTTGTCAAACGCCAGTTCTTCATCGATATCCTTGTGATCAACTGAAACCGAGTGGTTGCCGAATTGGAGCATGTACTTTGGGACATCGTAGTAGCGGTACGCTGCTTTTTTGTTGACAAAGGAACCCAACGGCAAGACCTAAAGCAATAATAGTAAAGCAGCTGAAGACGTGAAAACATACCTTATGCACAGTTCCGAATCGTCTGCTGTGATTTTCTGTCCAGGAGAGTTCAAGCAGATACGAACCTCTTCATGACATCCTTCGGGTCAACATTGATGTATTCCAGTGCTTGTTTCTTCGATTTTCCTTCGAACAGTAACTCCCGAATGTTTTGCAATGAGGTTCAGCATATTGAAACAATCCTCTTCTTCAATCGGAAAAAGTGAAATGATGAGGTTGATTTGTAGAGTTTCGCAGTTAAAGTTGGGTTTTTCAATGTATTTTACAATAAAACACAGTGTTTCTTTGGAATCACCGCAGCAAATGTAGTTTCAGCAATGTATAAAGTATCTGAAATATCCATGTTTAAAAAAAAATGTTTTTTTTTAGAAAAACACAAAATCGCTGCTAATAGACTTACATTTTTGGTTTCCAATTTGCTTCACAGGCAGAAAAATCCATACAGAAATCGAAAAGAAAAAGAAGAAGAACGTTAGAAAAATCGATGCACGGACCTCACCAGAGGTCCCAAGCCCCCCGAAGTGGAATGAATGAATGAGGAGGAAGAGGTCTATTGACGATTTAAAAAAAATCTATCAATTATTGAGCAGATATTGAACATACTCAGCGTTGACCATAAACGAGAGAGTGAGAGAAGAGAAGAGACGCAGAGATTCAACGCGGATGGTGTGCTGAAAGAGGGGGACAAGACGGCTTTACACAAGTTCCTACAGTTTTTTTTTCATTTTCGATAAAAGCAATGCATCAGGAATACAAAAAACAGGTTTATCAAAGATGATATCAAAAACAAAAAATTAGGTCGAAATCAGGTAGTCGACTTTCACTGCCGTTTCGATGTTGCTCAATTTCAAAGGCGCGTCGACATTCCTTCTATTCTTAAAATAAATATATGAACACCGATTTTGTACTGCTGGAATGGACAGAGCGAGAGACGCAGGGGAGAAGGGACTGTTTCTGTTTCGTGTGTGTCCCTCTTATGCTCGCTAGCTGTATTAGCAGCCGATTTTTTGGGAAAAAAACAACCTTTCATTTATGAGTAAATTTATTGAACTGAATAAAGTCGCATAGTAGAAGTGTTTGAGACAAGTGATAAAATCAGCTTAAAATTAACAAAAGAGGAGAATCATTCGTCCTTCTTCAAAAGTGTGTTCGACGATGAAACTCATCTACTCGTCAGGCATCTTGTAATAGTTTAACAGGGTCGCCTTGAAAAGAAAACGTCTCCTGAAACCCATATTGTGTTTTACATTCAGATCACTAAAAACTAACTCTGTCCAGGTTCCATGTGACCTACACTATTCAAGTCTTCAGCACTGTATTTCATATGATGGTTGCTCCTGTCTTCCTAGAAAAAATTTGACAAAATATTTTAAAGCGAAAACGATTTGAAAACTAACATGAGACCAAAAATGATGACGTTGAAATCGTGCTTGTTCGATACCAAAACATCTTGAGGTTCTGAATAAAATAGGCGGTTTAAAATCGATAAAAAAAACACCAGAAATTTGCTTACATTTCGAGGTTGCTTTGCAGAACTACCATTCATAATACAAAAATAGGGAAAGAACTCTATAAAAATCAGCGCTTGTCGAACCTCGCCAGAGGTTCCAAGCCCCGAAGGGAAGGGAATGACTAAGAAATGAACGAAAAAGAGGGAGTGGACAGAGCGAGAGACGCAGATAGATAGGGACTGTTTCTGTTTCGTGTGTGTCCCTCTTTCGCTTGCTAGCTGTATCAAAAAAAGAAGAAACGAGTAGACTGTGCAGGTCAAAATGCATTTATTATAGAAGAAAGTCGTACATCAGTTTTTACTTTTTCCTTTTTTCATTCTTCGCTTTCCCTTTTTCGGCTTCTTCTTGTCCTGCTCCTTCTTGTGGTCCTGAAACGAATCATTTGAAAACTCTCATATGCATTTGATACAAACACTCACCGACATGGGCCTTCTCCCAAAGTTTGGATGTTCTAGATACGAATACAACTCGAATTCGGAATTCGGCACGACTCTTCGCGACCGATGCGGGTGACGGTTTGGTTTCAGAACTTGAGTTGCAGACTTACTAATGCTGTCATTTTGATCTTATGGACCAAGTGAACCAAGGGGGTCTCGAAGACAAAGTTGTTAGAATTCTGATTGAAACTCCCTTTCCTCTTGCAAGCATCCAGATATTGTGATGCTCATTTCGTTCTTTCCACAAGACAGCGATCATTCTATTGCAACTGACTTGTCAGCCGATACGAAGGAGACCTCCGTGAATTCTGTGGCAGGTGGGCAGATAACGAAAGCAAGGAATAAGGGGCATTTGAGAACCCCATTAATCTTTTTTAGGCCACATGAATCTTCGCTCCTTCTACGCTTTTCTGATATTCAGCTTGGCTTCGCATTAATCCTATCCAAATAACAAAAATAACTACAGAACTTGAGGAAAATCGGTGTTTTTCGAACCTCACCAGAAGTTCCAAACCCCCGAAAGGGAAGTGAATGACTAGGAAATGAATGGGGGAGGAGGGCAGTGTGGATGGAGATAATTAATTTATTCTTTTCATCTCGAAAATTATGTTAAAAAATGCAGAAAACCCTGTGTTTTCTGTGTTCGGTATCGCTTAGAAATTTCACGTACATCATACGGTCAGCGTACATGAGCCCTTCGCAAAAAATGAGCTCAAACGGTTCCGTCATCTCTGAGAAATCGCTGCCGACAGACTTTGTCCGCAAGATAAAGTTGGCCGTCTTATGTCAATCATTTATTACAGAAAAAACGCAAATTAAAAAAGTTTTTTCTAGTTCGAGTCCTGCATCATGTTTACCACACTGTAGTCGCCTGGAATCATAGAATCGGGTAACAGCAGAATTGAGGATTTGCAAACCTGTACAAATTTGTCTTCATTCTCAGCGGATGTTTCAAAATCTCAAGTGGACTAGTGTAGAATGGCGATACATTCGAAAACCGACTCTCTGTTGTTATTGTTCTTCATTTCCTTCTTGCTGAAAATACATATGTAGACGGGAAAAAATGAGTTTGGTTTGAGTTTTGGACGTCTGGTTTTGGAGAATACTCACCAAAACTTGTTTATGCACGACGGGTTGTCAACTTTTCTGGCTGAGTTGGGCAAAGTCTTAATCATCATGTTCTTGACTCTACTCAGAGATGCACAGATCCACGTTCAATATCTTGTTTTCAAAACATCCGTGTCGAATAGATAAACGCAGACTGAGAACGTTGTTTCCAGAACATCTTCAGTTTCTGATTAACATTAGAAATTTGAAATCGACACAAAACTTGAAAATTGCTTACATTTCGAGGTTCTTTCGCAACAATCCAATTCATATTACAAAAATAGTAGAAGAACTCAATAAAAATCAATGTTTTCCGAACCTCGCCAGAGGTTCCAAGCCCTCGAAAGGGAAGTGAACGAGGAGGAAGGTGCACAGGTGGAAGCATTGAGCAGGGAGACGCAGAGAAAGAAGAGTAAGGGTTTGTTTATGTGTGTGCTTCTGGTTGTTATTGGAAACCGATACTCTGGAGGGTTCAGGTGAACAAAATCACGTTTATTAACTACATAAAGAAAAATAAAAGTTGAAATCAGGTAGCCGACCCGCTAGCTGTATGGTAACCGATATTTTGGAAGCAACAACGTCTAACCCTCTCATTTATGAGTAAATTTATTGAACTGAATAAAGTTGCATAGTAGAAGTGTTTGAGACAAGTGATAAAATCAACTTAAAATTAACAAAAGAGGAGAATAATTCGTCCTTCTTCAAAAGTGTGTTCGACGATGAAACTCATCTACTCGTCAGGCATCTTGTAATAGTTGAATAAGGTCGTATTGAAAAGAAAACGTCTCCTGAAACCCATATTTTGTTTGGTATTTAGATTACCAGAAACTAACTTTGTCCAGGTTCCATGTGACCTACACTATTCAAGTCTTCAGCACTGTATTTCATATGATGGTTGCTCCTGTCTTCCTAGAAAAAATTTGACAAACTATTTTAAAACGAAAACGATTTGAAAACTAACATGAGACCAAAAATGATGACGTTGAAATCGTGCTTGTTCGATACCAAAACATCTTGAGGTTCTGAAAAAAAATAGGCGAATCGATTTTCTAAAAATCTTGAAAATTGCTTACATTTCGAGGTTGCTTTGCAGAACTTCCATCCAAAATTAAAAATAGCCAAGAACTCTATAAAAATAAGTGTTTTTCAAACCTCGCCAGAGGTTCCAAGCCCCGAAGGGAAGGGAATGACTAAGAAATGAACGAAAAAGAGGGAGTGGACAGAGCGAGAGACGCAGATAGATAGGGACTGTTTCTGTTTCGTGTGTGTCCCTCTTTCGCTTGCTAGCTGTATCAAAAAAGAAGAAACGAGTAGACTGTGCAGGTCAAAATGCATTTACTATAGAAGAAAGTGGTACATAAATTTTTTACTTTTTTCCATTCTTTGCTTCCATTTTTCGGCGTCTTTCTTGTTCTCTTCTTTTTTCTTGTCCTGAAACGAATGATTTGCAAACTCTGATCGGATACTCACTCACCGAAACCAAGGAATGAGGGGCATTTGAGAACCCCATTCATCTTTTTTAGGCGACATGAATCTTCGCTCCTTCTACGCTTTTCTGATATTCAGCTTGGCTTCGCATTAATCCTATCCAAATCACAAAAAAAGCTATAGAACTCAACGAAAATAGGTGTTTTTCGAACCTCGCCAGAGGTTCCAAACCCCCGAAAGGGAAGTGAATGACTAGGAAATGAATGGGGCAGTGGATGGAGATCATTAATTTATTCTTTTCATTCGAAAATTTATGGTAAAAAATTCAGAAAACCCTGTGTTTTCTGTGTTCCTGTTTCATAATCACCACTTCGCTTTTAGATTAGGGGTCGTAACAAAGGAAGAAAAAATGATTGAAAAAGTATTTTTATCATCCAAAAAGCGCAATAAAAGCTACATAAATATGATTAGAATCGGTTCAATTCAAAATCCCTGAAAACCAGAAAAAAACATGGCTAATTCCAAATCACTTGTCACAAATACAATCACTACCCAGGAAAACACTAATGGCATGGCATTTAGAAAGAAAAATTGACTAAAATTGCATCTATCCGAGAGGAAAACATGATTATTGATCGATTTTTGGAGTCTCTGGAGCCAAAGTAGCCTTGATTTGACGAACTTCGTCCGCAGAAGTGACACGGAGAGGCTGGTTGTCGTTCTTGCCCATGGAGACTTTGTTGTTCTGGAAGGCGATTGTTAAAGTGGGGATATCTCGAAAACTAAAAGAGATAGCAAAAAGTTGGCAACTAGTGAAACAATCTACGGATTGAGACAAACATTTTTGTAGTTGACAACTTTTTACCAAAATGATTGGTTTTTGAGTTACAGTAGCCACAAATTTTGCTCTGAAACTTAGTGTTAACACTTGCTATTCTGCTCATATCTCGGAAACTAAAAGAGATAGCAAAAAGTTGTTAACTACTAAAATAATCTACAAATTAAGCTAAACAATTTTTTAGTTGACAATTTTTTACCAAAACAAATGGTTCTTGAGTTACAGCGGTTTCCAGAACTCTCTCTGCTTCTTTGGTGACCTAGAAACACCTAGTGGTTTTACTAATTGACGTATATCTTTCAAACCGTGCAAGATATCAAAAAGTTGTCAACTACAAAAATGATCTCCTTAAAAAACTCTACAACTTAGTAGTTAACAACTTTTTTCCAAACCCCCTCCTTCAAAAGTTACAGCAGCTCAAACTTACCACTCTATTTCTCACAACCACCGACGCCGACGCATGATACCAATGGCACTTGGTCCATTCCACCAAGTTCGGTACATTGGAACTGTTTACCCCGCATCCCACCAAGATATCAATTCTATCTGAATAATCCTCCTGCATCTTCCGAATCACATGAACCCCATCAAGAGCAGACGGCTCTTGGCCACTAGTCAGAACCGCTTTGAAGCCGAGTTCAATGGCTTCTTCGAGACAGAATCTCCAGTCATCTGCCACGTCAATGGCTCTGTGAAAGGTTACAGGGAGTGGACGAGCTGTCTCAATGATGGATTGACAAGCGGTACGGTCGATGGCGCCGTATCTGAAAATTGGGGCGCGTTGCGGTCGCGTCGCGGTCGGCGGGGTCGTTGCGAATTTGGTGTTTTTCTCGGTTTTGGACCGATTTTTCTTGGTTTTTCTGGTGAAAAATGATAGAAATAGGGGTAAGAAACCTATAACACATTGATTTTGAGGAAATCGCTCGGGGTTTCATGGAAAATTTGAAGGTTTTGAGTTTTTTGCGACAGTGTCATGAAATTCTGCGAATTTCAATGAAAAACTGAAAATTTCTTGTCAAATTGACCGATTACAGGTTTCCAAAACCTGTTTTTATCATTTTTTCACCAACATAAGTACAAAAATCAATCCAAAACCGAGAAAACAGCGAAAAACCAGTTTGTCGAGACGTTCGTGGCGAGACCCGCCGCCTGCCTTACTCTGTCAACGCTCCAAACACGAAACCAGTTGCCCCGGCCTTCTTCAACCATTCAATTTCCTCCAAATACACATCCATCTCGTCCTGCGAGTACACAAAGTTGCCGCCACGTTGGCGAAGCATACAGTATAATGGGATATTGGGATATTTGTAGTGTAGGGATGATACAAAGCCTAAAGATTAGCAAATCATCGGAAAACTTGTTAGTAGAGCCAATTTTGACTTTTCAGACGCATCGGAAATTCATACTTTTCTGTTCTATTACTTTTTTGGAAATTTGAGACTTGGCACTCGGCGGTTCTCGCCACGAAATAAGTTTTTCGCCATTTTCTCGCGTTTTGGCTGATTTTCTTAATTTTTTTTTGTTGAATATGGATGAAACGGAGAATTTGAAGCCTAGAAATAGTAAATTTGACCAGAATTATTGAGTTTTTCATTGAAAATTCTCAGGTTTTGTGTTTTTGGCAGAAAAATTACAAAAACGGATAGTTGGCAATGAAAAACTCAACAATTTTGGTAAAATTGACTATTTCTAGGTTATAAATTCTATTTTCTTTTCGTTTTTATCAAGAATCTTTGAAAAATTCTGTCCAAAAACGAGAAAACAGCAAAAAACTGAATTCGTGGCGAGACCCTACTTTTCTAAAAGTTTGCAATGTTGCAAGTGCGCTCCAATGCTAATTTCAGATTTCATCAGTAAAGTGCAGTTTTTCAATGCTATTTTTCACAGTTTATCAGTTTTTAAAAAATTCCAGGTGCGTTTCAGCTCGAAAATTTCAATTTTTCTGTTGCTAAAAATTTGAGATGTTGCAAGTGCGCTCTAATGCTAATTTTGACGAAACACAGTTTCAGAATATTTTTTTTCGCATTTCCAGACGTATATCGTGTTCCCAACTAACCAACAGAAGGCGTAAGCCCTCCAAGTGGAAGTGCCGAGCAAACTTCGAGCCGATCAGCTCCACCGGCAACTGCATTGTCGGCCGATTCCATGGAATCTATGCAGATTTCCAAGGAGATCTGCTTACTCATCTGGATTGGAAAAATAAAAACAATAGAAAAGAAAAAAACATTAGAAAAGGTATATTATGGTCCGAGTCCAGCTCTCTCAAAATTGAGAAAAAATCATGAGAAAAAAAAATGAAAAATCCAGGATTTTTTTTTCGTTTGAAAAAAATTACAAAACAATAAATTTAAATTTTTGGAAGAGAAAAAAATAATTTACAACCCATCAATCAGTGGAATTTTCACGGAAAACCAAAAAAAATTGGAAACTTTTGGGAAAATTTTTACATGAATTGCGTGGAATTTCCATTGAAGTTGGCTCTCTCCTCCGGATCATCGTCGTTCGGGTTTTCGAGTCCGGCGACGTTTCCGCGCTGAAAAATGAAAAATTGAATGGAAAATGAATTTAGAGAAGAAAAGGAAAATTTTCAATTTTTTGAAAAAAAAATTTTTTTTTCGAAAATTTTTTGGGATTTTTTTTTCAGTTTTGTATTAATTTTTTCAATTTTTGTTGATAAAAACAATAAAAAAGAGGATTTGGAATTTAGAAACAGTAAATTTGATCAGAATATTTGGAGTTTTTCGAAGAAATTTTTCAGAAAAATTTCAGATTTTGTTTTTTGACTAAAAATTGCAAAAATAGGTTTAAAAATTTTTAAATAAAAAAAAATTTGAACAAATTGCCTATTTCTAGGCTCCAAATTCTTTTTTACATCCGTTTTTACAAAATAATTTAAAAAATCAGTTCAAAATCGAGAAATTCCAAAAAAAACTGTTTTCGTGGCGAGACCTTTCAACTAAAAAATTTTTATCGGATTTTCTGGTTTTTTGAAAAACTTTTTTTCAGGAAAACCGAGAAAAACAGAGGTTCAGAACCTATAAGCTAACAAAATTCTCATATTTTTTGAAATTTTTTTTTTAATTTTCAAAAAAAAATTTTTCGTTTTTTTTGAAAAATTTTTGGGATTTTTGTTTTCAGTTTTGAACTGATTTTTTCAATGTTTTTTTTACTGATAGGAAAAAAAGATTTGAAGCTTAGAAACAGTGAATTCGATAGGAATTCTTGAGTTTTTCAAAGAAATTTTCCAGATTACAAATTTTCAATATCCAAAAAACTCACTCTTCTCACTTCCGCAACTCTTGGCATTCCTCTAGCTCTTCCAGCCGCTGGATTCTGGGGTCCAGCTCCACGTGGCACGTTCCGATCTTTTTTAGCAGCAGCTGCAGCAGATCCAGTAGCAGCTACACCTCCAAACCATCCGGTAAGCAGGTTCCAGATGAAGAAAATCGGAGAGAAGAGGAGTGAAAAAATGGATGTAGAGGTGGAGATGACGGCAGAGGATGTGGAGGAGGTGGAGGGGGATTTCTGAAAGGGAAATAATAAGTTTTAGGGCAAACAATCTAAAGGAAAACTCACCAAAACCACGAGAAGAGCCGAAGACGGTGTCAATTTGTTATCCAAAAACGATTTTTCATAATCCTCCGCGGTGAAAACACGTCTCGGATAGGTCTGACTGACTTCAAAAGCACCATTTATCACTGGTTTCTGCTTGATAATCGCAATCAACGAGTTTAAGACATCATTCGATGGGAATTCCTCGACGAAAGTGGAACCATCTGGAAGACGGACTTGGAGACGGCATCGATCCGATGGAATCGATTTTCCGACGCTTTCCGATGGTTTTTTGTCTTCTGGAGTTGCTGCCGGGGCATTTTCCGCTTTGCCACTAAAGCGTTTTTTGGCGTCTTCTCTGCAAAATTAGATTGTTTTTCATGATTTTTTTTCTTGGTGTTGGACCTATTTTTTCACATTTTTTTGATAAAAATGGTTAGAAAACAAAATTTGAAGCTTAGAAATGGTGAATTAGTTAGTTTTTTATTGAAAATTTTTCAAACTCAATTTTTGTAGTTTTTCTGAAATTTTTTTTACATTTTTTCAATGAAAATGGATAGAAAGTAGAATTTGAATATAGAAATGGTAAACTTAACCTGAATTATTGAGTTTTTCATTGCGAATTTTGAAAAAACCCATTTTTGAAATTTTTTGCTAAAACACGAAATTTTGAATTTTTAAGAGAAAAATCTGATAATTCTGGTTAAATTGACAATTCCCAGGCCCCAAAATTGCTATTCTATCCGTTTTTTTAGAAAAAATTAAGAAAATTGGTTTAGAAACAGAAAAAAAAACCGAAAAAATGTAAATTTTTTTTTCGAAAACAAAATTTTGAAAGTTTTTAAATGAAAAATTCGATCAATTCTGGTCTAATTCGAAATTTCTAAGCTCTGGATTGTCTATTTTATTTGTTTTTATCAACAAGTTGAAGAAAATCGCAAATGTTTGAAAAACCATTTTTGTAATTTTCAGCCAAAACTTGAAATCGGAAAATTTTTTGTGAATAAATGAAAAACTCTTCAATTCTGGTCAAATTTGATATTTCTAGACTCCAAATTTTCTATTCTTCCTGCTTTCATTACGATTTTTAGTAAAAACCAACCTATCCGCCTTGATTTGCGCCAAGATCCTTTCTTTCTCCTTCCCGGCTTCCAATTTCTCCTTCTTTCTCTGTTTCGCCGCCTCCATCAACGCCTTATCCTCATGTTCCTGACGAGTCTTTTGAGCCTTCATAAGCTCCTCTTTCTGTGCTTTCTCGGAGATTCTCTTCTGCTCTTCCTCCTTTTGTTTCTTGATTTTCAGCAATTCCTTGGCTCTGGCCACTTTTTCAGCGAGTTGGGGGTCAGTGGATGGTGTTGGAGCTGATGGGACTGGTGCTGGAGCCATAGCAGGTGGTGGAGAAGGTCCTGGAGCGGATTGGGGAGCAATCGGAGCAGAAACAGGTACTGGAGTTGGAGTAACAGATTGCGGGACCGATTTTGGAGCATTTTTCAAAAATTGCTCAACCGCTTTGTTGAATTTTGCACGGAACTGATCGTATTCCTTGCCAACTAATGGAGTAATCACTTCCAGAGGCTCCCCGGACTGATTGATGAGGTAAGCAGCAGGCAGAATTGGAATCGGATCTGAAACAAGGAAAAATCGATTTTTGAAAAAATTTCTGAAGAAAAACACTTTCCTAGATCAATTTTCTTTCAATTTCTCAAATTTCCCACTCAAATTTGACAAAAACACTCACAAATATCAGCAAACTGCTGCGCCGCAGTCTCCCCGGCCTTCAACTTGATCCCAACCACCGGACACAAAAGATTCGCCGAATCAATCTGATCCCAAAAGCCGTCGAAAAGCCGTCCGTCCTCTGTATCATTTGTGACGTACACGATGAGAAGTGCCTGGTTTTTGCGCGAGATTTGAATCGCTGTCTGCACGTTTCCAGCGAACCACTGCATTTTGGGGCTGAAATTGATAGGAGATGGGTTAAAAGGCGAAAAAAGAGATTAGAGAGAGGAGAAATCGATGAATATCAAGTTTTAAAAAAAGTTTCAGAAGGAAATGGAGAAAAATGAGAGAAAGAATCAAGAAAATATGCAACGTTTCATTGACAAAAACCAATTTTTTGAAATGGAAGAGGAAAAAGTTCGGCCACGGCCATCAAATTGGCTCCGCCCATTCCTCTCTAATCCGGGTTTTAAGGCTATTTATCAACAGTTTTGAAGCTATTTTAATATTCAAACGTTAAAAAATAGCATTAACTCTCAATTTAATAGCAATTTCCTATTAGTGTGTAGATCCCTACTTCTCCTTTTCTGTTTTTCTCTAATCCTTGGTAAAACCGCGCCGCAAAATTGCAAATCGACTTTTTCCCGTTGAACAAACCGTGCGGCACTTGCAAATTAGGCTCCGCCCACTTTCCGGCTATTTTCCGCCCACCGGCCGGATCTCATCATAAAAGTCTCAAATTTCACAGTTCCTTTGGTTTTTCATCGATTTTTCCAATTCTGAACAGATTTTCCGTAAGATTCGCGTTGTTCTGAAACCCATCCTTCATTATTTTCGCTAATTTTCACAGAATTCATATTGATTTTCAATTACCGCTTGAAATTTTGCATTTTCCAGGTCCCACCCGGTTTTCATCAATTTCTACTCGTTTCTCATGAGCAAATAGGGATTTTCACGGCTTGTAAGTGTTAATTGTTGCATTTCTCATCTGAAAAATAAAGTTTCTCTTCCAGAACATGGGAAATTCGTCGTGTTGCCTGCGAACAAGGTCATCCGGCGGCGAGGATAAATCGTATAATAATGATGGACAGTATATCAGAACGAATCAGGTGGAGGTATGTTATTATCAGTGATAATCAAGAGATATGCCTGAAAAATTCATAAAAACTCCAAACTTTCAGTTCCAATACGTAAATCAAGTGTTCCCACGAGATGAGACGTCTACAAATTTTTTGCCACATATCAGTGAACGAGAGATTACTGAAGGTACGTCTTAAAGCTTTGTTTAGCTGAATTTGGCCCTAAAAACCTTGAATTTCAGGATATGAAGAAGATCCATCAACAAATCCAACAGCTCGACCGACTTTTATGGAAAGGAGCAAAAGTGAAATCAAGTGTAAGCCTTTTTCTGTTCAAAACGCTTGAAAAACATTGAAGATTTTCAGTAAAAGACAACCGTCGCTCTTGTTACATGCTAGACGCCTTAGCGGCCGGAGGCCATCATCCAGGAGTGTTGCCGAAAAGTTTGAGAAAGTCCAGCAGTTGTAGTACCATTTATATTGGTCAGTTTTCCTTCGAAAATCTTTTTTAAAAATCTTTCCCTTTTCCAGACGACTCAACTGTCAGCCAGCCACACCTCAAAAACACGATAAAATGCATTTCCCTCGCCATTTATTACCATATCTCAAATCGTAAAAATCGCGGACATGAGAGATTGATGGAGATTTTTGAGGAGAGACTTCATCCGATTTTCGTACGTTTTTGATTTAAAACTTGCGTTTTTAAGCTAAAATCCGTTCCAGAGAGACCCAATTCCTCCAGAACAAATGACTCGAGATCCAGATCATCGAAATATTTATAGATTTGTGAGGAATTTGTTCAGTTCAGCGCAGTTGACTGCGGAATGTGCGATTATCACGTTGGTGAGTGTTTCGAAAATTTTTTTTGAGTTTTTGAAGTAAAATTTGATTAAAAAAAGGATTTGGAACCTAGAAATTATCAATTTAACCGAAAGTAGTAAAATGTTCATTGTGAATATTTCAAAAATTAAAAAAAAATTTGAATTTTTTTTTCTGTTTTTTTTTTTGGCTGAAATTTTTTTTGCAAGTTTCTAACTTCTATTTCTATCGTTTTTTTTACAAAAACATTCAAAAAAAAAATTGAAAATGAGGATTTGGCGCATAGAATTGATCAAGTTGACCGAAATTAGTAAAATTTTCATTGTGAATTTTTCAAAAATAAAAAAAAAATTTGAATTTTTTTGCAACTTTTTTTTTGGCTGAAAAACAAAGTTTTGCAGGTTTCCAACTTTTATTTTTATCATTTTTTTAAGAAAAATAATTTTCAAAAATATGAAAAAGAAGACTTGGACCCTAGAAATATCCAGATTGACCAAAATTTACTACTGATTTTTCGATTTTTCTTCCAAAAACACTAAATCTGAAAATTTGCAAAGAAAAACTGATTGAGGGGACGGGCTGGAATGCGGCCGACACTTTACGGGTTCCGCCCAGATCCCGCCTACTCTCGTTAAATCTGTTTCTCGACCGATTTTTTCAGTTTTTTTTTTGATAAAATCCGATAAAGAAAGGCTTAAAAACCTCTTTTCTATCTAGTTTTCACCAAAAAATTAGGAAAAAAGTATAAAACCTCTTTTTTTTCAGGTTTACATCGAACGCCTTCTCAACTATGCAGAAATGGACCTCTGTCCCTCAAATTGGCGTCGAGTGGTCCTCGGATCCATAATGTTGGCTTCAAAAGTCTGGGATGATCAGGCAGTCTGGAATGTTGACTATTGTCAGATTTTGAGAGACACCAATGTTGATGATATGTGAGTTTTTTGGAAGTTTGACTAGACCGGTTAACCTAACACAAAAAATACCTATTCTGAGACCAAAGTTTTTAAAAATTTGTATAGCCAAAAGTAAAATCAAAACCATCCGATTATAAAAACGCTTTGACAATGAGAATAGAATGACAAAGATCAGTTGGCGTACTTTTTGCTCAACCATCGAAATGACAATGCATTTGGCAATAACAAGGATTTGTGAATCACTGGAAAACATCGAACAAATCAGGGCACAGATAAACAGTTGTTCCGGAAAAAACAGCACTTCGACGCCTTTCAAAACTTGACCGAAAAGCCTGAACGAAACACAAATCATCAGTTTTAAACCCATGTGAGAAAGAATTGGTTTTGTCGTTTGAAGTTTGCTTTCTTATTAGTGAAACTGTTTTGGTTTCATAGGACGGGTCGATTTGAAGTTATCGAGTCAACTTCCGCCTATTAGTAACCGGAATACACTTGAAGAACCCGAGAAAAGAAAAAGAATTGTGCTTCTTAGCCCGTTTTCCCAATTAAGGGAAAACGGTTGATCCCTTTCGCCACGAAGAGGCGAAGCACGTGAAAGGGAAAAGGTTTTTGTCCGACCAAGGACTGGGAAAAGAAGTAATCAAGACAAGGCACCTCCCCATCAGTACGGTAGACGGTTCAGTAGTGAGAGAAGTAATCAAGACACGGCACCTCCGCATCAGTACGGTAGACGGTTCAGTAGTGAGAGAAGTAATCAATACAAGGCACCTCCCCATCAGTACGGTAGACGGTTCAGTAGTGAAAGAAAAGAAAAAAGTGACTGACCCCCCAGGACCGCCTGTCAGATAGCTCAATAATGGGCGGAGTCTTCTTCCCTAATCCGATTCCCAGGTCGTAAAACAATAGAGGCTAGTATTGAGCGCGGGGTCGACCTTACTCTCGCGCGTTGTTTACGAGCCTCTGTAACCAATTAGCACCAATAAAAGAGCGAAACAAAGGAGTGTCTATTGATCCATCTGATCTTATCTCGTGGGAAATTCGTTTTATGAAGGGATAAAAGAGCATCTGACAGTTTGTGCTCCCTCTTTCTGATCTTATCTGTCTTCCCGAATGGCTAATGTCGGAAGAAAAAATTCAAAAAAAATTTTTTTTTTTCAAAAAACAAAAAATAGAAAACAAATTCAATGTTTTACATTCATAATTTACAGGAACGAGCTAGAACGCCGCTTCCTCGAATGCCTCGACTTCAACATAGAAGTGCCATCTTCAGTGTACGCCAAGTACTATTTCGATTTGAGGACACTCGCATTGGCTAATGATCTTCAATTACCAGTCCAACCGCTTTATAAGGAACGGGCAAAGCGATTGGAGGTACGTTTTAGCTAAAAATACAAAAATTTCTAACCCAAAACCCTGAATTTCAGGCACTGAGCCGTGTATTCGAAGACAAAGTCCAGGAAAATGGACCGAAACGAGCCAGATCCGCCGAACACCTCGTTCATGAGCATCCAGCAGTCTTATCGTGATCCCTGGAACTCGAAAAACTCAAAAACCCCAAAATCTGTATTTATTGACTCTTTTTTTCCCGCCGTTGCCCATTTTTCTACGTCCCAATGCATAATTCAAGTCCATCCCCTGCAGCTTTTAAAAAATGAATTTATCTCCTTAATTTTCATTGTTTTTATCTGAATTACGGCTAGTTTCTCTCATTTCTCTGTCATTTTTTACCAAATTTCTCAAAAATTTGCCTGTAACTTTTTTTGTTCCCAATTTGACTAAAATCTCTTCTCCTCTCGCCTCGCTGCCTTTCTCCCCCTCTTTCTCCCTTTGATACATAAGTATTATAATTATGATTATTACTTTGAAACTTTGAAACTGAATAATTTGGAAATTTTGAAATTTCAATTTTTCCCCCTCCACTATCATTTATTGACTTTTTAAAAAGATTATTCGCAGAAGAAATTGAATTGTTTTTTATTATTTCTTGGATTTTTAATTTTGAGTTGATTATTGGTTGTTTTCCGGTATTTTTTCTATCTGAAAACTTGAAAAAATGGCGAAAATTGAAAAAAAAAAAAAGAAAATTTTTTCAACCGCTACCGTAATCCCAAGTCTGCAAACACCGTCACGTCAAGTTGCGTACTTTTCCAATTTTTCAATTCTTGAAAGGAATTTTTGATTTTTTTCTTATTTTTTCTTATATTTTAAGTTACTTTCAGCTTGATTCAAACTACTTTATTCTTATTTAAACTGAAATACACAAAAAAATATCCAAAAAATGTTATTTTCCCCCAAAAATAAGAAAGTACGCAATTTGACGTGACGGTGTTAGCAGATTCAGGGATTACGGTAGCGGTTTTTTCAGCGTTTTGTGATTTTTTTACTTCCAGCGCTTTTAATGAATTTTAGGGATAAAAAGACACTCTTTACTCTTAGAAAATCTATATCCGCATGTCCTTTTCTTTGATTTTGAGCTTTTTCGATCAATCCTACAGAATAAAAAGTGCAAAAACCCTGTTATCTTACCAGAAATGTGCTCCCACGGACACTCGCACAACTGTGCCGCTGAGCACAACGACGCGGATCTCGCGGCAGACGACATCTATCGATACGACATGGTCAGCTATATCGATACGGACAGGGTATGTAAATCCTAGAAAACAACCCAGAAATTTTCAATTTTTAGGTGACTACACTCAACGAATCGATCGATGGAGACGGAAAGAAGGTTTTCAAGATGATGGAGAGACGAGATGATCGAACGGAGTATGTGGAGAGCGACTGTGACCATGAGCTTCTCTTCAACATCCCATTCACCGGACATGTTCGTCTCACTGGACTATCGATAATTGGAGATGAAGATGGCAGTCATCCGGCGAAAATTCGACTTTTCAAGGATAGAGAGGCAGTAAGCAATGTTTCTAGAGCTCCAAACAAACTAAAATTGACTCCTAGATGTCATTCGACGACGTTTCCATCGAATGTGACCAAGAAATTGATCTGAAACAGGACCCCCGTGGACTTGTGGACTACCCGTTGAAAGCGTCGAAGTTTGGAAACATCCATCATCTCAGTATCATGGTGGACAGGAATTTCGGAGCAGAAGAAACGAAAGTTTACTATATTGGACTACGTGGAGAGTTTCAGCACGAGTTTCGACAGAGGGTGAGCTGTTTTGAAATTGAAGAGCGAAATTTAAGTTTATGACTTTCCAGGTCGCAATCGCCACCTATGAGTCACGTGCACAGCTCAAGGATCATAAGAACGAGATTCCGGACAGTGTGGCGAAGGGACTTTTCTAAATTTTTACTTGTTCTTTGACAATGAATATCAAAATGTGATAAGTTTTATTATCACTGATGAATAAAGAATGAATGAATACCCAGTTATTTTTCTTGAATAATTCATTGATTTCTGTGTATTTGAATGGCTAGAGTTCCATTTTACATTCCAATTTCACTGATTTTTCGAAAAAAAAAATTGTTTGAAACTTTCTGCTAAACAACGCTCACCACCGGAATTTTGGAGTGTCGTTGGTTTTTTTTCAAATTCAATTTTTTTCTTTTTTTTTGAAAAACTGATTTTTCCTGTCAATTCTTTGGTTTTTACCTCTTTTTCTTTGATATTGAACCGACTTTAGCCTAGAATCAACGAAGTTTTGAAAAAACCAGGCGGAACACTGACTTTTGAGACCAAATTTTCACAAAATGCCCACAAATCTTTGAATCCCCGCAAACTGGAATTTCCTGTGAACTCGCCAGCGAAGTCTGTTGTTTCAGAATGACCAATTCAAGAATGATGTCGTCTGTCGTGGATCTTTTCTCCGAGCCTACTAGCTACACTGACGCTGTTCTTCTCGTCGAGGGCAGGAAAATGCATGTGAATAAGGCGGTAAGACGGTGTTTGGAAAACGAGCTTCGACGATAACTGTTTCCAGAACCTTTCGTACTACTCTGACTTCTTCAACACTTTGTTCAACTCGGATTTCGCCGAAAAATCCATGCCGGAAATCCCAATCAAGGACGTTGAGTTCGAGCATTTCGCGTTCATTCTGGGAATGATTCATCGCGAGAAACCGACTTTTCTTCTTTTCGTTTACCGTAAGCCGGGAAAAAAGATCCAACGATTCAATTCATACTTCAGACTACAATACTGAGAAGCTTCTGGAGCTCGCTGATCGATTCATGATGCCGCATGTGACACACCTGGTTGAGACATATTTGTTGACGAACGTTTTTCTGACTTCGTCGATTTTCTTGGCCGACAAGTATCGTCTGGAGAAACTTCTGAAGGCTAACATTAACCACCTGGATAATCAGACGGATATTGAAAAAGTCGTGATGTCTCCGGAATACAAGACTCTGCGTGATGAGACCAAGGTGCGAGTGTATGAGAAATCCATGATTCTGAAAGACATTGCACCGGGAGTCGGCAAGAAATCTTCGAAAAGGGCACGCAACGAGTGATCTTCGAATACTATCTAAAAACTCGCTACAAACTATTACTTGTTTCTGTTTTTGTTGTTGAAAAATGAAGTTTTGTTTTTTTTTTCTGTCAGCTACTTTTTCTCTTCTGAATGGTTCAACTCTCCATTTTATAATCCTATATTGTTCCTGTTCAATGCTCTTTTGATTGATTGTTTTCAGAATAACCTATTCAAAAAATGACGTCGTCTCCCGTGGATCTTTTCTCCGAACCGACTAGCTACACCGATGCTGTTCTTCTCGTCGAGGGCAGGAAAATGCATGTGAATAAGGCGGTATGGCTGTTTTCGGTCTCCCGGCAAGAGACTATCAATTCCAGAATCTCTCGTTCTACTCTGAGTTCTTCAACACCATGTTCAACTCTAATTTCGCAGAAAAAACCATGCCGGAAATCAAGATCAAAAAGGTGAAGTACGAGGATTTCGCGTTGCTCCTGGGAATGATTCATCGCGAAAAACCGACTTCTCCTCCTTTAGCTGACCGTAAGCCGCGAAAATAATCAAACGATTCAATTCATACTTCAGACAAGAAAACTGAAAAGCTTCTGGAGCTCGCTGATCGATTCCTAATGTCAAACGTGACTCATCTGGTTGAGAACTATCTGCTGCCGCGTCCTCTTTCTGGCCGACAAGTTCCTTTCCTGGCCGACAAGTTCATCTTTTTGGCCGACAAGTTTCGTCTGGAAAGACTTCTGAACGCTTGCATTGACGCTTTGAAGTGTCTGGCACAGATTGACGACATCGTAGACTGCCCGGAATACAAGACTCTGCGGGAGGATACCAAGCTGAAACTGTCCGAGAAGCACAAGATTCTGAGAGACATTGCACTGGCACGAGGTCCCTCAAGGTTGAGGTGTTACGCAGACTAATACGACCGGGAGTAGGTGGAATTTCTTCACTGGATCAATCAGATTCAGATTATGCTTACAATTGAAATCACATTGTTTCTCCGAATTTGTATAATTACTGACTGTCAATAAAATCTATTGTATTTTGTTCTGTTCCGACAGCTGCTTCCTCTCTATCTAATGGTTCCACTCTCCATTTTATAATCCTATATTGTTCCTGTTCAATGCTCTTTTGATTGATTGTTTTCAGAATAACCTATTCAAAAAATGACGTCGTCTCCCGTGGATCTTTTCTCCGAACCGACTAGCTACACCGATGCTGTTCTTCTCGTCGAAGGCAGAAAGATGCATGTGAATAAGGCGGTAAGACAGTTTTCGATTTTGTCTGATCGAGAACTATCAATTTTCAGCTCCTCTCTCACTACTCGGAGCTCTTCAACACTCTGTTCAACTCGACCTACGCCGGAATAGCTCAACCGGAAATTCCGATTGATGGAGTGAGACACGAGGATTTCGCCTTCTTCCTCGGAATGATTCACCGAGAGAAACCTGTGCAGCCTACTTGTAAGTCAAAATTGAAGATTTAAACACGCATTTTCTTTAGACGCCATGGCCGAGACCCTTCTGTACTTTGCCTCCCAATTCAAGATGCCAAACGTGACCAACCAAGTCGAGAACTATCTGCTGAAGCGTTCCTGGAGCTCCAAAATGAAAATCTTCGTCGCCGACAAGTTCCACTTGGAAAGACTTCTGGAGATGGGCATTGAGGGATTGTACAAGAGGAAGATGATTGACAGAGTGGCGCTGAAACCAGAATACAAGAATCTCCGCGAGAAGACCAAGGTGCAGATCTTTGAGAAGTTGCTGAATCTGAGAGACGTTGATCCGGGAGTCGGAAGAATTGAGCGGGATGAGCCGTATGTGTCCTCTTCTGATGACTCTGATGAAGATGAGGATTGCTCCGACGAAGAAAACTCCGATGAAGAGTCTTCGGATGAGGAATAGAAGAATAGAAGTTGTAATACTTTGAATATTGCATGTTGAGCTGTTAAAAAATAAAAAAGTTTCGTTTTCATTTTGCCAGCTGTTCTTTTCTCTATCAAATGGTTTAAATTTCCATTTTACATTCCAATTTTGATGATTTTTCACAAAAAATTGTTTGAAACTTCGCACTAAACAACGCTCACCACCGGAATTTCGGAGTGTCGTTTTTTTTTCAATTTTATTTTCATCTTTTTTTTCGGGAAACTGAATTTGGCTTCCGATTTTTTAGATTTCACGTCTTTTTTCTCAACCTTTAGCCGGCTTTCCTTCAAAATCGATAAAGTTTTGAAAAAAACTGACGTTTGAGAGCGAATATTCACAAAAACGAAACCCGTTGTTTCAGAATAACCAATTCAAAAATGACTTCGTCTCCCGTGGATCTTTTCTCTCAACCTACTAACTACACCGACGCTGTTCTTCTCGTCGAGGGCAGGAAAATGCATGTGAATAAGGCGGTAAGGCAGCTTACAGTTTTGCCAGTAAGTAAACTATCATTTTTCAGGCTCTCTCGTACTACTCTGACTTCTTCAACACTCTTTTCAATTCGGATTTCTCCGAAAAATCCATGCCGAAAATCCCAATCAATGACGTGAAGTACGAGGACCTTGCGCTTCTTCTAGGCGTGTTTCATCGTGAAGCACCTGTTCTGCCTACTCGTAAGACAAAAAAGACCGAAAAAATTGGCAAAGACCTATAAATTTTGCAGGCGACAACGCTGAGAAGCTTCTGGAGCTTGCCGATCGATTCATGATGCCATATGTGACCCGCCAGGTTGAAGGATTCTTGTTGACGGACAGACCGTTGTTGAAGTCGGTGATATTCTTCGCCGACAAGTTCCGACTGGAGACACTTCTGAGAACTACGATTGACGCGCACACACATCAGATTGGGATCAACCAAATCATGACTCACCCGGACTACAAGACTTTGCGTGATGAGACCAAGGTGCGATTGCTGGAAAGAATGCTGTTTCTGAAAAGCTGGGAGAGGAAACCTCTGCCAATTTCTGTCGATTCTGATGAAGATGATGATTTCTCCGACGAGGAGATTTCCGATGAGGAGATTTCTGATGAAGAGGAAGATTGCTCCGATGAAGAGTCTCCGGACGAATTTTAGAAGAGTAGAAGTTGTAAATACATTGAATATTGCATTTTGAGTACAGATTCCTTCATTTTTTGCTGTTGAAAGATAAAAAAGTATTGTTTTCATTTTTCAGCTGTTCTTTTCTCTATCGAATGGTTCAAATCTCCATTTTCATACCTATATTGTTTCTGTTTCATCCGCTATTCATCTGCATATCTAGATTTCTTTCAGAATAACCAAAAATGACTTCGTCCCACGTGGATCTTTTCTCTCAACCTACTAACTACACCGACGCTGTTCTTCTCGTCGAGGACAAGAAAATGCATGTGAATAAGGCGGTGAGGCAGTTTCAGATCTTTTCAAAAGAAAAAACTATCAATTCCAGAACCTCTCGTATTACTCTGACTTCTTCAACACTCTTTTCAACTCGGATTTCGCCGAAAAATCCATGCCGGAAATCCCAATCAATGATGTGAAATACGAGGACCTTGCGCTTCTCCTAGGAGTGTTTCATCGAGAAAAACCTGTTCTGCCTACTTGTAAGACAAAAAAGATTCAAAAACCCATAGAAAGCTATAAATTTTGCAGGCGACAACGCTGAAAAGCTTCTGGAGCTCGCCGATCGATTCATGATGCCGCATGTGACACATCAGGTCGAAGGATTCTTGCTGACGTGTGAACCAATGATAATATCGGCGATATTCTTAGCCGACAAGTTCCGACTGGAGGCACTTCTGAAAACTGCGATTGACTCGCTAAAAAATCAGCTTTCAATCAACCAAATCGTGACTCAACCGGACTACAAGACTTTGCGTGATGAGACTAAAGTGCGAGTGCTGGAAAGAATACTGATTCTGAAGAACATTGAACCGGGATCGGGATTTTCTTCTCCGAAAACCCTGAAAAGAAAACGATGCGAGAGCTCTTCTTCTGATTCTTCCGAGGGAATTGGCAGTAGAGAGAGTGATGAATCTTCTCTGTCAGATTCTGACGATTCTGATGAAGATGATGATTTCTCCGACGAGGAGAGTACCGATGAAGAGGATTTTGATGAAGATGAAGATTGCTCTGATGAAGAGTCTTCCGACGAGGATTAGAAAACTAGAAGTTGTAAATACATCGAATAATTGACTAATGCATATTGAGTACGGTTCCTTCATTATTTTTTAATTTGCCTGTTAATGAATGATACATTTGCCAGCTGACTGTCAGGAAGAGCCTCTGATCATTCCCCAAGTGGAAATATCGCTGTGAGACCCAGGAAACTCTTCAAAAACTGCAAATTCTGCTGTTTTTTCATCAAGTCTGCATTATTGCGTCACCGTGTTTGCAGATTTGTCGTCTGCAAAACGTCAGCAAAAACAACAAACTTTTTGTTTTTTAGCGTTTCTCGTTAGATTTTCGCATTTTACAACATTTTTACGTTAATTCCATACAGTAACCGCGTAATTTATCAACTTTTAACACCTGGAAGCTCTACTTAAACTCCCTCCACCAGAAAATGTCAATTTCTTACGAAACCCCAGTTGTTCTGCTTCCTCGTCCTTATCAAACCCCTCCCCCCATCAAATAATCATCAGACTTCACACTTTTTGTATAGTTTCTTACCCGAGAAATTGATGATAAGGTGATTATTTCAAGTTTCGGGTTGGTTTCTTCTGAATTTTTGAAGCATGCGTCTTTGAACAGCTACAGTAACCCGACGTTAGATTTTGACGTTTTCCTGCTGTCATCTAGGATTTATTAGAGGTTGTTATGTCTTACAGTGATTTTTGATCAGGTTTTCTTTAATTTCAGTGCGGAAATAGTAGATTTTAGCAATTTTTCCAGGAGTCTGCGCCCTGGCGCCAAAATTAGGTTACTGTGCAAGTTAGCGTCGCCGTAATTGCGGACTCGGCATTTTAATTCACGCGCAACATTTTCTCTCAAATTTCCGTTATTTTTCCTCACGGATTTCCCGATTTCTCTGATAATTCTTTCCATTTTTCCAGGTCACTGTGCCAAAATGGCACAAATCTTCGTCAGAAACGGCATCCAAGCCGTCGGCGAGGGACTCACCAGCCTGGTGGTCGTCGGAAAGCGCGCCGCTCTTCAGAAGGTCGCCTTCGAGGGACAGTTCCAGCAAGCGGCTTCGAGATTCGTTGGAGACAGTGCCGCTTGGTCCGGACTCTTGCAGCGTCTTCCACAATCCGGTGGTCGGCTTCCAATCCACTACGAGCTTGCCCATCTGATCACTGTCTCGGACACAGCATCCCGCAACAACACCCCATCCAACTCGCATGCTCTCTACCGCGACATGAAGGCCGTCAGCTTTCCAGAAGACGTCAAGGTAGGAATTTTGAACATTCTTCCTTGATTCCAATTGTTTTTCTTTCAGAATGTGCACATTGTGCTGTTCGCCGACTACCCCGACGTGCTGCCACAAGTCTCCGCCATCGCTCGCACCTTCTTCAAGTTCTCCATGAAAAGCGGAGCCACCCGTGAGCTCGTCGTGAACATCGACGTCGTTTGCAGTCAGGTGAGAGAGCGCCCCGACACATTACGTCATAACCTGAAACCACCTCGCTTATCAGTTATTTGATCTGTCTGTCACGCCAGTGTCTTCTGGAATCTTTGCGGCGTTATCAGTTATCAATTATCAGCAAATCGTAAAGTTTTGCAGCCAAAAATGTGCTGTCTGTCGATTTCGCGCCTCGGTATCGAGGTGGCGGGGCTGATATTGATAAAGGGATTACATGAGTGGGGAGAAGAGAAAAGAGCAAAAAATCAAAGTTCGAAGAGTCCAATTTGGAAAAGTCTAGATTTTCTAGAAATATATGTTCTTCCAGTTGACTCCGAATGACGTGAAATACCTGGAAGACCTGTGCGAGTCGATCCGCGAAACCGCCCGTCTCATCGACACCCCCGCCAACATCCTCACCACCGATGCTCTTCTCGAAGAGGCTGTTCGTGTCGGAAAGTCAGTCAACGCCAAGATCACTGTGCTCCGTGGCGAGGAGCTTCTCAATGCTGGCTTCGGTGGCATCTACCACGTCGGAAAAGCCGGACCAACACCGCCATCATTCGTTGTGCTATCTCATGAGGTTCCTAACGCCCAGGAGATCATTGCACTCGTCGGAAAGGGAGTCGTCTACGATACCGGAGGCATGCAGATCAAGGGAAAGACTGGAATGCCTAGTAAGTTCTCCGATTTCTAAAATAGCCTTCAAATCAAATTGCAGACATGAAACGCGACATGGGAGGTGCTGCTGGTATGCTGGAGACATTCGGAGCACTCGTCAAGAACGGATTCAATCAAACCCTCCACGCCTGCTTGTGCATTGTCGAAAACCACGTCAGCCCCATTGCCAACAAGCCAGACGACATCATCCGGATGCTCAGTGGAAAGACGGTCGAGATCAACAACACTGATGCTGAAGGTCGACTGATCCTTGCCGATGGTGTGTACTACGCGAAGGAGACTCTGAAGGCTACGACGATCTACGATATGGCAACATTGACTGGAGCTCAGGCATGGTTGTCCGGAAGACTACACGCTGCCGCAATGACCAATGACGAGCAACTGGAGCAACAACTGATCAAGGCCGGAAAAGCTTCTGGAGACCTGATTGCGCCGATGCTCTATGCCCCGGATCTTTTCTTCAGTGACCTGAAATCCCCATTAGCTGACATGCGCAACTCGAATCTCGGAAAAATGGAAGGACCACCATCGGCGATCGCTGGACTCTTCATCGGAGCACACATTGGATTCGGAGAGGGACTCCGATGGGTGCACTTGGACATTGCGGCGCCGGCGGAAAGTGGAGATCGGGCGACTGGATACGGACCAGCACTGTTCTCGGTGTTGTTGGGACAGCACACGGAGATCCCCATGCTCAAGCAGTACCAGTGAACATCTTTTCTGTGTATAATTGAAATTATTATTGCTCTTTTTGTATGGCTTTTTGATGCTAAGAATGTAAATTCTCTGTGATTGTAGAGCTCTTTATTGATTTTCAAATGTTTTGTAGGAATTTTATAGGATTTGTAGACTTTTTAGAGTCACTGACGATTACGTGCAGACCAGACACATCCAGCTAGGCAAGCGCATAGACAGACGAAGAAGCCGATTATGAAGATGACCAGGAAGACACTGAAATAAGGTACTGTACTGATGATCTACAGTAATCCAAATTGCACTCACACAACCCAAGTCTCCAACTGAATACAACACTCGTACGGACTGTAATCACAGCAACGCCAGCGATAGAATATGTTGTCGGCGCCGCATCTTCTGAAAACAAACGGACAAAATTGATATTTCCCACTGAAAATTGACAATTTTCAACTCACCCATACCCACCGTAACCTCCATAACCACCGCCTCCGAAGCCACCAGCCAAACCGAGAACAGAGCCGAGGATTCCGCCAGTGCAACCGCCACCGTATCCACCGTAGCCGTAGGACATTTTGAGGATTTGGGACTGGAAAGGGATGGGTTACTGTAGATGAAATGGGGGTACTGTAGGAGAAAGGAGAATGAGGAATAGATGGCCTAACTTTTGCATTCCGTGGCCTAGAAATTCTGACTTTCTCTTAAAAGTTTCTGAACACTGTTTTTCAGGGGTTTTTCAAAACTTAAAAATAAAAAGAGATTACTGTAGGGGTACTGTATTTGAATGAAACAAAATGAGAGATACGTGGCCGAACTTTTCCATTTGGTGGCCTAGAAACCCAAACTTTCTGTAAACAGCCCTAACCACAGGTTTTTCAGGAACAGAGCGAGTGTTTGAAGATGGAAAACAAGAAGAAGAAAGGTAGCCTAGAGCTTAAGAGCGATGGGTTACTGTAGCAACGAACGCATGGCCGAACTTTTGCAAATGGTGGCCTAGAAACCCGAACTTTCTCTAAAAAGTTCCTGGACACTATTTTTAGTGGATTCTAAAGCTAAACAAGAAAATGGAGAATTCTAAAACTTTGAGGAGACCGATGGGTTACTGTAGATGATAGTGGGCTACTGTAGCGAAAAAGCAGATGGCCTAAGTTTTGCAATCGGTGGCCTAGAAATCCGAACTTTCTCTAGACAGCTTCTTGACTGGTTTTCATGGGGTTTTGAAAAGTAAATTGCAAGATAAATGAGGTTTTTCAGGACCAGGGAGAGATGGGTTACTGTAGCAACAATACATGGCCGAACTTTTGCAATCGGTAGCCTAGAAATCCTAGCTTTCTCTAGACAGCTCCTAGAATCATTTTTCATAAGATTTCACAAGTTAAAAACAGAAAAAAGCGAAAAAGTCAGGAAAACAGAAAGTTGTATTCGTTGTGTTCCCGATACCAGCAGACAGCCTGAAGTATCGCACGCTTTGTCAACACTCTCTTCCCCGATTATTTGTATGTGTTGTTGTGAGTAATGCACCATAATAGAAAGTATGGGGATGAGATGGGCAGAGGAAAGAGGGTAGAAGGGGTCAAACGATCCATGACTTTGGAATATGACACATGCCATCGGGATTGTGATAATGTGTATAGGAAGTGGGAAAGTTTGGAAAATTCGAGAATTTCTGGATGAAATTGATGTTTTTATGTGTTTTAGAACTTTGAAACCTCTGGAAATAGTAAAAACACAGCAAAAACCAGAAAAAATGCTCAAAAACGAACTTTTTAGGCAATTTTCAGCAATTTGAACACATGGCCTAACTTTTGCATTTGGTGGCCTAGAAAACCAAATAACCTTTTTAAAGTTACTGTAGTTTGCAAATTATGGTATTTAAAACGTAGGAGAACATAGGAAAACCCAGAAAAATATGAAAACCAAAAATTGAAATTGAAAATTGACCACACCTAGAAAACCAATTTCTCACTTCACCGCCTCTTCTGAATTCTTCGATTTCGAATTGAAAATTTCAAAATTTCAAAGAAAAACATTCCAAATCGTACAAAAAAGTTGTTTATTCTCTATTTATTCGTTTTTATTATCAAAATTTCTGGTATTTGAACACCAAAAGCGATGTGTTATTCAGCAAACAGGACAGCTGAATGGTCACTCGGAAGTGGCACTCCTTGTTGGAATTTTTCCCGTTTTCTAGGAAGTTTTGGCAAATAAATAGGTGCAAGATATGGAAGATGATGTTTTTAACTAGAATAAGCCAAAAAATTTTCCTTTCAGATACTTTTTCAATTAGAAAATCTTGAAACTTGACTGGGTCGCTCGACTGGCATGACACTTTGCGCTTTTTTGAGGTTATCTCAAAAACTAAAAAAGCTAGCTGGAAGTTGTCAATCACAAAGTTGTAGAGCAGAAAATTTGCTATTGATTGATATATAACACTTCTAGTTTGACCCACAAGAAACTTCAAACTGGGTGATCAAACCGGGACCCCTTATTTTTCCAATTCCATGCAGCCGACACCTCACGGGCCGCAATTTGGCGGCGGTTCCCTTTTGTCGGTTAGTCAATACCACTCCCTTTTCACATCCCATTGACAAGTTCCCAGGGGCACTAATATATAAGGGACGTCTTGTACAGGTCCATCCGTGCACCCAATTAGCCTAGCGGATAAGAGGGTTGACTGGGAATCAATCCCCAGCACACGCCAGGTTCGATTCCGTCCTGGGGTGGCACGGCTTGGAGAGCCACTAATCAGAACTTGCGGGAGGAGTCCCAAAGCCCTGAAGATGGCCAACTGGCGCCAGATCGGAGCAGCGACACTCGACGATACGACCAAGGTTGGATCGACGACGAAGGAGCAGCGACGGGATGGATCGACAGGAGGGATCGAGAGGAGGGAGCAGAAAGAAGAGGGGGCGTGGTCCCCCGGCCTGGGTAACTCGGAACAAGGCGGTTTTGCTGAAAAGCTCAAAAATCCCCCATTTTCCCTTTTTTCAATTTTTCCAAATTTTGCCTGTTTCTTATCTTAGTTTTTACGTGCAAATCCGAGTCCCCGGCTTTTGAACAATGATCGTTCGCGTGTTTTCAAAAATTCGCAAAAAAATCAGGACGAGAACTTTTGACGAGAAATTTTCAAACAGACCATCTGAATGGTCGCTCGGAAGTGCCACTCCTTGTTGGAATTTTTCCCGTTTTCTGGGGAGATTTTGCGAGTGAATACAAGGAAAACAACGAATCTGGCTGAAAAAGCCGAAAATTTGAGCCATGGCCGAGGTTTTGCACTTTCTAGGCCACCATTGAAAAGTTAGTCCCAAGGACTCCAAATTCCCCTATTTAATGTATTAAAAACACGTTTTCTGGTCAGAATTTCACGCAAAATCCGTTTTTTATACTGATTTTGAGTGAAAAATCAGTCATAACCAAGTTCCAGGCACTTTAGGATTTTTTAGGCCACCATTGAAAAGCTAGGCCATGAAAAAACAACCAAATTCTCCTCGAAAAAAAGTAAAATAGGAAATTTTCATTAGATAAACATTATAATGATAATGTTAGCTCGTGGATTCAAACAAATTTCGTTGATTCAAAATTACAAACGTTGACATGGAAGTTCCGATGAGAAACACGACGAGAAGGAAGCGGTCGAGCACCATTGCTACCTGAAATGGAAAATTAACATTATAATCGTGTTCAGCATAAAATTCTGGTCTGAAAACTTCAAAAAACTGCAAAAATTGATAAGGTTTGAAGAATTTAGACTCGTGGCCGAGTTTTGGAATTTTGGGTTTCTAGGCCACCATTGCAAAAGTTAGGCCATGAAGCCAAAATACGGTTTCCCGGGTAGAATTTTACACTGAATGCATTTTTCAAACTAGATTTCAATGAAAAACTAGCGAGGGTCGAGTTCCAGGCAGTTTTGGATTTCTAGGCCACCATTGCAAAAGTTCGGCCATGGTACCAAAAATGGCCTAGAAAAAGGGTTCCCGGGGTAGAATTTTACGCTGATCACGAATTTGACATTTTCAGAAAACAAACCTGCTGCCATTCCAGTGCAATCGCATCTCTCTTATCCTTCTCTGCCACCCGCATCTCATTCCTCTCAATGATGCCATGAACCATGGACATGACTCTCAGGAACTCTTTTTCAAATTCATCACAACACGGTTGATTGTTGGGGTCCGCAAACACGTCATCCACGTCTGTTAGTGAGATTTTCGGAAGAGGCGTGGCCTCTACAGTACCACCGTTTGAAGGGACTTGGGTTCGGCCGATTTTCCTCCCGTAAATCGGAGAATCAATGGGTGTTTCGTGAGAATTCATTGAGGAGAAAGATACCTAAAATTAAAAGAGTTAATTGCACAAAAAAAGAAGGATTTTAGAAGCAAAATGAGCCAAAATGGGGTGCTGTAGCTTGGAAAGTCTGCAAACACCAAATCACACGACAAATTGCGGACAAAGCGTTAATTAAGCGGTTAAGACGGTTTTTAAGCGTTAGAAAAGCATGTAAAAAGAGAGTTTTTACCAAATGAGACACATCTGTTTCCATAATTCGACTATTCGACATTCTTACATGACCCTGGACCAAGTTAGGTTAAAAGTTGGGTTTTTTCCTGTTTTTTTTTCAATCTTACTTTTTTCTTTGTCGGAGAGCCACTTCTAATCGATAAAGAGGATCTTAAACTTTTATCTTTCTCTTTTTCATCCATAAACTTCATTGAACGATGATTTTCCCGAAGAAGTCGATCTTCAGGGTTGCAATGTACATTTGCGGAGATTACGGAAAGGTCTGAAACTTTGTTTTTCTTGCGTTAAAACTGATAAAAAAGGAGATAAACTCACTAGAATTCTCCCGTTGAAGTCCATAATCATATTCGTTATTGATTTTTTGGTTTTGTTGATTGTCAAAATCAGTGAGACGTTTGTAATGTACTCCTGCGGATAGCTTGCATTCGGTTGGGTGTTCTTTCTGGAAAAACTACATGTTTTAGAGGAATTTGGATATAAAAGTTAACTAAAAAGTTGAAGAACATAAAAAGAGCTATAAATTTGTAGTTGACAACTTTTAGCATTTTGGCCGAGGTACAGCGCTTTGAATACAAACTAAATGCGATAAAATTCAGACACTAAAGCAAAGGGATTCTCAGACCGTATCCGATCCAAAAACTAACCGGACTCAACGTTGCTTAACTTGCCAGATCGGACAGGATGGCGTGTACACAGGTGATTCGCGAGACGTCCATTATGGATCCATAGGCGTTCGCACGTGGGAGCTATAGGTAAGCTATATGCCCCACATAATGGGCGCATAATGGATCCACGCGCGAAACGAGCTCTCCACAATGGATCCACGCGCGAACCTCAACTCCCATGATAGACCCACGCGCGAGCCACGTCCTTCCCATATTAGCCCCATCGCGAACTGTCAGTCGCCCATAATGGATCCATCGCGAATGGTCCAGCTATAGCTCCCCTTTTTTGTATTTTCCAAACAATTTAGTGATGTAAACAAAGTTTATCTAGAAAATGAAAGCAACAAATTATCGTAGTCCTTGGTAGAATTGGTGCTGCTGTAGACGGGTTGTCGATTGGCGGCCTCCAGTCGTTCCGACATTGTTGTGGTACAAATGTGTTCTGAAAATTCAAGGATTATAAAGAAGATAGGGTATGAGAGGTGTTACCTTGTGTTCTCCATCTTCCAAGAACATCGAAGACTATATATTTTGAAGTCAATGTTATCGTCGGCTTCATGGTGTACTGGTCTTGGGCTTGGCAATGAACATCTCATATCTGAAATTTATCTATGAGGATCAACTAAAATATAAAAATTACCTTTTGTTTTCCTTGGAGAACAGAAACTGTGGTTCCGGGCTTTCTCACAGATCCTCATCAGCTTCGGAGGGCATCATTTTTCGGTTTACAATCACATCCTGAACGCATTTATGCATTTTTTAACCGAAGTAGTAACCAACCTGCTGTTTGTATCGATTGCTTCCCACGGAATACTTTTGATGATGCAACAGTGAATAGAAGGTTGCAGCAAAACGATGAAAAACCAAAAAAAGAAAAAAAAATTGCCAGAGTCCAGAAAAAGTATGTGAGGCACGCGCAAACCACGCATGCCTCACGCCCGAACCACGAATGTCCCATGTGCGAAGCACGTATGCCCCACGCGCGACCCATTTCTGGTAGCACACTCCCAGAGAACATATTCGCCCCACGCCCGAACCACGCATGTTCTATTCGCGAAGCACGCGGCGACACGCGCGAACCACGCATGGTCCATGCGCGAACCATATCCAAAATCGCCAAGTTGCGCGTGCCCCATGGTGGATCCACAATGGAAGCACGTGGTTCGCGCGCGGATGAAAAATGGAAGTCACAGTTTCTTCTGTCACTTTTGTCCCACGCGCGAAGCACGTCGTTCGCGTGCTCCCATTGTGGACTCATTATGTGTCCATATCGCCTGTGCCCCACGAATGGTCCACAATGGATCTGGCACGAATCACCTGTGTACTCAACGTGATGTGGTCGTATGCGCTACTCCGCTCATCAAAATGCGTACTTATACGCGGTGGGATCTCAGACATTGCCTATCGACCCAGAGAAGGTTGTGGTGAGAGTCAGTAACCAGTCAATAATCAGACAAACATCGCCGACCTGGTTTTTGTCGGCTGCGGAAAACACATAAGATCTGGGACCCTCTAACCAATAGATCTGGGACCCTCTAACCAACGCCTGGGTGGGCGCTGGGGCGCCTGGGGGCCTGGTGGGCTCGGGGAGTCAAAAACATGAAACACGCTTTTTTAGTCACTCACCTGATACATATACCTGACATGATGAGCAATCGAATGATATGGCTCAATTCTAACAAACAGTATTTTCGATAAATATCGGAATGCGAAAATTTGAAGAAATGGAGGAACAGGATAGCCATGAACTCCATTGTGATGGATGTTCACCTAAACAACCGATGTTTGCGGGAGTTTTTAAAAGTTTTGGAATACCGTAAACACTGTCATAGCAGTTGCAAGAGCCACCAGGACAATTGTAACACCATAATAGATTCCGATAAGTGGAAGCGCTTCAGATGTCGGTGGCATTCCCTCAGCCACCATCATAAGGAATACAGTAGTTGATAGAAGGGATGTGATCCCTAAAGTGACTTTTTCACCGGAATCTGTTGGCATATAAAAGCCCATTAGAGCGATGAGACTGATTAGAACGCAGGGGAGGATCAGATTGAAGACCTGGAAGATTTTGGTTGTGATATTCGTAATCAGCGTGAAATTCTGATCTAGAGAAGTCGTTTTATAGCTAATTTTGATAGATGGCCTAACTTTTGCATTGGTGGCCTAGAAATCCAAAACTCAAAAGTTCGGCCGCCGCTGTATCTAGCTGAATTCTCTCGTTTTTCACGTGAAAAATAGGTTTTCAGAGTGGAAAAACGTGAGGATTTCGAATTTTCAGTGAGAATTAGACAAGACTGAACTTTTTTTTTTGGAAAAATGTTTTGAAAAAAAATTTTGTCATGAAAGTTTTTTCTTCAAAAACAAAAACTCACATAAAACATGGCCCTCCTCTCAATAGTCACATGTACATCAATAAACGGATATGGCTCTGGACAGCAACTATAGATAACTTGATTCTTCTCGGCTCGAATTCCAATTAGACTCCATTCGGTGTTGGTGATGTAGTTTGTGATGTCTCCTGGAAAAAGTAGCGTTTGGTGTGATTTATAACAGAAATGAATGTCAAATTTGAGTTCAGCGTAAAATTTGACTCTAGAAAACGTTAACAAGCTTAATTTGACTCGTGGCCTAACTTTTCGTTGATGGCCTAGAAAACCAAAACTCGGCCACCAACAAAGATTCGTTGTAGAGGTCTAGAAAAAGAGTTCCAGGTTTAAATTTTGACGAGGAATTCAAATTTAACGCTATCACAAACTAAAAATCAACTTAAAACCCACCTTGCTCCGATTTCAACAACAAATCAATCTTTGTCCCATCATACGCCCAACTGGCATATTTCAAAGTACACGTTTGTCGGTCAAATGGGTAATGTTTCACGTCTAGAGGACATGAAGATGTAAAAATTGCAGATAAAGGCCAGTGAATGTTGCCAAGATAGTCTACTATCACATCTGTAGACATCACTGATTTCATGTATTGGGCATCGGCGCTGAAATTAAGTTAAAAGTGGTTTTTGTTGAAAACTAAATTAAAAATCGTAATCAACGTAAAATTCTGGTCCAAATAAGCTGGTTTAGAGGCGGAAACGGCACGTTTTTTGATTGGTGGCCTAACTTTTCCAAGATGGCCTAGAAAATCCTAGTCCCTCCACTTCAACTCACTTATTATAGAGTATAATATCGGGTTTCCAGATTTTATCACTTGGAATATGAAGCCTTGTCACATTTTGATATAACCTCGGATCCCATACCAGTTTGTAGTCTACCCAGTGTAATCTGACCCAACTGTTCGTGGTCAGGATTTGGTTTCGTTCGTCCTGAAAAATTGGGGCGTTTTTGAGAGTTTTCATTGTAATATTTAAATTCAGCAAGGAATTCTGGTCTAGAAAACTGTTCTATAGAAGAGATTAGCAATTTGGTGGCTTAGAAAACTTGGTGGCCTAGAAAACGCAAAATGTGAAAACTCGGCCACGCCCAAAATTTGAGCTAGGGACCTAAAATTTGGGTTTTAGGGGTAAAAAACCTAGCTGATTTCAACTTTCATGTTTACTTTGATTGATTTGTACTCACCACATCAATAATCTGTGTTAGAGAAAACACAAAAGTGACATTGATCGGCTTCTTCGGGTGTACTGCCGGTCGAACTTCATTGTTATAATCGTAGAGAAGGTCACGGTAAAGCCGCATAACATTTTGATCAGCACGAGAGGATAATTGGGTGCTTTGGGCGCCATCTGGAATTTTTTGAAAAATTTTTTCAATTTCAAGAAAAAAAAAAAAAAAATTTTTGAAAAATTTTTTTTCAAAAATTTTTTTGCGACAATTTTCTGTTTCCTTTTCTCAAATCCCTTCGGAAAAGTTTTATACCCACCCTCTGCCCAACTTTATATCCTTATTTTGGCTAGCCATGACTCGTGTTCCATTGTCTTCGAGTAGTCAACAAATCAAAATGATTCACTTTTTTTGTGGCCCCTGGGGGCGTAAAAAGCGGCGCAAATTCTGTGTGAGAATGTTTTCGAAACCAGACCACTTTTTTAGGACCGAATCGCGATTCCGCGGAATTTTTTTAGTGGTGGCCTAGAAATTTCTTCGTTTGTTTTTCTAGGCCACGTTCAAAGTCTACTGGACCTTTTCTATCTTCTTTTCTATTAGGTAAGGGTGCAAATTAGTCCTTCCTAAACCTCCGCGGAGTACCGGAAGACCACTTTATGGACTTTTCTTGGTGGCTAAAAGTGGAATCAAACAAAGTGTAAAGGTTCAAGATTGACATCATTTTGAATCATTTTTTCCAGTGTTTATGTTGGTTTCCATGAGTTTTCATAGAGATTTTCAAATTCAGCATAAAATTTTACACTGGAAACCCTAAAAAACGCTATTTTTGTATGTGGCCTAACTTTTTCAATGATGGCCTAGAAAACCAAAAATGCAAAAGTTCGGCCATGGGTCAAAACTTTTGAAATTTTCGATTTTTTGCATGAAATTTACTATTTCTAGGGTAAAAAACACCGGAAAATTCAAATTTCAATCAGTTTTTCATGAAAAACTCACTAAAAAACAAAAGCAATGAAATATTGTAGATAGCAGTGAGCATGTCTCTCTCTCTCAAATGAACATCTGAAAGGAGGTACTTATAGCTGCTAAAGGAGGTCCAGTATTAGATAAAAATGGTGCCAAGAAAGAGAAAAGAAAAGAAAAAATACGTGGGAAAAGAGGGGGATAAAAATGGATGAAAAGACAGAGAGAAAACGGGAGGAGGAAAATGGAGAAAAAAGCGGGTGGAGGATGGGTGGAGAATTGAATAAACAAGGCTAGTTCGGGGTGTTGGGAGGGGAGGAGCGGGTCCGGCGGAATATGCTAAGTGGGCTGACGAGGCCGCCGAGGAGCACAAATCTTGGAACTTCGCGGAACTATTATATAAAAGCAGGGGGTTCCCTTATGGGGTTATAACTCAAAAAGAAGCGCTTTACACTAATTTTTGTTGTGTTTTTTGAGCTCAACTTAAAATTCTGATCTAGAATCTCTTTTTTTCTTAACGATTCTGACCATTTTACCCCCAATTTGGAGGTGTTTTAGAGTGATGGCCGAACTTTTGCATTTGGTGGCCTAGAAATCTCTGAAACAAATTTTTGGAGGATTTCCAACATGATTTTCAAATTCAGCTTAAAATTCTAACCCAGAAACTTTTTTTTCCAGCAAATTTGAATAATTTTGAACCATTTTGAGGCCTTCGAAAACCAGGGCCTAACTTTCCACTGGTGGCCTAGAAAAACCTCGGCCATTTTTCGACTCCACAGCTAAAAACGGGGTTCTTGGGGTCAAATAAACTGGAGAATCTAAATTTGAACTCATATTCTAGTGAATTTGAGATCTACACCACTAAAACAGCCAAAAAAGTGACTCTGACCTCATCGAGTCGGTTCCGAATGACTGGGTATGGCCTATTCATGTACTGACATTTTTTATGTTTCAGAATAGATTAATTAACTTTTGGAAGACTATGATGTCGAGTTTGGATCTTTGGAATAAGGAAAAATCGAGTTTTCCAAAAAAAAAAAAGGATTTCTAGGCCACCAAGTGAAAAGTTAGGCCATGAGAAAAAATCGCTTTAGAAAAAATGAAAAATCCTAATTTTTGCATTTAAAATCGGTAAGAATAGTGATACTAGCTAGTCTCTGATGTCTAACGAAACGGAAAAGGAGAAGGACCAAAAAATGGCGGTAGAGGGACCCAAAAAACGGATATAATCACTCATCCGTGACGTGGCAAAGGGAAGGAAAAAGAGAGGGGGAGACGCAGAAAATGAAGCGCAGAGTTGACCTGGAAGGAATTTGAGAACTATAGAACTAAAAAAGAAGAAAAAAATTGGCAAATCTCACAAATTTTTTTCAATTTTTCAATTTTTTTTTTGAAAAAATTGACAATTTTTTATTTTTTTCAATGAATAACCCATCGAAATGAGTAAAATAAGCTGTTGACAGTTTTCAAAATAGCATTTTCTATCATTTTTTGACAACAAAATTTGAAAAAAAAACGGTCCAAAATCGAGAAAACACCAAAAAACTAAAAGTTGGCTGGTCTCGCCACGAAAATTTTTTTCGCGTTTTTTGGTTTTTAGGCCGATTTTTTAAAGATTTTTCTAGCTAAAAACTGATTAAAAAAAAGATTTGAGATCTAGAAACAATAATTTTTATCAAATTTTTAAGTTTTTTCATTGAAAAATTTCTAAATTTTTAAGTTTTTCGCCAAAAACACAAAATCTTCAAATTTTCTGTGAAAAATCTACTAATTCTGGTCAAAATTACTATGTATAGGTTTCAAATTGCATTTTCTATCAATTTTTAACAGCAAAACCTGAAAAAATCCGTCCAAAACGGCAAAAAACAGCAAAACACCGATTTCGTGGCGAGACCCGCCAACTTTTCTGGACATGCGCCTTTAATTTGAGGGTACTGTAGCTAACTTTTTCGGTGTTTCCATTGTTGTCGTTGTCGTGTGTTTTCTGTAAACTTTGCACTTTCCCGCCAACAAATACTAAGAAATTTATGAAAACTTTGAAGATACTAGTCGTAACTAATGAAAAACATGTCCTCTAGGTCATCAATGATGCTAATAAAGTCTCACAGAGCACCAAAAGAAGAGCTCCAAGAAAAGGGGCGGAGCCTAACTTTTCCCGTTCGTTCTTTTCCTTGTTTTTCGTTTTCTCATCTGAATTTGCATCCCCTTATTCAGTATTCCAAGGGGGCCCCGGAATCCGATTCCTCGACTCGGCTTAGCAAGTCAGATTTGTCCAGAGAATAACAAGAAATGCACATTTTTGCTCTCAAATTCACTTGTTTTTTTCAAGAATTGCCTATTAGAGATGTCTAGCGAGAAGATCTTCGTGTTATTTCGGGTTATAAGAATAGTGAGAATTGGAAAATATTAAAAATAGAAAGAAAAGTCACTGGAAATCAGAGTTATCATCTTCTTGCTCTTCGAGCTTCAGATCCAAAGCCTCCAGATGAACAGAATTCGAGTCGTCGTCGTCGCTAGAACACTCCAGAAGCTTTTCTGGCTCTTTTTCCTCAATTTCCGGTGTGAAAGCTTCCAAAAGACAATTGGTTAGGGCGATTCCGAACTCTTCAGATTGTTCAGTAGATGTTCCGATCATGGCTTCGATTCCTGGGAAGATGGCGGAAGCGATGGTGGTTCCTGAAAGAATTGAGAGTTTTAGTGAATAACTACATGTTCTAGAGAAATTTTACTATGAAAAACGGATTCAGCACAAAATTTTGCCCTAGAAACTTGCATTTCTTCTATTTTATCTCAAATTGGGTAATCAAACCGGGACCCCTTATTTATGCAATTCCATGCAGCCGACACCTCACGGGCCGCAATTTGGGCGGCAGTTCCCTTTTGTCTGTTTTTGTCCACTCCTTTTTGCAACCCACTGACGAGTTCCCAGGGGCACTAATATATAAGGGACGTCTTGTACAGGTCCATCCGTGCACCCTCTTAGCCTAGCGGATAAGAGGGTTGACTGGGAATCAATCCCCAGCACACGCCAGGTTCGATTCCGTCCTGGGGTGGCACGGCTTGGAGAGCCACTAATCAGAACTTGCGGGAGGAGTCCCAAAGCCCTAAAGATGGCCAACTGGCGCCAGATCGGAGCAGCGACACTCGACGATACGACGAAGGTTGGATCGACGACGAAGGAGCAGCGACGGGATGGATCGACAGGATGGATCGAGAGGAGGGAGCACAAAGAAGAGGGGGCGTGGTCCCCCGGCTTGGGTGAGTAGGAACAAGGCGGTTTTGCAAAAAAGCTCAAAAACCAAGCTCAAAAACCCTCAAATCCCATTTTTCAAAAATCAATTTTTTCGGATTTCGGATAATAAAAACTCACCCCGAACAGCTCCCTCAAAACCAGTAAGCGACGTTGCAATCATTGCCAAGATCTTCCGAATCGTACTACGCCACTCCTCCTTCTCAATGTTCTCTGTGATATCATCAACGAGTTGCACCACATCACACGCGTCAAAAATCGCAGTAAGCATTGGAGCCAAAATGTTGAGAAACTTCAAGAATCTGGCAACTTTCCCGGCGATTTGAACGTTTTTCAGTGTTTCTTCAACGTCTTCTGACGATAATCCAGTGATGGCTTTCTTGACGTGAGTGTAGGAGAAGACATCGGGTGTGTAGATGATATTAGATATAAAAGGAATGGTCTTCTCGAGTTTTGAAGCGTTCTCGCTCATTCCAGTGACAAATCCTCTGGCAAATGCGCGAATGACAACTTCTTGGAGCAGCGAGACGAAATTCTTCTTCTGGTTTTTCGTGTTTTCTTGGTCTTTTTTGGTCTCCGCGACATTTTCCGAGTCATTTGCTCTCTGAAAAACTAATATTTCACTCCTTTCAGCCAAAAATTACGCACCATTTCCTCTCGCAACAACGTATTCAATAATTCCGGAACATCGAGGAACTCATCATCGGAATCACAATCTCGGCCTTCGTATTGGAGCAAATCGGAGATTTTTAAAATCTCGGTGGAGACAATGGTCGGCAAGTTAGTGGCCATGAGTTCTGAAAGGAAAATGTTCAGAAAAATTTCAAAAAATGATTGGAAAATGCGACGAAAATTTTTAATTTTTCGGAACTTTCGAAATTCAAAATTTGCTAAACTACAATACGAACGACACTCCGGAGCTTACGGGTCTCGCAGCGAAATAAACTTTTAAACGATTTCAGTGATGCGCCTTTAAAAATGGGGATACTGTAATTTAGAAATTTCTTCGTTTCAAACAATTTTCAAGTTTCGCGAAGGATAAAAGGGATTTTCATGGCGAGACCAGTGAAAAATAAACGAAAGTTTCAAATTCAAAATCACATTCCAGTTTTTGACAAGAGATTATAGCAAAATATACACAAAATCACAACTTTGACAACTTTGACAACATCAACTCTAGCTTCTCAATCAATCTATCAATTCTGCATTTATAACACATCTTCTGTTCGCCTTCCAAGTAACGACGATACTCGAACTTCTGCCCGCACTCCTCACAGTCCCCCGGATAGATATCAAGCTTGAAATAGTCCAGAATTGGGTTCAGTGTCCGATTGTTTACGGGTTCTGCGAGAAGTATACCAATCGCGGCTCCGATTCCAGGATAGTACAGCGGTCCAAAGATAGCTCCAATAAAAAATCCAACGTATCCAAAGAGCGCGGTGATGTAGTAATCGACAAATTTTCTGATCATATTGCGACACGATCCGTTCTTTTCATCTTTCCTGATGCATTTGTGCATCTCGTAACATTCAAGGGCACCTCCGATGATCATCACGACAAGGATGGAGTATTCGCTCATGACAGAAAGGCCAGATGCGATGGCTGCAACCAGCAGAGTGGGTATCGGATAGCGCACGATGAGAGAATCTTGTTCAAGAATCATGTTCACCTGAAAATACAGTGTGTTGTAGTGGAAAATAGAGTTTTTTAGCGAGGAAAGTTAACGATTGATTGCTTAGCTAGTTTCTTCGCGTATTTTTAGTCGAAAAAGCAAGGAAAATCTTAAAAATCCGCTGAAAAAAGCAAGAAAAACGCTCAAAATTTGAACCGCCGCGCCAGAGCTCCCGGGAGCGCCCCAGCGAAATGGAAGAGAAAAAGCTAGTCCCTCGGCTCCGCCTTCAAATTTCAAAACCGTTTTCTCAATGAATCCGGGTCAAAAAACGAATTTTCCGAATCAAACTCAAATCTGAAAGTTTAACAATAATTTACAACAAAAAACAACAAAATCAACAAGTTTAGCAAGAAAAGTTATCAGAAATCACTCGATCTTCTCGTTTCTGCAGTACTCACACTTCTCCTGACGTCCCTCCTTGTAACGACGACACTCAAAGTTCAGTCCGCAATTCTCACATCTCACCGAGTAGACATCAAGCTCCAAAGCGTCCAGAAACAAGTCCAGCGCCAGTTCGCTTATAAATTCTCCGAGAAGTACACCAACCATGGCTCCGTATGTAGAAACGAGTATGATGGCGATTCGAGATTCTTTGATGGCTCCAAGGAACGATCCTCCGTATCCAGAGAGCAGAATGATCATGATATCGGCAAATTTTCTGACCGTATTGCGACACGATCCGTTCTTGTAATCCTCCTTGATACATTCGATCAGCTTGCAAACTTCTTCGACGATCCCGATGATGATCGCAATAACAATGTCGTGGAATCGAAAACGATATCTCGCGGTTCCCGAAGAGATCATGGTGTGAGGATCGTTTACAAGAACCATTTTTACCTGGAAATCAGTGAGATTTAGATCGGAAACATGAAGAAAACAAAACAGAGAGAATCTTGGCGAAACCAGATGACGAATTTTCAAATTCAAATTCAAATTTAAAAGTGTAACAATGTTTACAACAAAAAACCAATTTGCAACAAAAACAACAATTTCAACAAGAAAAGTTATCGAAAAATCACTCGTTCTTCTCATTTCTGCAGTACTCACACTTCTTCTGATCGCCTTCCTCGTAACGACGACACTCAAAGTTCAGTCCGCACTCCTCACAGTCCACCGAGTAGATATCGAGCTCCAATAATTCCAGAATGATATACAGCGCCACCTCGCTTCCTAGTCCTGCGAGAATCCAAAAAATCCCGGTCAAGATTCCAGGGTAGATCAGAGTTCCGATCGCGGCTTCAACGAATCTTCCGGCGTAAAAAGAGAGCAGAGTGGTAATGCAATCGCCAACAGCTTGGATCGTATTCCGACACGATCTGTTCTTGTAATCCTCCATAATGCTTTCGAACACCTCACACACTTCAGAGACGATTCCGATGATGATCGTAACAACGATGAAACATGTTTTGAGGAACTGAAAACCTGTTCCGATGGCTCCAGTCAGCTTAGCGGTTCCCGAAAAGATCAGGGTGTGAGGATCCTTGGCTATTAGTTTCAAATGTTTTAGATGACTCATTTTTGCCTGAAAAGCAGTGAGATTTAGATGAGAATCATTAAAAAGTAGAAGAAAACATAACAGAGAGAATCTTGGCGAGACCAAATGACAAAATAATCAAAAGTGGAACAGAAACTTCGCATTTTCAGCAAGGTTTACAACAAAAAACCAACAAAATCAACTATTTTAACATGGAAAGTTATCAAAAATCAATCAGTTTCCTCGTTTCTGCAATTCTCACACTTCTTCTGATTGCCTTCCTCGTAACGACGACACTCGAACTTCTGTCCGCACTTCTCACAGTTCACCGGAACGATATCCCTTTGGAGAATGTTCAGAAGGTACTCTTTCAACGCGGTGACGGCAGGTTTACTGGCAAGTCCAATGGCGAATCCAACGGCCACCAGTCCCACAGCTCCACCGATCATGGTACCGTATCCTGGGGTGACGATTGTTCCGACAGTGGCTCCGATTGCGATCGCTCGTTGTCTGACGAAAGTACCTGAAAATTGCTGGTTTTGGAATGATTTTGATCTAATTTGCATACCTAAGCCAGATCTATTGGCACTCATCAGACACTTGATTATCAATAGGAGCACCATGACTACGGTTTCGCGATACGACTCGTCCTTGATGTCCTCGATGAATTCCTTGGAGAATTCAACCAAGTTATCGCAAGCAGCGGTAAGCATCGGAGAGAATATGTCGAGGAACTTCCAGAATCTGCCGACTTTTTCGGCAGAGTCGGCGTTTTCCGGAGTAACCCTAATTTTGGGATCCTTGGAGAACGGGGAGAACGCTTTCGGGTTTGCGAAGGAGGAGATGGAGTTCTTGTCGTAGAGATGGACGGCTTTCGAGTAGTTTTTAATGAAAGCCATACGGTTGTCGGCGGGCTTCTCGGTAGTTCTCTTCCCGAACCACTTGGCAGCAATCTTGAGGATGACGTCGATCAGCCACTCCAACAAGGACTTCTCGCGGGGTTTCTCGTGCTTCGGAACAGAACTGAACTCCTCCTTGACTCCCTGAAACATCAGTTAGTCAAAGATTGTTCAAAATTCTCTAGAATCTCACCATTTTCTCTTCTACAAACTCCCGGAATCTCCGGGAAACATCGTAGAACGCATCTCCCTTCTTGCAGTTTCCAAACTCTTTGTTGAGTCGGTTTAATATGTTCGTGATATCAGAAGGAAAATGCATTTTTTGATAAAAAAGAGGTAAACAACATAGATTTGTGATCGCTCGATATCATTTATCTGTTCTATCTCTCTTTTCCCTATGACCCATGCCCTCGAAAACCCCAATTTTTCACCATCTGTTGCCGTCACTGACACACACACACCCATGTGCCTTGGACACATAAATCAGGAGGTCGGCATTATTGGTAAATTTGAGAGATTTTCATGGTGAAACCAATTAGTAGAAAGATTCTCAAGTTTAGGGGTATTTAAAGTTAACAAAGGTTTATCAACAAAATCAACAACTATAACAGTGAAAATTGTCAAAAATTAATCAGTTTTCTTATTTCTGCACCTCTCACGCTTCTTTTGCAAGATTTTCTCACAAATACGACACTCAAACTTCTGTCCGCACTTCTTACATTTCACCAGAACGACATCGCGTTTGGGTGTTTTCAGAATTGAGCTCAGCGCCAGATCGGTTCCGATTACTGCGAGAAGTCCACCAATCACGGCTCCGAATGTAGAGGAGTTCTGAATTCCAGTCATACATCCGATCTGACATCCAATGTAACTTCCTCCATCAATAGCGAGCATGGTGATCATGAACTTGGCAACTCCTTTGATGGTTCTGCGACACGATCCCTTCTTGAAATCGAACTTGATGCAACTGATCAGTCGGTACACTTGATTAGCGATTCCGATGATGATCGCAACAAAGATGGAGGCTGCGTGAGTGAAACTGAGACCTTCGCCGATGATTTCAGCCAGCTGAGCGGTTTCCGAAGAGATCATGGCGTCAGGATCCTTTATAAGAACCATGTTTACCTGAAAAGCAGTGAGATTTAGATGGGAATCATTGAAAAGAAGAAGAAAACAAAGCAGAGATAATCATGGCAAAACCAGATGACGCAAAAATCAAATTCAAATCTAAAAGTTTAGCAATGATTTACGACAAAATATCAACAAAATCAACAATTTCAACAACGAAAGTTATTAAAAATCAATACATCTTCTCGTTTCTGCACTTCTTGCACTTCTCCTGACATCCCTCCTCGTAACGACGACACTCGAACTTCTGCCCGCACTTCTCACAGTCCGCCGAGTAGACATTGAGCCTGACAAAGTCCAGAACCCGATCCACCACCTTCTCGATGCAGATTCCTCCAACGATTCCACCGATTGTTCCACCGACAAGAATTCCGATCATGGCGCCGATTCCTGGGAAGATTCGAGTTCCGATGACGGCTCCAATGTCACTTCCACCCATTGCAATACACGTGGTGGCACGCAGAACAATAATTTTTCTGATGGTATTCCGGAGTGAGCCTGTGTTCCAGTCTTTTCTCACACATAACGCTATCTTGAAAAGTTGGTAGTAACACATCATAGACAACATGAATTCAGTACCCTCGTTGAAGGTGTTCAGCCATTCTCCAGCTGTTCCAGCGAATTTGGCCATTTCCAGAGAGATTTGCATGTTGGGATTCGGGAGGACAACGAGATCCGGGTTCACATTGATGTGGAAGGGACCGCTTCTTCTTCGGGCAACATCGACATTCACCAACCATCCGGGGTTATCGTAGAAATTGCTCTCGGAAGTCCGAAATTTCTTGGAGTAGATGCGGACCCGACCGGAATATTTGCCAAATTCCACAGCGTACTCGGCGGCGTTCTTGAGAGCTCCAGTCACGAATCCACAGGCGGCCGAGTTGATGATAACGTCGATCAACGAATTGTCTTCTTTCACAGGTTCCGGAGCTGCGATCGGAGTGGTATTCTGAAAAAATCAATGAATTTTTCTTTAGAACTCATTAGAATATTACCGTGTTCTTGGCCAGCAACTTTTCGAGTAACTGCGTGACATCGTAGGACACATCCACCGGACTGTATTCCCCAAGATAATCGTCGAATTGGTACAAGTTGAGATGGACCTCCGAAGAGATGTGCATTTTCTGGAAACGGTTCGAATAAAAGTCACAAATTACGATTTCGTTAGAGGGATTTTGATGGCAAAACCAATTGAGTTCGAGGGAATCAGAATTTTGCAATTTCGACAAAAGTTTACACATGTCTATCAAAAATAAGTACAAAAAATAGCAAATTTCACATGAAAAACATTAGGAAATCAATCAATCTTCTTATTTCTGCACTTTTCACATTCCTTCTGATCGCCCACTTCGTAGCGGCGGCACTCGAACTTCTCTCCGCAATTCGCACAGTCCACCGAATAGACATCGAGCTCGAAATAGTCCAGAATCGGGTCCAGCGCCAGAATGTTTACGAGTCCTGAGAGAACTCCACCAATCGCGGATCCGATTGTGGCGAAGATCGGATATCCGGTCATACATCCAAGGTAATGTGCTACGTTGGAAAACAGCAAGGTGATCATGAGATAGGCACTTTTTTTGACGCTTCTGCGACACGATCCGTACTTTTTATCCTCCTTGATACACTTGTTCAGGTCGTTCATTTCATAGGCACAGATGAGCACAAGGATGATGATCGCGACAACGAGGATGCCTTTGAAACAAAGACTTTCGCCGATGATTTCTGCCAGCGTAGCGGTTCCCGAGGAGATCATGGTGTCAGGATCCGTTATAAGAACCATGTTTACCTGAAAATCAGTGAAATTTAGATGAAAATCATCGAAAAAGAGAGGAAAACAGAACAGAGAGAATCTTGGCGAGACCAGATAACGCAAAAATCAAATCCAAATCTAAAAGTTTAACAATGATTCACAACAAAACAACAAAATCAACAATTTTAACAGTGCAAGTTATCAAAAATCAATCAGTCTTCTCGTTTCTGCACTTTCCACACTTTCCCTGACGTCCCTCCTTGTAACGACGACACTCGAACTTCTGTCCGCACTTCTCACAGTCCGGAAAGTCGATGTCGAGTTGAATAGCATCCAGAAGGTATTCAGACAACGCCGCACCACTAGCTCCACCGATAGCTCCACCGACGACTCCACCGAGAAGTCCTCCGATGATAGTTCCGATTGCCGGGAAGATCATAGTTCCGATGGATGCTCCAATAACAGCTCCTCCGTAGCCCGCCAGACACGTGACAACCATCTGGAACACCTTGGTGATCGTGTTGCGGTACGACTCGTTCTTGATGTCCTCCATGATGCTAGTGACGAGGTTGTAAATATGAACACAAACAGCAATTGCGCCGAGAATCGGAGCCAGAATGTTGATGAACTTCAGGAATCTGCAGACTTGTCCAACGACATACGCGGTTCCTTGGGTGATTGGGATGTGTGGATCCGGGAAGCCAGTAATCTTCGGATTGAAATTGAAGTGATGGAAGGGGACGTTGGTGTGTGGAGCATCGACACGAGCGTACCATCTGGGGTTTCCGAGAGATGAGATAGAAGTTTTGTCAAAGATCTGCGCGATATTTGAGGCTCTTCCTCCCATCTCCACAACGTACTGTCTAGCGTTCTTGAGAGCTCCAATCACGAATCCCCGGGTGGTTGCCTTGATGAAGAAGTCGATCAGCGAATCCAGCAGATCCTTCTCTTTTTCATCGTGCTCATTGTGTTTCGGAGTGTTTTCCTGCAAATCGAATGCTCTAGTTTGCTTTTTTCAAAGCTTTTTTTCTTACCGTCTCCTCGATCAACGACTCCTTGAGTTTCTCGGCAACATTGCAGAACGGATCTTCCGGCTCGCAATTTCCAAACTCTTCCTTGAGTTGGAGCAAAACGTTGTGGAAATCGGACAATTTGAATGACATTGATGGGGCTTGAGATTTGAGAAGTTGGGCTGAAAAATGAAGGAAAGCAAGTTTTCCGTGAAAAATTTAGTTTTTCAGCGAAAAATTGAAAACTGCTTGTGTATTCCAAGTTTTCGCATGTTTTGTGAGTTTGAGATGCAAATCATTGGAATTAGAAAGTAATACAAAGAAAACAGCACGAAATAATACAAAGTTTGAGAGATTTCAATGGCGAAACCAATTGAGATGGAGGGAATCAAAATTTTCCATTATCGATGAGGGTTTACTCATGTATATCAAAGAATAAATACACAAAATAGCAATTTTCACATGAAAAACATTAGGAAATCAATCAATCTTCAAGTGTCCGCACTTTTCACACTTCTGCTGATCGCTTTACTCGTAACGACGGTTCTCGAAGGCATCAAGCTTGAAAAAGTCCAGAATCGGGTCCAGCATGGCCCAGTTTACAAATCCTGCGAGAAATGCACCAATCGCGGATCCAATTGTAGAGAAGATCGGATATCCAGTCATACATCCGATCATACATCCAATGTAACGTGCCACGTTGTAAAACAGGAAGGTGATCATGAACTTGGCAACTCTTTTGACGCTTCTGCGACACGACCCGTACTGTTTATCCTCCTTGATAGACTTGATCAGTTCGTACACTTCGTAGGCGATTATAAGGATGATGATGACTTCGAAACGAAAACTTTCGCCGATGATTTCAGCCAGCGTAGCGGTTCCCGAAGAGATCATGGTGTCAGGATCTTTTATAAGAACCATGTTTACCTGAAAATCATTAGGGAAACAATTGAAAAGTATAATGAAACAAAAGAGAGAATCTTGGCGAGACCGGATGATGCAAAAATAAAATTTAAGTCTAAAAGTTTAACAATGATTTACAACAAAACAACAAGATCAACAATTTCAACAAGGAAAGTCTTCAAAAATCACTCGTTCTTTTCGTTTCTGCACTTCTCACACTTCTTCTGATCGCCTTTTTCGTAACGACGACACTCAAACTTCTCTCCGCAATTCTCACAGTCCGCCGAGTAGACATCGAGCTTGAAAAAGTCCAGAATTGGGTCCAGAGCCAGATCGCTTCCGATTTTCCCGAAGATTCCACCAGTGGCTCCACCGACAAGAATTCCGATCATGGTACCGATTCCCGGGAAGATCAGAGTTCCAATAGCGGCTCCAACGAACGTTCCTCCGTATCCAGAGAGCAGGGTGATCATCAAATCGACAATTCTTTTGATGGTATTCCGACACGATCCGTTCTTGTAATCCTCCATGATACACTTGATCAGTTGGTACACTTCATAGGCGATTCCGATGAGCGCAACGACGATGGCGACTTTGTTAATGAATCGAAGACCCTTTCCGATAGTTCCAGCAGCCTTAGCAGCTCCCGGAGAGATCTTGATATGTGGATCCTTGACTCCAGTGAAGTGCTTGTTGACGTTGATATGATGGAAGGGAACATTTTTATGTGGCATATCAACACGAGCGAACCAACGGGGGTTTCCAAGTCGGGTGAGAACAGTTCTGGCGAAGATCTGGACGATATTGGACGATCTTCCGCCAATAACCACAATGAATTTGATGGCATTGACGACGATTCCGACGACGAGTCCTCTGAGAAGAGCTTCGAGGATGTCCTTGTAGTGCTTCTGGAGCCATTCGACGAACCGACGGAAGTGCGCCTTGTTGTGTTCCCACGACTTGTTGAATTCCTGGAAATAGGGGGGAAATTGAAAAGTTTATCGATAAAATTAATTGAGAACCTACAGTTTTCAGCACAACTTGCGCCTCCTTGGCAAACTTCTTCGACTCATCAAACGCTTTTTTGGACTGTTTCTTCATTTTTTTCATGAAAATCGAAAATCCCGTCTCGGTTTGTTGGGCATGGTCCATTTTCACCTGGAAATTAAAGAGTTTTAGATGTAAAACATTGGAAAACAGAGCAGAGGGATTTCAATGGCGAAACCAATTAGGTTCGAGGGATTCGAAATTTTCCATTATCGATAAGGGTTTACTCATGTATATCGAAGAATAAGTACACAAAATAACAAATTTCACATGAAAAACTTTAGGAAATCAATCAATCTTCAAGTGTCCGCACTTTTCACACTTCTTCTGATCGCTCTTCTTGAAACGACGGTCCTCGAAGGCATCGATCTCGAAAAAGTCCAGAATCGGGTCCACCGTCAGTTCGCAAACGGGTTGTGCGAGAAATCCACCAATCCAGGATCCCTGTGTAGAGGAGATCCGTCTTCCAGTCATAAACTCGATCAGACATGCAATGTAACATCCTCCGAATACAAACAGCATGGTGATCGTGAAATCGACAATTCTTTTGACGACTCTGCGACACGATCCGTACTTCTTATCTTCTTTGATACACTTTTTCGTTTGATTCACATGCCAGGCGAATGCGAGGATGGCCGCACCATAGAAGGCGACATTGCGGATCAAATCAAGATTTTCGCCGATGAATTCAGCCAGCTGAGCGGTTCCCGAAGAGATCAAGGTGTCAGGATCTTTTATAAGAACCATGTTTACCTGAAAAACAGCGAGTTTTAGATGGAAATCATTGAAAAAGAGAAGAAAACAAAGCAAAGTTATAGAGATTTGAATGGCGAAACCAATTAAGTTCAGAGGAAACGGAATTTTGCATTTTCGACAGCAGTTTACATATGTATATCAAAAAATAAGTACACAAAATAGCAAATTTCACAAGAAAAACTTTAGGAAATCAATCAATCTTCTTATTGCTGCACTTTTCACATTCCTTCTGATCTCCCACTTCGTAGCGACGGCACTCGAACTTCTCTCCACAATTCTCACAGTCCACCGAGTAGATATCAATCTTGAAATAGTCCAGAATTGGGTCCAGCACTCGATCGCACACTCTGCCTGCGAAAAGTCCACCCATCACCCATCCGAACGTAGAGAAGTCAATTCCAGTAATCCATCCAATCAGACTTGCAATGTAACTTCCTCCGTCAAGACCGAGCATGGTGATCATGATCTCGACAACTTTTCTGACGATTCTGCGACGCGATCCGTACTCTTTGTCCTCCCTGATACACTTTTTGAATTCGTACACTGCAAGTGCTAATCCGGCGATGATCACGGCAATGTAGGCGAGTTCGCGGCTGAAACGAACTCCTTCGCCGACGATTTCAGCCAGCCAAGTGGTTCCCGAAGAGATCATGGCGTGAGGATCTTTTATAAGTCTCATTTTTACCTGAAAACCAGTGAAATTTAGATGGAAAGATCAGAAAGTAGAAGAAAATAAATCAAAGTTTGAGAGATTTCAATGGCGAAACCAAATAAGCTCGAGGGAATCGGAATTTCTTGTTTTCGACACTAGTTTATACATGTATATCAAAAAATAAGTACACAACATAGCAAATTTCACAAGAAAACATTTAGGGAATCAATCAATCTTTTTATTTCTGCACTTTGCGCACTCCTTCTGATCGCCCACTTCGTAACGACGGCACTCGAACTTCTCTCCGCAATTCTCACAGTCCACCGACTTGATATCAATCTTGAAATAGTCCAGAATCGTATCCAGTGCCTCATTGCACACTTTGTTTGCGAGAACTCCGCCAATCACCCATCCAATCGTAGAGAAGATCCGAATTCCGGTCATACATCCGATCACAACTCCAATGTAACTTCCACAGCTAAGAGCGAGCATGTGGATCATGATATCGACAACTTGTCTGACGATTCTGCGACGCGATCCGTACTCTTTGTCCTCCTTGATACACTTTTTGAATTGGTACACAGTAAGTGCAATTCCGAAGGGGATCACGAGAAAGTAGCCGACTTTCGGGATGAAGCGATGCCCTTCGCCAATGATTTCCGGCAGCTGACCGATTCCCGAAGAGCACATGGCGTCATGATCTTGTGTGAGATTCATTTTACCCTGAAAAACAGTGTTTTTAGACGCGAAAACCAAATTCAAATTTAAAACTGAGCAACTTGGAAAAAACGGGGATTTAGCGGATTTTTAGCGAGAAAAGTTGAAAATTGAATGCTCCGATTAATTCGCCATGTGTTTTTCAGTCAAAAAGCACAAAAAATGCCTGAAATTCTACTGAAAACCCCGAAAAAATATTTAAAAAACAGAAAAACTTTCAAAATTCGGACCTTCGCGCCAGGCGCCCCAGCGAAATGGAAGTGCAAAAGCTAGTCCCTCGGCCCCGCTTTCGAATTTCAAAATGGTAATTAATAAGGATTTTTGTGGTGAGACCAGTAAATTCAAGTAGAAAAAGAATCAACAATGGCTTATTTAGAACCAACAACAACAATAACAATAATAACAACAGAAAAAGTTCAACAAAATCATCAAAAAGTCAATTATCTGCAGTTTCTACAGAACTTCTGATGTCCCTCCTGGTAACGGCGACACTCGAAATGTCGTCCGCATTTCTCGCACTTCGGCCAGTCAATATCGTAGGTAACGGCGTCCAGAATGACCTCTGAAGCCACTCTACTGCCAACTCCACCAGCGGTTCCTCCGAAGATGCCACCGAGGAGACCTCCAACGAGGGTACCGACTCCGGGGAAGATAGCGGTTCCTATTGCGGCGCCTGGAATTGAGGATTAGAAAGTCCAGAACAGTTTGCAAAGAAAACTCACCAAGACCTGCTCCTCCGAATCCTGCTCCATAGGTCGCTGTGGTAGTCACAACTTTCGTGATCGTGTTCCGAGACGAATGATTCTCAATGTCTTTCGCGACATTACATCCAATTTGCACTGTATCAACAACCGCGGAAGCCACCATCAGAACCGGCGCAACCTTGTTGACCATCTCCAGTGCTCCTCCAACTGCTCCAGCAGCTTGTGCGGCTCCCGGAGAGATCTTGATATGCGGATCCTTGACTCCAGTGATCGCTTTGTTCACGTTGATATGATGGAAAGGAACGTTTCCGTGTGGCGCATCGACGCGAGCGAACCATTTCGGATTTCCCCGAGCCGATTGGACGGTTTTGTCGAAGACATTGACGATGTTGGAAGCTCTTCCGGAAGTGGTGACGGCGTAGTGTGCGGCATTGCTGACGGATCCGGCGATGGCTCCTTCGGCAACTGATTCGATGACTTTTTGGATCTGAAAATGAATTTTCCCAATCAATTTTGAAAAAAAACAGTGAAAAACTTACATGTTTATCCGTTTTTTCCTCATCTTCAATCGCAGAAGCCATTTTTCAGTGATTTTCAGCAAAAACCGCAGAGAAAATTGAATCTTCCGCTGGGAATGCGCTGAGCAATGTTACGATGAGCAATGTTCGTCGCGAGACCTTTCCGGGTTTGAATTTGCGAAATTCGCATTGATGCGGCTTGTGATTTGAGAAGTTGAGCTGAAAAATGATGGAATTCTAAGAAAAAATCAAAACCAGAGAAAACTCGTGGAAAACGGGGTGTTAGCAAATTTTCAGTGAAATGCAAAGTTTTTCAGCGGGAAAAGTTTGAAATTGACTGTCATAGGCATTTTTGTATGTTTTCTAGTTGGAAATCATTTGAAAAACTCGAAATTCTGCTAGAAAACAACAAAAATGAATGAAAAACTTGAGAATTTTCACATTTCAAACCTCCGCGCCAGGGCGCCACAGCGAAATGGAAGAGAAAAAGCTAGTCCCTCAGCCCCGCGTTCAAATTTCAAAAGCATTCTTCTCATTTGAGCGGGGTTCTCTTGGTTGTCTGGACAATATGAGTGGTGCCAAACTCTCTACGGAACAATTTCCAAGCCACTCCAATACTAAATTGCTTTTGAAACAGGTTTTTTCATGGCCGGAAACCCCGTTCCGGACATTATTTTCACTGTTCTCATGACCATATGTTTCCCTTCAAATTATAATAAATCAAAAGACCCATCCGACAGATTGGACTCTCGGTTACTCTCTTACCAAGATGCTAATCGTTTAATGATCGATTCGCTCATCTGCGAGTCGCTGCGATCACCTGTTCTCACTATCCGCTCTCTCATTATATTAGCATTTGTTTCTCCATGTTTTGGCTAGTTTTACTGTAATGATAGAGTGTTTTATCAAAAATGAATCATTATTGGTTTACACTATCTCTATCACACTGTGTATTGGTGCTCCGAGTGACCTTTGTCGGGCCCTTTCTCACTGGGCAGTGTTAGGTAACGAAACGTATGGTTTTCTGGGTTAGAAAGGGTATTTCTTGATGTTTCTGTTGTTTTTCTTAAAGAACAGGTTTTATTTAACGTATTTACACTGGAAAACCAGTGAACAACGGAAAATTTGGCCGACGGTGGGTCTCGCCGCGAAATCGGTTTTTTGGTGTTTTGGTCTGCTTTTTCTGCGCTTTTTATACAGAAAATTCATGAAAATGTCTGTAAAATCAGTTAAGCATATCTTCAATAACCTTTTTTCTACATATTTTCATCAAAAAATCCATCGAAATCGGTCGAAAACCACCAAAACCCGCGAAATCCGAATTTCGTTGTGGCGCGCCGAACACTCGCAGTGATGACCCAATTACTCCTGGAAAACTTGCCCTTATAAAATAGTACACAGCTTAACATGTCTTATCACTGCCTTCCCGAAAACAAAAGTACCTGTTGACCTGTTTTTAGATCACTTTATACCCCCAAATTCACCTTGAAAAAACCAGTTTCTCGACGGAAAGTTGCCGATTGTCTGACCATTTCTCATCCCATCATATGGGTGGAATTCACTTTTTTTTCTGTAGTAATTATGTTTTTTTTGTACCTACCTGGGTTTCTTAACGGGAAAAAACTCTTTTTTATCTTCCAGATTGTCTAGAAATGTCATTATATGTCCTGTAAACCCTTTTCTTATTCAGTGGTGCTCAAAGATTTTTGTGCCTTCAGACTTTTGACTGTAACTTGGTTCAAAATTGTCTTTTTCCAGTTTTGTTTTAAACTGTAGATAGCTGAAAACTTGAGTGATAATAACATATGTTTTACAATTTGATTTGAATACATCAAGACAATGAAAAACTTCCTGAAAAAAGTTGTTTATTTTGAAGTTTTGTTTAATTTTCCACATAGTTTAAGATAACGCCACTTGCTCAAATTTTGATGAATCATTACAAAAATTTGTACGCAAATTACTGGTATATTAAGCTACCAATATTCTAAAGTAGAGCTCAAATGCTTTATTTTTAACAGAGTTATATGCAAAAATCTGAAGACACACATCATCATTGGTGACACCATTTGTTCCAAGGGTTTTGCAAGCTTCCAATCGCAATTTTACGCTTTTCTATGTTGATTTTTGGTTGCAGGTAAGTGCAAACTTTTGCAAAACAATAAAAGTCTGCAAAATTATCACCCCGATTCCCCTTTTTTGCGTCCTTGAACCTTAACCCTCGTAAACAGTTGCACTTGCACCGGCGGTGTATCGGAAGTGTCACTTTGTTTTGCATAAAACTCCAATATTTACTGATTTGATGTATGTATTAGTGAGTTTTTGTGTTTGTTGACCATGTTTGACCGAGGGAAATGTCAAATTTGAAAGAAGAATGGGGAAAACAAACATTAGAACATGGCAATTTACTACTTGCTCTTGAGTGCCAGTTGCTAAGCGTTTTCTTTTCCGTTTTTCCACTAAAATTTAGTTTTTTTGCGTTGAAATAGGCTGAAAAACTCAGAAAAAACATTTATTCACTTGTTTATTCGTTAAAATTAGAGAAGAACATCGATTTTTTATCAGCTCTCTCGATCTGAAAAATGCGCTGAAAGACCTGTAAACCTTGTTTGTTTCAGGGTCAAATCATGCATTTTTTTTCAGATTTTGAGATAATTTTCATACATTTCAATCATAAAATACTGTTTTCACACAATTTCAAGAAAAATTTGCGAAAAAAAAATTTTTTTTGGAAATTTTTTTTTCAAAGTCGATGAAAAAATTTTTTTTTCGAAAATCAACAGAAATCAAATTTTTTTTCCCTACACTTTCATTCAAACATAAACAATGCATAAGAGATCCAATTTCACCTTATTACCCTCCTTATTACCCCTAAACACCGGTCCCGTCCAATGGTCGATTTGTATCGGATTCACGTCAAAAGGTGCGGAGTGGATATGGTCCATTGACGAATGAAGGTCGCACATTGTCTCACAGGACCACACATTGATTTTTTTTTCTTTTATCTCGTTGTTTTGCGTTAAAATATACAACAAATTAACTTACATGTAGGCCTGATTTCGACACACCAACCTTCGATTCGAATCATCAAGTTTTGATGTTAGAAGCTGTAATTATTTTTGATCTCTGATCACTTTTTCAAAAAGGTTAGCTCTTAGTACTCATTAGCAATGTATGTATGTTCGCACTCTTACCCGTTCAAAATGTCAATTCCCCCGTTTCCATCATTCGAGTTTGAACGAGGGACTCCCAACGAAATAGGTTTTCTGCATTTTTCTTGATTTTTGAACCAATTTTCCAAAAATTTCTCGATGAATTCTGATAGAACAGATAATTTCAAACCGAATGATAGTAAATTTCACCAGAATTGTTCAGTTTTTCCGCTTCAATTCCCAGTTTTTGCGTTTTTGCACTGAAAATTACAAAAATGGATAATTTGCAATGAAAATGTGTCCAATTCTAATGAAATTAACTATCAATCGGTTTCAAATTTTTTGTTCTATCCGATTTTATTAAAAACTTTTCAGAAAAATCAATCCAGAATCGAGAAAACATCAAAAAACCAATTTCGTGGCGAGACCCGACAACTTTTCTGGGCATGCGTCTTTAATTTTGGAGGGGTACTGTAGCTAGTTTTATGTTATCTGAAAAGTCGAAAACAACCCCCTTTCTGATCATCAAAGCAAATCTTTGATCACTCTGGATAAATGTACTTTTCCTTCGAAAAGACACGTCGCCTAAAAGTACATCTCCTCCCTACTAAGCTCTCCGTTTCTCTCCCTCCATTATCCATCACCCGGGACGCGACGCCATCTGCTCCATGTTCCCCCTCCTCTAGAAGGCCCATTCCTCCTTTTTTCTCCGCCTCTTTTTCTCTTTTCTGCTCCCAAAAACCGCTCTTCTTCCCTTCTTCCACAACATTCTCCACTTCTATTTGCTGGTCTTTCCTTATTGGGTAACTCGGTAGATTGACATGATAACATTAGTAAGATGTCAAAACGCGTTTTCATTATTGCTAGATGGACTGGGTTTCGGTTTCACAAAGCTAAAATTGAAAGATCCAAAACATTCCCTTTCCTTTCCTTTATTTCCCCATTCTCATTTAAAACGTGGGAACTTTTGTGGCGACTTTTCCCCACGTTTCATGCTTTCCAAACATTCTATACTTCTCCTTGTCACCCCTCAAACGGCTATGCTGTCCAGTTGGCATTCGGCGGGTCTCGCCACGAAATCGGTTTTCCAGTGTTTTCTCGATTCAGGACCAATTTTCTCAAGTTTTTCTTGATGAAATCGGATAGAACAGAAAATTTGGAACATATTGATAGTCAATTTTACAAGAATCATTCAGTTCTTCATTGCAAATTATTCATTTTTAAAATTTTCAGTGCAAAAACACAAAATCTAGAAATTCAAGCTGAAAAACTGAAAGATTCTGGTAAAATTAACTATCAATCGGTGGGAAATTCTCTGTTCTATGCAATTTTTTAAAGAAACGTTTAAAAAAATTTGTCCAAAACCGCGAAAACACCAAAAAACTGATTTCGCAAAGTGGCATTCGGCGGGTCTCGCCGCGAAATCAGTTTTTCACCGTTTTATCAATTCTGGACCGATTTTTTTCAAATTTTTTGATGAAATCGAATAGAGCAAAAAATTTGGAACATATTGATAGTTAATTTCACCAGAATCATTCAGTTTTTCCTTGTCAAAAATTCGTTTTTGTAAGTTGCAGTGCAAAAACCCAAAATCAAAAATTCAAGCTTCAAAATTGAAAGATTTTGGTGAAATTAACTATCAATCGGTTGCAAATTTTTTGTTCTATCCGTTTTTGTTCGAAAAATTAAAAAAAATTCGGTGCGAAACCGCGAAAACACCAGAAAACCGTTTTCGTGGCGAGACCCGCCGACTTTTCTGCACATGCGCCTTTAATTTTTGAGGGGTACTGTAGCTAACTTTTTTTATTGTGGATAATCTGACTAATTGAATGCAAATCTCTCATCCAAAAAGGAAGATTATGATCCAGACTATGAGAAAAAACTTTTCTAAGCGTGTTTCGTCATTATCACAAGATAAGCCCTCCAATCCTAACACCTGATAAGCTCAAGTTCTCGTTTCTCAGTCAGAAAGTAGTCCGCCTAGTCCATTTCCCCGCTCTTTTCTACTCAAAACTAACATGTTCTGTTCCCCCGAGAGGTTCCTCCAATAGAAAAGAAAAGTCCCTTCTCCCTTTTCTTTCTATCCCTCTTTTTTCAATTCGTCGTCTCTTTCCCATCAAATTGCCAACTGTTAGCCCTTGCGGCTCCCCTTAGTGACGAGTAGCGGAGGTTTTCTCTCCAGTGTAATGAAAAATTTGAACGGGTCCGATCAATAGGAGGTGAGAGCAAGAACACTCGTAATGTTTTCAGGACTTTTTCTCTTTTTTCTAGGGTTTTAAACATTTTTCCGCTATTTCTACTGGTTTTTCGAACTCAATCAATCTAAAAGACACTCAAAAACTTTCATTCTCTAGACAATAAAGTAGGAACACTTTACTGCAGAGAGAGCACACAAAGTTCGGGGTGTACAAACAAACAAAAAATGGGCGCCGCGATGAGAAATTGCGTTTTTTGAACACATAGGTTCACTTTTTAGAGGTTTCTGGGTTTTTTTGGCAAAAATTGCAAGAAAAAACGACTGGAGGCTTTTTTTTGACCTCACATCTAAAAATTTCAGGGGTGGTCTCTAGTTTTTGAATTTTTCTGGAGTTACTGTAGGAGATAGATAAAAACTGTCAACTAGTAAAATAAAATAGAGAAAATTTCCTATTCTATCGTTTAATTATAAAAATTTTGAACCAGTTTTTAAAATTTTTTATGATTTTTCAAAAAACCGCAATTTTTTAAATTTTTTTCTTCAAAAAATAGGGTTCATTTTTTGAATTTTCCTGGGGTTACTGTAGAAGATAAAAAAATTGTCAATTAGTAAAATAAAATAGAGAAAATTTCCTATTTTATCATGTAATTATAAAAATTTTGAACCAATTTTTGGAATTTTTATGATTTTTCAAAAATTTTCAGTTTTTCACATCTTTTTCAAAAATTGGGGTTTAGTTTTTGAATTTTTCTGGGGTTACTGTAGAAGATAGAAAAAATTGTCAATTAGTAAAATAAAATAGAGAAAATTTCCTATTTTATCATGTAATTATAAAAATTTTGAACCAATTTTTGGAATTTTTATGATTTTTCAAAAATTTTCAGTTTTTCACATCTTTTTCAAAAATTGGGGTTTAGTTTTTGAATTTTTCTGGGGTTACTGTAAGAGATTAACAAAAAGTGTCACTAGTAAAATAAAATAGAAAAAATTTCCCATTTTACTGTATAATTATAACAATTTTGAATCAGTTTTTGAAATTTTTAGGATTTTTCGAAAAATTGAAATTTTTCACTTTTTTCAAAAACTGGGCTTTAGTTTTAGAATTTTTTTTGGGTTACTGTAGAAGATAGAAAAAATCGTTAATAAGTAAAATAAAATAGAGAAAATTTCCTATTTCATTGTTTAATTACAAGAATTTGAAACGAGTTTTCAAAATTTCTAATAATTTTTCAAAAAATTTCGATTTTTCGTTTTTTTTTTTCAAAAAATAGCATCTGGACAAGAAAAGGGGAGAAAGGTCAGCAAACGGAAACCCGCGAAAAATGACAAATTGTATGTATCAAAATGCGCAACTTTCTCTTTGAGTACACACAAAGGTGTTACTTTCACAGTGAAAAGTGAAAAATAGAAGAAAAAAAATGAAAATTTTCAAATTTTTTGAAAAAAAATTTTTTTTTTCAAAAGTTGAAAATTGAAATTTCCGCCAATAAACGGCATTTTTAAAACATGTTCCCTTATCATTTCACATCCTCCTGTTTCTCTTTTCCCTGTCATAAATGTTTATCATCTTTTTCATCCTCTTTTCTCCTTTTCCCCATCACTTTCTTCCATCCTTCCAGAATCGTACAGCTCTCCTTTTAGCTTGCCAACTGGTCACTGATAACCACTGATAAGAAAAGTGTCAATCAGCCAGTGGCTTTCACCGTTTTCGACATGATAATGTTAAATTTGTGTCAATATTTGAGCATTTCTACTGGGTACACCACCCTGGTGACCACCCGGGTTTAGATGTATTTAGGGTTGGAAAATAGGTTTATAATTGATTTAAATTAAAAGTTTCGTTCTTCATGAAGATAGCTCTCTAATTTCTTCCAATTTTTGAAAAATAAATTTCAAAAAAAAAAAAATTTTTTGAAAAAAATTTTTTTTTTCGAAATTTTTTTTCCTCAATTTTTTTCTTTTTTCTACATCTTTCCAATCTCAATTCCTATTTCTTCAGTTCTCAACATGCCACGAGTTTTGATACTGGATGTTGACCCGGAAACCAATGTCATCATCTACTACTGTAGGGAGAATCTGGAGCTCGGACAGGTCAAGGTCGAGGAATTGGTTGGAGTGTAAGTGCACTTTTACGCCTTTTTTAATCCGTGAATTGAATGCCGTGATAAGCGTTAGAAAGAAGAGGGATGATTGATGATAAGAAATGACGCGTTGGTGCCTGGCGCTGGCACTGCAGCTGGCACGGCGCCAGCTGGCACGGAGAGACGCAGAGAGAGAAAGCTTTAGGCGACGTAGAATAGCGGGGCAGTTGTTTTCTGAGCATTGGAACAGAGAAAAGAAGAGTTTTTGACTTTACAAAGTTTATCAACACTAGAATGCTACAAACCAATCGGTCAGAAGAGCATCCGGGATCAGCGAGTACAATAGCAGTTCGAAATACGTGTACCTTCAGCTTTTTAGCAGTAACTTTGTTGAAAACTGGTTGATTGAGCTCAATTTTGAATAGTTGGTAGCTAAATAGATGAGAAACATGTATCCGAAATTTCAAATCAATTCATGAAAATTCGGGTGAATGCCAGCCAAAAGAATTCCCGGTGTCCGCATTCACATGAGCGGTCATACTGTAGGGTACTCCTAGATTTTTGACTGTAACTTTGTTGAAAATAGGTTTTTAAAGCTCAGTGTTGAATGGTAGTTAATTGAATAGATGAAAAATATGTGTGCAAAATTTTTAATGGATTCATCAAGATTCAGATGAATGGCGTTGTCTGAAACTTGAACTTGAGAAAAAACACACAAATGCGATCATAACTATGGGTACCACTAGATTTTTGACTGTAACTAGGTCGAAAATGGTTCAAATGAGTTTTGTTTTGGAGAAAATTTAGTTGGATAGATGAGTAACCAGTATGCAAAATTTCAAATGAATCCATCAACATTCAGACAAACGGCACAGTCTGAAACTTGAGAAAAAACACACACAGTTGCGATCATGACTATGGGTACAATCAGATTTTTGATTCTAACTTGGTTCAAAATGGGTTTTTTGAGCTTAATTTTGGAAAATTTGTAGCTAAATATATAAGTAATATGTATGCAAATTTGTGGATTGATTCATTAAGATTGAGAGGAGCGGTATTGTCTGAAACTTTTGGGAGAATGCAAAAAATGGAGTCAAAAACTATCTTTGAATTTTGGGTACAAACTGATTTTTGTATGATCAAAATGTGCTCTAGAACCCTTTTCAATTTAACAAGACGTTTTCAGACCCCTCCGAGGCCACTTCCTCATCTATGATCCCACCGGAACCGACCATGACAACATCTACTACGTCGCCACTGCCACCGTCGAACCATTCCGCCAAGAAGACTACATTCGCTTGACAAAGGGTGGGAATCTGACAATCAAGGCCTGGGTGGGAGTCAGTGACACTCCGGGGCACCTCACCTACTCCAGGAAGGTCGGTTTCGCCGATTGGTATGGGTTGCTGGATATCTCAAAGTATCGGAACACGTGCCAGGAGGGACAGGTGTTCAACATGCAGCTAAAGATGTAAGTTTCCTCTAGTCTACCTCAGTTGTACATAGCTTTACCTGATACTTTTAGCCGAGATGATCTTCACAAGAACAAGGATCTCTGGGCCCAGCCGTTTGAGGTGGTATCTTGCCGTGGAGCCATCGTGGATCCTGGGAAGCAAGAAGAGAAGAAGCAATTCCTCAAGAGACTCGAAAAGTTCGAGAACCGACGTTCTTCAAGTCGCTCCAATAGCGTCGATTCGATCGACAGCGGTCTACCAGCACCTGTCGACTTTGACGCAAGACAAAACTCGATGGGAGCTGGTAGAGTCGATCAGCGGGATCAACGGGACTCCAGCTATCACTCTGCTTCTCGTGAGGCGTCGTCGGGGTGAGAAAACCAAAAAAAGGTGTTCAAAAATGATTCATTTTTCAGCGAGAATTCTCCACATCGTGGAAAGTATGATTGGGACAACTACAAAGTTTCTGGAAACTCGCAATCCTCGGATTATCAAGATGCGTAAGTGATAGAAAATTGAAAAATACATCGATATACCGAGTTTTAGTCGCGAAAATCTGGAAGATGCCCTCAAAACCGTGTCCATCAGTTGCCCACCGGGTCTTGGTCTCGAGAGAGGTCTCGAACCAACAACTTCCAGCATGATTCCTCAGGGATCTCAAGCGGTTCCAAGAACCTTGTAAGCTCAAATTGGATTTTGTTTTCTTTATATTCCATAGTTTCAGCCCTCCAAACACTCTTGGTCTAGAGCCCCTGAACGTGCTCCCAATCTCCCCACCTCCAGTGTACCAAGTCAATTTCTGGACCTCCGCTAATGCCGATTCTGGGTGAGTATTCTTCTTCTCATTTTGTTGGTTGAAATGTTACATTTGTAGAGTTCCACCACCACCTCCACCAGTGAATCTTGGCCAAGCCCTGATCCCTGCAGACCATCAAGAAGAAGAAAATGAAGATGAAGAAGACAGACCTCAACGTGTTCCATCACCGCCTTCCCAAGAACAAGAAGAAGAGGAAAAAGGAGAGGAGGAAGACGAAGAAGAAGTGGAGGACGAGATACCCATGAAAGACGAGGATGAGGAGGACTACGGAGAATCTTTCGGCAACGAACCGACGCACTCGGTTTTTGACTACAGGTAAGACATCTATTTTTAGCCGCCTCTAGAAGAGTCTTTCTAGACCACAACAACTCCCATCACCACCTCCCCAAAAACAAGAAAAGGAGGAAAAGGGAGAGGAGGAAGACGGAGAAGACGAAGAAGAAGTGGAGGAAGAGATACTCATGGAAGATGACAACAGGTAAAATTTCTATTTGTACCCTTCAAAAGTACTTTTTTTAGACCTCAACGTCGCCCAACACCAACGCGCCAAGAAGAAGACGAAGATGAGGAGGACTATGGAGAATCCTTCGGCGACGATCCAACACAATATGCCACTTTTTCTGGTTCATTCCAAGCATCAGTTCCTATGGGAGGTTCAGTTTACAACACAGATCATCACTATTCGGATAACAGCAGGTATGGATCGATTTTCAAGTCGAAAAGTGAGGCGTAATGTTATCTTTCAGTAATCTGCTCCCCATCTCTTCTTTCTCTAATCATATCGAAGCTACAAGAGCCCAGATCCCGCTGCGAAGGTATGTACTTTTTCTGGTTCAAAAAGTGCTATGTGTGATTTTCTAGACCAGCTCCAAGAGCTCAAACCGAATCTCCATTCCAGCAACGCCAAAGTAATCAAGATGATCAAAGAAGGTTAGTTATACTTTCAGAAGCTGTTCGAAACTAACAAGCCAACTTTTCAGGGGTCAATCCACCTCTTCAGCTCCTCAAGTTGGCAACAGTGACTATCAAGACTACAAGAATTGGAAGGAGCAACGGAAAACGAACCCTCCGGCAGAGGAAACCCGTCCACTTCATGTTTCACCACAAGCATCGGCTCCAGCATCGCCAACTCCAGCATCGTCAATTCAAGACAGTGGATCTGAAGGTCAAAACTCCGTTCATCGATCAGATTCACGATCGCCAGCACGCATTACCTACCAAAGTGCTTTCCGATCATCTCCGCAGCATCAGAATCGTCGAAATCAACGCCAATCCTCCTCTTCATCAGGAACTCAGCAGGACCAACGCTCTAATCCAGATTACTACTGCCATGACGATCGTGACGCTTCAAGATCGCCTTTCCGGCAGCAGAATCACAATGGTCCACGTCGTCAGTCATCCCCACCACGAGATCTTCAGCGTCAGCGTCAGAATCACCAGCAAGAAGATCGGTACCTATCGTCTTCTCGCCAATCGTCTCCACCACGTTCGCAACAGCAAAATGGACATGGACATTCATCTCATCACAGGCAGCAGTGGGATGATCGTCAGAATCGTCAAGGATCTCGATCTCCACTACGATCGCAGCAAGGAAACCAGAATCATGGAAACCATCGATCGCCGTCACCACCACGAGGCTTGCAGCGCCAGAATCAACACGAGAGTCAGAATCAAAACCAATGGAGCCAGCAGAATCATTCCCAGAACAGTCAGCACTGGGATGATCGTCAGAATCGTCAAGGATCTTCGCCACAAGGGGTCCAGCGTCAAGATCAACATCAGAGCCAGTATCAAGACCAATGGAACCAGCAGAATCATTCCCAGAACAGTCAGCAGTGGGATGATCGTCAGAATCGTCACGTATCTTCGCCACGAGATTTCCAGCGTCAAAATCAACAACAGAGCCAGAACCAGAACCAATGGAGTCAGCAGAATCATTCCCAAAATGGCCAGCAGTTCGATGATCGTCAAAACTACTCCCAGTCTCCAGCACCGCCACAGCAACGCCATCAACATCAAGGGAACTACCAAGAGTCATCGCCACCACGAGGATTCCATGGTCAGAGCCAGCACCAACCCTTTTCATCGTCAGCTCCTCATCAGAGCCAAGGATACCATGCCAACGATCGGCAAGACTACCACCAGCCGCCAGCACCAACTGGAGGATTCCATGGTCAGAGCCAGCAGCAACAGAATCCGAACCAGCAAAACCAGCAGTGGAATGATCAACGGAACCATCAACACCAACAATACCAAGGAAACGGTCATCATCACCAGTACCAGTCTTCTTCGTCGCCAGCTCCCCAGCAGAACCAGGGATACCATGCCAACGATCGCCAAGGCTATTCCCAACCGCCTGCACCTTCCGGAGGATTCCAACAGAACCATCAGCAACCGCAACAACACTGGAATGGACATCAAAATCATGGTCAACTCTCCTCTTCGTCGCCAGCACCTCATTACAACCAAGGATACCATGCCAATGATCGGCAGGATTACCGCCAGCCGTCAGCGCCAACCGGAGGATTCCAGCAGAACCAGTCTTCTCCATCCCCTGCCCCTCAGCATAACCAGTACCACCAGAACGGCTACCCAATTTCTTCTTCCCAGCCCCTGCAGATGAAGAAGCAATGGAACGCTCCTCAAGATCAGCAACAGTCTCAGCAGTACCACCCGGAACCCCAGAACCAAGTCCGTCGTTGCCCCCCTCCCTACAGCTCCAATGATGCCGTGGCCATGCTCTATGATCGTGAAAGAAGACGGACTGTTGTCTACTTGCTAGACACGAAGAGCTTCGCCGCGATCTACGAGTAAGTACAATTTACCGAAATCCTAACAGGCATATGGAACATTTCAGCGACAACCCGGACTTCCAGAAGATCAAGATCGGGAACCACTTTGTAGCCTTCTACAAAAGACTTCAACGGCCAGACAAAGACATCATCAACGAGATTGTCGTGAGTGAATTCTCTACCAAGTTTTTTTCAAATTTAGTTCCTCATTTTCAGGAAGTGAGAAGAGTTCTGAAGGATCAGCACCCCCTCGGTATTCATCGAAACGGATTCTTTGAGATGAAACTTGTCATGAGATTTAAAGAGTGCGAAGATTTTCCTAAATGGTTCCCCGGCAGAGACATGTACGCCGTTCTTCAAACTGAGAACAGAGAGTTCGGCATGTTCCAAAACAATGTGAGTTTGAATTGATTTTATGGAGTTACCGTAAGAGATATCAAAAAAGTGTTAATTAACAAAATTTAGATCTGAATTTCAGCTAAAATTTTATAGTTAACCGTTTTTTTATACCTCTAACGGTTCTTGAGTTATGCGCCATCAAGTAACAGAGCTGTCTTCACTGTCTGTTTTCTAATCAGCGCCTACTTCTAGTTTTCTGCAATTTTTTAAAAGAAGGGTTAGAGATAGCAAAAAGTTGTCAATTAACAAAATGTAGATCGAAATTCAGGCTACAATTTTAAAGTTGACCGTTTTTTAATATCTTTAACAGTTCTTGAGTTATACACCGAACAGTGAAAACGTTGTCCTCACTGTTCGTCTTGAAACAGCGCCTACTTTTAGTTTTCTGCAGTTTTCATAAAGAAGGGTAAGAGATAGCAAAAAATTGTCAACTAATGAAATATAGATCTCAATTTGGGCTATAGTTTTGTAGTTGACCGTTTTTCAATATCTTTTATGGTTCTTAAGTTATGCGCTATCAAATTAGACACACCCTTTCTCTTTCTGGGCATAGGGAGCGGCGCCCGTTTTTTGCAGATTTTTCAAAGAATCGTTGAAGATAGCAAAAAACAGTCAACTAACAAAATAAACAATATAAAATTTTCTATTCATTAACGTTTTCGCTTTACTAAAAAACGTTGTTTCAGGTGGTGGACGCGGCGGACGGTTCGAGAGGGTTGAGATCGGGAAGGGACTTGCTGAAGAAGTACCAAAACATGGGAAACTGGTGGTATTGTGCATGTCGGCTGCAGCATCAACTGGTTCCTAGGATGATGCTGGAGTACAACTATGTTGGATCGGATGAGGATTGGGGCTATGCATGGTTTATAACGGAGGTGGTGGGAGAGGTGAACAAAGTCGATGAGAGGGAGAGAAGGGAAAGAGATAGGGAATGAGACAGGTAATTGAACATATTTTGACCAATTTCTAATGCAATTCTCATTTTTTTTCAGGGTTATTCGGGTATTGGGATAGTCAATTCTACGTCAAGTCTTTGGTATAATTTATCGCAAACAGTATTTTTACTTTTTTACTGCTCTTTTTTTGATGTTTCTGGTTTTTCTACTTCAATTTGCGGTTATTTTTCGAACATGAGATTTTTATTTGGTTTTTAATAAATTGGTTTTCATTTTTTAACCGGAATTCACTTTTTTGAAAACTTCAACTGGAAACTTTTCCATCATTACCTTGTCAAAGATTCTTGCTATTTTTCACATTTTCTTCCAAAATTTATGTCCTCAATTTTCGTACATTCCGTTCTATTTTTTGACAGCTCAACTGTTCTTGATTGATACCCTCAACTGTTCCATTTCTCTTTCTTCTACTTTGTGTAAAGTACACCTCTTTCCTAGATTCAAGGGTTCCACTCCCCTTCACTTTGATGTAATACTTTCTGTAGAAATAGTGTACGAGCAAAAAAGACGGAGAGAAAGCTCCTGGCGACCCCGAAAGTGTACTAATTGAACCCTAAACAATCCCCCAAATTTCAGGACCCCAGGGACCATCCAAATGACCATGATTCGAAGTCCAATCCTGGCAATCAATTCCATCAATGAGGAGCAAAAAATCTACCATTGCTTCTGTCCAAATACGAAAAAATCTGTTCCAGTTCAATTGAAGATTTGTACTGGAGAGGAGTGAGTGTTTTTTCTTTCTGTTTCTAGCTTTTTTCTAGTTGTCAAGATGTCTAAAAAGCTTGGTAATAGCTAATAACTCTCTACAGTAATCCTTCAAAGGCGCAGCACGGATTTTGTATGCTGGGTCTCGCCACGAAATCGGGTTTTTTGGCGTTTTCTTGTTTCTGGAGCGATTTTTTCCAGATTTTTCTGGTAAAAACGGGTGTAGAAGAGAATTTTGAACCTGTGAACAGTAACTTTGAACAAAAATCTTGAGTTTTTCAAAGGAAATTCCGGGATTTCGTGATTTTGGCCGAAAAGTTACAAAATTGAGTAGTAGGTTTATTGTTGTTTTCTTGTTTCTGGACCGATTTTCCTAGATTTTTTTGAATGAAAATAGATAGAAAACAGAAATTGAAGCCTAAAAACAATAAATTCGACCAGAATTATAGAGTTTTTCAGAGCAAATTTTGGGATTTCGTGATTTCGACCGAAAATTTACAAAAATGGGTAGTAGGTTTTTCAGTGTTTTCTTGTTTCTGAACAGATTTTCTTGGGCTTTTTTGACAAAATTGGAAAGGAAATAGAATTTAGAGCTAAAAACAGTCAATTTGACCAAGAATTATGAGTTTTTCCGAGCGAAATTTGAGATTTCGTGATTTCGGTCAAAAAGTTACAAAAATGGGTTATAGGTTTTTCGGTGTTTTCTCGTTTCTGAACGGATTTTTTCAAATTTTTCTAGTAAAATCTGATAGAAATAAAAATTTGGAGCCTAAAAACAGTCAATCTGATCGAAAATTATGAGTTTTTCATAAAAAATTTCGCGATTTCGTGATTTTGACCGAAAAGTTACAAAAATGGGTAACAAGTTTTACGCTGTTTTCTTGTTTCTAAATCGATTTTCTTAATTTTTTTTTTTAAAACAGATAGAAAATAGGATTTGAAGCCTAAAAACAATTAATTTGACCAGAATTATAGAGTTTCTCAGGGCAAAATTTGAGATTTCGTGATTTTGGCCAAAAAGTTGGAAAAATGGGTGATTCGCAATTGAAAACTGACTGATTCTAGATAAATTGACTATCAATTTGTTCCAAATTTTCTGTTCCATCTGATTTTAACAACAAAATTTTAAGAAAATTGGTCCAGAATCGAGAAAACACCAAAAAACCGATGTCGTGGCGAGACCCGCCGAGTGACACTTTGGGTGTCAGGTTTCCAACATCTAATTCCTGGTTTTTCAGACCAAAAGTCGGTAGCTATCTTGTCTACGACCCCTCCGCTGTCATGGTCACTCAAAACAACTTTACACACATCATCAACTCTCAAGTTGTCCCTCCAGAAGACTATGACTACGTGAAGTTTGATGAGGATGGTTCTCCAACTTATAATGTCTGGATTGGGTTTTCTAACACCCCTGAACATTCTACATACAACAGAAAAACAGGGTACACTGAGAAATTCGGGTTTTTGGATACATCAGACTTCACATGGAGACAAAACCATCGGGCGTTCAAGGCCTATGTGAAAGTGTGAGTCAGAGAAGAGTTTTTGGGGTCTAAATACATTTTTTTTAATTTTAGGAAACCCAATTTGACCTGGAGATCAGACATCTGGACTCAGCCATTCGAGATAGTAAAGTTTGGAAAAGCCCTCGATCGTCCTAAGGACAAAGCTGACGTTTCAAAGTTTCTAGAGGAAATGGATCGAATTGAAGAGGAGTTGTTCATAAAGTTTGTGGTTTCAGGGTCAGATTAGACTGATAAAATTGATTTTTAGGAATGGAGGAACCCGTCCGGAGTCTGATACAGCTGAAGAAAAAGAAAATCTCGAGAATCTTCGACGTGAAATAACGAAGTCTACTGGTTCAACTTCGACATGTTCTTCAGTGTAAGTCATAGCGCACCGCACACTTTTGATCATAACTCGGTTCAAAATTTTTTTTTTGATTTCAAAATAGGATAGAAAACAGTTGAATAGTTAAGAAAAATGGCACCAAATTTTTGAAACGATTCATCAAGATTCAAATGAGTTACGTCATCTGAAACTTTTGAGTCCAAAAGTAAGTGTCAGCATCATAGCACTCATTTGAATGGTCATAACTCAGCTCAAAATTTTTTGTATTTGCTCAAAATTGGACTAGAAATAGTTGAATAATCTAAAAAAAATGCCACCAAAATTTTAAAACGATTCATCAAGTTTCAGATGAGTAGCGTTTTCTAAAACTTTAGAATCGAAAAGTGAGTGTCATCATCATTAGGAAATGTACCCTCTGATTTTCATTCATAACTCAACTCAAATTTGTCCGTTTTTGCACAAAATTGAAATAGTAATAGTTGAATATGCTAGAAACATGCTCCCAAACTTTGAAAACAATTAATCAAGATTTCATAGAGTTACGTCATCTTAAACTTTGGAGTCCAAAACTAAGTGTCAGCATCATGGCACTCATTTGAATTATCATAACTCGACTCAAAACAATCTACTTGACCTCAAATGCGAATCAGAAATAGTTGAATAGTCTAAAAACATGCCTCCAAAATTTCAAAGAGATTCATTGAAATTCCAATGAGTTACGTTATCTGAAAAAATAGGGTCTAAAATGTAAAAATCTGGTTTTACTTCCTGAATTTTTGGCTCTTTGGGCCTAATTTCCCGATTTCTAGATAACTAATCTATTTTTTCAGACATACCGACGCTTCCACTATTGACCACCCAATTTTTCCAAGAATCCTCTCAAATCGCCGCCAAGAGTAATTTTTTCCAACACGAATTTCTGTACCAACCTTGTTTCAGGTCTAGCAGTCCCAATGATGAGTCGGTTGGCTTCAAAACTGAACAACGTCCAAAAGTAACCGGACCTCAATACCTTGAACGCAACGCTGTGGTGATGATCGAAGAAGAGCACCGGTTCATCGTGTACCTCTTCGATCACAAAATGGCTGCAACTTATTGGAAGTAGGTGGAAAAAATTTGAAATTTATAATAGTAGATAGCAAATTTCTTTTACTTTCTTTTGTTAGTTGACAACTTTTTGCCATCTTTCATGCGAAACTCAGGAAAAATCGAAAACGGAACCCTCCTCTTTTTCTAGTTACGTTCTTTGATATCTCGAGAACCAAAAGAGCTTTCAAAAAGTGGTCAACTGGAAAAATGCTCTAAATTTCAATATCTATTGGTTAATAACAAACAAAACTGTTGATTTTCAGGTACGACATGCAAAACAGTCAATTCAAGGGAGTAGCCCTTGGCGCATCATTCCAATGCCTCTACCAAACAGAGAAGGACCACGTGGCTGCTAATGTTACTGTAAGTTTTAGATTGCTCTTTTTCTTTATTTCCCTGTTTCAGACCATAGTCAAAGCAATACCAAACCAACATCAACTCGAGCCGATTGACGGCAAGAATCTATCCATTCGGCTTATAGTGGATCTCTATGAAGAATCCACCGAGTTTGAAGACTTTTACGAAGGAAATGGAGCTCCGATTGTCAAGTTATACAAAAAGGAAGATTCGAAAAACCCTCTTAAAGTCAACAGAGACTTTGTAATGCTCTCTGAGATGGTTCGCGGCACTGACCAAAAACTTCGAACCTCTTGGGACACTCTCAAATGCTACTCGCAACAAAAGAAGTTCCGTTATTTTTACTCGAAATGTCGTCTAGAACTCAAATCAGTGCCAAGGGCGATGGTAGAAGACGCGGAAGCCGAGGGAATGGTGAAGCGATACGTCTGGACTGTATATGAATTGGAAGGAGAGAAGGTGTTTGTGGATGGAGGAAGGAAATGATTGAAATAGCGAATTACGGGTAAGACACTGACTGCAATTAGTTTAGATATATCAAAAACTCGAAATTTCAGGTTGGTTTCAACGGGTACATCTCAAATTGGACATTTCACATAGGGCATTTTGGAATACAGTGAAACTGGGACCGTTTTACAAATTGATGCCAGATAGGCTTGTTTTTGAGCTGTTCAAAACGAAATTTGTTTGTGTTTGCTTTATTTATTTTCACTCTCTATGAAATTTTTGTCAAAGTTGTACAGAATTTGGATTCAGATTGAGTTGAAAAGAGGACCAGAAGGACCGGGAAAACCAAGAAAAACAGCATTCAGATCATGAGAATACCCGAAAGACAAGATTCGAAAAGAACGTGTTTTTGTGTGTTTCAGTTGAAATTTGGAATCAGATTGAGTTGGATTTGGTTTATCAGAGTGTTTCGGATGTTCAAATTGATCAGAAAAGTTTGTTTTGAGCTGTATGACTGACACAATCGAGGTGTGTTTATCGAAGAGTGTTGCCAGTTTCTTAGGCACACTTCTCTCATGTCAATCGTTGAGCTAGGAAGTTCGAAATGGTTTGAAATTGATAGAATGGATAGTTTTCAATATGTTTTTTGGATTCAGAAAGTTCAAATTGGTCAGAAAAGTTTGTTTTGAGCTAAATGACTGACACAATCGAGGTGTGTTTATCGGAGAGTCTTTCGAGTTCCTTGGCACACCTCTTTCATGTCAATCATGAAGCTAGATCATTCAAAATGGTTTGAAATTGATAGAATAGATAGTTTTCAATGTGTTTTTCAGTTTGAGGATGTTCAAATTGATCAGGAAATTGGGTTTGAAAGCCATAGAGGCAACGAAATGGGTACACAAATTTAGAACTACGATACAACCCAGAGATCACACTAACTTCTATAAATTTCATCAATTCCAAACTGAATAGAGTGCAGCAACTCGTAAGACACTTTTTTTGTTCATCAAGCACACAGTTCAGTCATTCGCACACTCAGTCTGTTTAATGCAATTTGCAAAAAGTTTCCGTTCAAAACGCGCAGTTTCCAGAAAACGAAAGTGACTGCGTGGCCACAGGGATGATGGGCACCAGAGCGGCAACTCGCAACCCCGGTGCCAACACAAGCCACCCCGAGTCCCAGCTAACACACAAGCGTCCCGTATATTCAGTCTGTTTTTCGCCTCGAAATGCACTCGATTCAATTCGAAATTGATGAAATTTACAGTTTTCAGTGTGTTTTTGAAATTAGGATGTCAAGCTAGGGCATTCAAAATGGTTTGAAATTGATAGAATGGATAGTTTTCAGTGTATTTCTGTTTGAGGATGCTCAAATTGTTCAGAAAATTGGGTTTAGAAGCCATAGAGGCAACGAAATGTGAGTCAAATTTAGAACTACGATACAACCAATGCGATGTTTTGAGGCGTCCAGCATAGAGGCTAAGGACTTGCAAAATTCACAAACAAGAAGAGCAGGTACCAGAAAGAAAACCGTCAATGTCATCAATGACAATAGCTAAAGGACATCACAACTTTGAAGAGTCGAGTTTGGTGTGGGAAGTGCTCTCCCACCTAGTTACAAGTCTCTCTAATTCACGTGAATTTACGTGAATTCGAACCTTCTTTCTCTGGAAATCACACTAACTACTATAAGTTTCATCAATTTCAAACTGAATAGAGTGCAACAACTTGTAAAACACTTTTTTAGTTCATCAAACACACAATGCGGCAGTCTGTACATTCAGTCAGTTTTTGCAATTTGCAAGTAATTCCCTTTCAAAACGCGCAGTTTCCAGAAAACGAAAGTGACTGCGTGGCCACAGGGATGATGGGCACCTGAGCGGCAACTCGCAACCCCGGTGCCAACACAAGCCACCCCGAGTCCCAGCTAACACACAAGCGTCCCGTATATTCAGTCTGTTTTTCGCCTCGAAATGCACTCAATTCAGCTCGAAGTTGATGAAATTTACAGTGTCTAGTGTTTTTGAAATTAGGATGTCAAGCTAGGGCATTCAAAATGGTTCGAAATTAATGAAGTCTATAGTTTTTAGTGTGTTTTTCAAATTGAGGATGTTCCATTTGATCAGGAAATTGGGTTTGAAAGCCATAGAGGCAACGAAATGTGTACACAAATTTAGAACTACGATACAAGTCGTATCATACAACCAATGCGATGCATTGAAACGTCCAGCAAGGAAGCTAAGGACTTGCAAAATTCACAGACAACATTCAAAAGTTACCGTAATGGTATCAGAAAGAAAACAGTCAATGTCAACAATGACAATAGTTAAAATTTGGTTCGGGAAGTGCGCTCCCACCTAGTTACAAGTCTCTCTAATTTACAGGATACAAAAATAAACTAACTAGCCGAGTCGTCGTCTCGGTGCCCGTTGGCGCAGCTCCAAATCCTCATCGTCGCTCTGTAGTCATGTCGTCGTGTGCTGCTCGCCAATCCATCACTTGTAGATGCCACGTAGGTGTCCTTCTGCTTCATCCGTCCACTTTCTCCGGCTTCAAAAGTTTCGACGACGTCTTCTGCTGCCTCCAGCCAACCATCCCAGAGATCCCGATGGTCCTCTATACCAATTTTCCAATCTTACAAGCCCACAAGATCCCAAACTCACGTTGAAAATCCTCGAATCCATTGCTCCTTGTCCTTCCCAGAGAGGGTCCCATTTTGACGATTTATGAGGGACTGACTGTTTCTCCCCCCTTTTATACCGATTTCTAAGTAGAGCAGAAAGGTCAGAGGTCGGAATAAATGATAACGTAATTACGTAACTGATAACGTTTACTCCGTGAGATTTTCGAGCGTTTTGGAGGATTTTGACTGGCAATTGAAGGACACGTGAAAAATGAAAAAAATTAGAAAAATTTTTATTCCTAGAAATGAGGAGGGAAATGAAGGAAATGGGAGGAATTGTTGGTTTTCAAACTGTTTTTTCAGAAATTTCAAAGTGCTTATCTGATTTATTTCTTCGAGAAAAAGAGACGCGGCATCCAGTGGGTAGTGCGCCATTTGTTGAACTGGTCTTTGAATTTTGATTTTTTATGAGGTTTCTGTAAAAGATATTAAAAACGTTGTCAACTAACGAAATGAAGTAGAGATAATTTGCTATTCAAGTGAAAAAAATTTACATTTTTAGAATAAAAATTAAATTTTTGCCAATTTTTCAAAAATCGCTTCAAAAAATTTGAAAAAAAATTTTGTGGGATTGCATTTTGATTTTTTTCAAAATTTTTGTGAAAGATATAAAAAAGTTGCCAACTAACAAAATGAAGAAGAAGAAATTTGCTATTCAATAAAAAAATTTACTTTTTTTGAGTCAAAATTGGATTTTTGCCAGTTTTTCGAAAAACCGGCTGCAAAAAACAAAATGTTTTTTTAATGGATTGCATTTTGAATTTTTTTCAAAATTTCTGTGAATGATATCAAAAAGTTGTCAACTAACAAAATAAAGTAGAGAAAATTTTCTATCTAATAAAGTAAAATTTACATTTTTAAACACAAAATTGGATTTTTGCCATTTTTCCAAAAAATTGCCTGCAAAAAAAAAATTGGTTTTTTTCTAGGGTCCACATTTTGATTTTTTCCAAAATTTCTGTAAAAGATAGCAAAAAGTTGTCAACTAACAAAACAAAGTAGAGAAAATTTTCTATACAAAGATATGTTTTGAACAATTTTTAAATTTTTTTCCAGATCGATATACACCCTCTGAAAACCCATCCAATGTCTCTATGACTCATTCTCCAAAATAAAATTTCAAAAATCATACTCGATAAAAAAAGAGAAAAATGATAAGAAACCTGTGCAAACACAACACAAACCATTTTTCTTTCTTCTCTTTCTATCAATTCTTGCTCACTCTTCCCAAAATGCCCCGTGTTCTAATTATACATATTGATCCTGAAAGTCAAGTGATATTTTGTTATCATAAAAAGAAGAAATTAGAGTTAATTCAACTAAAAATAGACGAACTGGATGCGATGTAAGTTGTTTTGAGGCTCAAAAACCCTTCAAATAAATGAAAAAATTAGAAAAATTTAAAAAAAAATTTCAGCCCTACCATCGGTCAATTCTTGATCTATGACGATAATGGGTCCTATGACATCAATGATGTTTTTCATGTAAGACAAGGATTTTTGGAGTATTTCCAGCTTTCTGATTACATGGAAAGAGATGCAAATGGAAGAATTATAATCTCTTCGTGGCTCCTTTTCAGTGATGATCCAACTCATAGAACTTTTGATAGAAAGGTGGCATTTGCGGATTGGTATGGGTTTGTGGACTGTTCAAAGTTCACGGAAAAGTTCACGAACTATCAGGTTTATGGCAGTTGGTTGTATATGTGAGTGTTATCCTTGATTTGAAGATCATTTTGTTAGTTGACAACTTTTTTCTAACTTTTTTGGTTCCAGAATTATAGGGGGTTCTAGCTAGATTTTGACTAGGCGTTCTTAATCTTTGTATAACTTTTTTTCTGTAAAAGATGGCAAAAAGTTGTCAACTAACAAAATGTAGCCCTAGTTTCGAGGATCATTTTGTTAGTTAACAACTGTTTGATAACTTTGAAGGCTCCAGAGTTATTGAGCTTTCTAAAACAAACGTCAAAAAAGGTGACACTCGGCGAGTCTCGCCACGGAATCGGTTTTTTGGGGTTTTCTGAACAGATTTTTTCAGTTTTTCTAACGAAATAAGATGAATCAAACAATTTGAAGCCAATCAATAATAAATTTCACAAGAATCCATCAGTTTTTCAGCTTGAATTTCCAAATTTTGTGTTTTTGCACTGAAAATTACAAAAATGGATAATTTGAACTAAAAAACTGAAAAATTCTGGTAAAATTTACTGTTATTTATTGTTAAGTTTGTTGTTTCATCCTATTTGATCACAAAAATTTAAAAAAAAAACTAGTTGAAAACCGAGAAAACGCCAAAAATTTGTGGTGAGACCCACAGAGTGCCGCCTTGCATGAACAAGAGCAGTAGTTACAAATCACTGTGTAACTTTTTTTCTGTTTGAAATTTTTAAAAAATGTCAACAAACAAATTATAGCCCTTGTTTCGAGGATCATTTTATTAGTTGACAACTTTTTACCACCTATCCTAGTTTTTGAGTTATACGCTTCAGAAAAGACGACATAGGCACCAACCCTGCATCCCGTAGTCAACCCTTCGAGATCCATGAAGTCAAGGGAGCAATAACGGGGAGAGGAAAACAAAGAGAAGTTGCGGATGCAATGGAGAGAATGAAACTTTATGAAGATGGTGTAAAGTATGTCTACTTTTTGAAACAATGCTCCAAATATAACGGTGTGGTTTTTAGGCAGGAGTCGCCGTTTTTTCTTCCAATTACTTTGAGACCTGCAGATCAAGTTTTGACTAACTTGATTCCGCCTATTCCGCTTCAAAAGGCTAAAGGGGCATCTCCGTAAGTACCGAAGACAGTGCGATGTTTTAAAAACAGCTTTCAGAGTACCTTCTCGTCCGATTCCTCCTATTCATCAATCTCCTGCAGTTCAAAATCAAGTTACCGGTCAATCAAACGAAACTCCAATCCTCGCCTATAATCAAATGGAACCCAGACATTTTGATCATGAGTATGATAAACAGTCCGATTCTCCTGAACACCGCCTTTCAGACAACCATCACCTCAAAGACCAGGCCGCAGAATTGATGGTCCTAGAACTCAAAGTTTGGATGTCAGCATCAATAGTGTTCAATCTTCCTTTGAGGCGATACGCTATCACAACCCCGCAAGGGTTTCGCGCATGTTTTTGGCTTTTATGTTTTACGTTTCCTCATTCATTGAACATTCAGAACACCTCCTCCTCCTCCTCCTCCAAATCAAAATGTACAGCCTTCGTTTGGAGATCCTTATTCATCTGAGGGACCTCATAGATCTATGAATCACAATTTACAACCTCTTAGGTACCCTTTCATATCTATCTAGACCCTTCAACCTAACCTTCAACTACTCTAGACCACCCCCTCCCCACCTCTATCACTCCACCAATGCCATCGCCATGATCCTGGAACAAAATCCATGTCGGATGATCATATTTTTAGCGGATATCAAGAAAACCGCGGTTATATGGAGGTTAGAAAAACCTAGTAGAATGCCCCTTGACACTGACAGATGCTGTTTTAGTGCAAACCCAGCCTACCGATCCATTCGTCTTGGATGCTCATTTGAATGCACTTACCACAGAATTGAAGCAAGCCCTCAAAATGGCTCTCAAAGTCTCGAATTTGAGTTTGAAGTGATGGTAACTTTTATTTCTCTCCTCTGTCATACCATATCACCATTTCAGGACTTGATCCGCCTCCTAGAAAACACACAAAACCAGGTAATCCAGGTGAACGAACAGAAGTATGCGATGAGAAAAATAGTAGACTTTTTCTCTCCAAATTACAAATTTGGGGATTGGTATCAATACGAAGGGGCTCCGATAATGAATACTAAAGACGAGGAGTTCGTGGTTTTGGCGACAATGGTAAGGATTTTCCGTTTGAAACCATCGATTTTCCAACGATTTTTTAAAACGTTTTTTCGACGAAGTGCAACAGCGAAATTTTGACTGACATAGTTAGTTATCAATATGAATAACAAAAACATTTCGTTTTTTATCAATTTCCCGAAAAAATCGCGAAAAAAAACGATGAAATCATCGAAAAATCGATGAAAATACAGTACCCCAACTTTAAAGGCGCATGACTGAAATCGTTACGAAAGTTTGGCGATTTTTCGCTAAATTTTTCGTTTTTTCAAGTTTTTTCTAGGAAATTAAGAGGAAAACAAAACGTTTCAGGCAAAACAACAATGCAAATCAAAATTCCGCTGTCAATTCGCCGAAAAAACGAGAAATTTAGCGAAAAATCGCCAAACTTTCGTAACGATTTCAGTCATGCGCCTTTAAAGTCGGGGTACTGTATTTTCGTCGATTTTTCGATGTTTTTAGCGCTTTTTTCAAGAAATTGACTGCGGAATTTCGATTTAAATTGTTACTTATCAATTTGTGTAACTAAAACATCAAATTTTTCACAAAATTTCCAGGTAAAACTTCCAGCCAATGAACGTTATTGTCAAGACGTTCTCAAAGCCTATTGTGGAAATCGACAGTATCGATGGATGATTGCAAAGTGTGTTCTAGAGCGACAATTGGTGCCTCGAATGATGGTAGATGATGAGTATCGAGGAGTGGAGACGGTGAAGTGGTATACGTGGAAGTTGATAGAGATTGAAGGAGCGATGGATGTGGTGTTGGGCAGGGAGCAAAGGGAGGATGCGGGGAATGTGAGTTAGAGGCTTCTATACATCCCTAACAATGTGTTTTCCCTGTTTTCCAGCTGGGACCCAACCAACATTTGTACTTTGAAGAGGACGATATTGCAAGGCAAAAACGGATGAATGGAAGGCAGTAGCTCTCTGTTTTTGTTGTTTTACGATGAAACGAAACAATGAATCATTCATTTTCATGTTTTGTAAACATTTCAACCCTCGTTGAGTGTTGAGTTGTCGACCCTACAGTTGAGGTTGCAGCAGAATGAATAGAATGAACTTTCGAGGTGCATTGGCAAAGAAGGACGTTTTTCAAGTCGATACAGGCGACTGAAAATCAACATTAAATTTGAAATACAAAATCAATTGAATTCCACTACAAACAACGCTTCGAAACTCGCAGCGCGGCGCAAAAAATTTCCGACGATTTTAATCATGCGCCTTTAAACTTGGGGTACTGTATTTTCGTCGATTTTTCGGTTTTTTCATCGGTTTTCGGCGAATTTTCAGCGGAATTTTGACTTAAATTGTTATTTATCAATGTTTGTAACTAAAACATTTCATTTTTCTGACTAACTCCTGGAAAAATCCCCGAAAAAAACGCGAAAATTATCGAAAATTCGACAAAAATACAGTACCCCGCCATTAAAGGCGCATGACTGAAATTGTAAGAACATTTGGCGGCGCTCTGCGAGTCCGAAGCTTACCTTTCAACGCATTCCGATAGTTCTTGACGATGAAAATAGTGGGCAATGGGTTGAGTGCTGGATACATTGCAATAGTGAGTCCCAGAGTCTGTCCGACGATTTCAGAGGATGAGTTGAAGAAGATGGTGACGTAGATTGCAGAAGCAGGGACATGCATCAAGAAAACAGGGATGAGGGTTTGGAAGACAAGGGCACGGAACAATTGGGATTGGATGCTTCGGAATTTCGCGGATTGGGTGGAGGTGGCAATGAGTTTGTTCATACTTTGGTAGCCTTTCACGCCGAAGAACACCATTATGGAACTGGAGAGGGTCTGAAAAAAATCTTGAAATGCGATTTCAGTCATGCGCCTTTAAATCCGGGGATACTGTAGTTTCGTCGATTTTTTCGCTAAATTCGCCGTTTTTTCGTGATTTTTCCGGGAAATCGTTCGAAAAGTGAAAATTTTCAGTTGTTTACATTCAAAATAACAGTGTAAATCAAAATTCCGCTAGAAATTTACCGAAAACCCGATGATTTTAGCGAAAAATCGACCAAACTTTCATTTAATTTCAGACATGCGCCTTTAAAGTCGGGGTACTGTATTTTTGTCAATTTTTCGCAAAATTCGCTGTTTTTTCGTGTTTTTTCCAGGGAAATTGTAAGGAAAATGAAATGTTTTAGTTGTTTAAAATGATAAATAACTATTTAAGTCAAAATTCCGCTGAAAATTCGCCGAAAAAGCAGTAAATTCAGCAAAAAATCGACCAAAGTTTCATGCGATTTCAGTCATGCGCCTTTAAAGTCGGGGTACTGTATTTTCATTGATTTTGCGCCAAATTTATAGTTTTTTCGTGTTTTTTTCTTGAAAATTATGAAAAAATTTAAACGTTTTTGTCATTTACATTAATAAACAACAATGTAAGCTCAAATTCCACCGAAAATTCGCCGAAAAAACGAGAAATTTAGCAAAAAACGACCAAACTTTCATTCAGTTCCAGTCATGCGCCTTTAAAGTTGGGGTACTGTATTTTCATTGATTTTTCGCAAAATTTACCGTTTTTTCGTGGTTTTTTCGGCGAATTATGAGAAAAATTGAATGTTTTAGTGACACATATTGATAAAAAGCAATGTAAGTCAAAACTCCGCTGAAAATTCCCCGAAAACCCGTTGAAATCATCGAAAAATCGACGAAACTAGTACAGTAAAGTTTGGCGGCGCGCTGCAAACAAGTTTTCTGAAAAACCTACAATAAGCGTCATAACCATCAATGACCCTCTGGCTCCTTTCCAACTGAAATAGAGCTCCGATTCCGAATCTTCAAGTTTCGGCCAGAAAAACGGACCCATATAGTACAAATTGTCGATTTCTGTAGTGTTGTAAAGAAGCGCCGGGTAGTTTTCACTGAAATTTTCGTTTGTTTTAAGGATTCTGATAATTTGCGCCCACCTCATAAACCGATCCGTCTCCCTATCAGCACAGAGAATGATTCCTCCAGTGATCATAAAGTTTACACCGTTTAGCAGAGGGATCATGAACCAGAGGATGATTTTCCAGGAGGAAAAGGAGGAAAGACGGGGGTCTCTGTAAGGGGTCATTTCAAGATTCCAGGGTACCGGAAAACTTACCCAGTGATGCTCAAAAACCGGTATATAAAATGAAGAGCGAGAATTGCAATGGAGATTCCGAAAAAGCCAACAAACAACACTATAACTTATGTTTAAAGGCATTCTCTTTTAAGGTACTTACAGTCCAAAACACAAGAGACAAGTTTTGGAAAAATGGAAGTTTTCCAATTGACAATAAGAAAAAAAGCAGAGTCTTTGGTAAACAGGTCGGGTTTTTCGGCAACATACAGTACTGCATAGGTCAGTTCAAACGCGGCAATATAGACCATAAGATACTTATAGGATCCGAGAGATTTTGAAGACTTGAAAACGATCAGGAAGATCAAAAGAGCATTGATAGACACTGCGAACACGGCGAAGATGTTTAGAAGGAGCAGGTCGTCGACGCGCATTGTGGAATCTGAGTTGTGATTGATAATGGCTTACTAGCTGTTACTATGAAGTATTTGTCATAGTCTAGGAAGGGATGGATTGTATTTGTAGTGTGTTGTGGTGTGGTAATGTACTCGGAAAGAGGTGGAAAACAAGGGAGGTGGGGACAATCAGAAGCGAACATTCGGGGGAGGGTTTTGTTAGTGATCTTTTACATTTGAACAACTTGTGATTGTGATAGAATGAGTCATTTTGAAGGGAGGGGTTTCTGAACTCTAAAGTTTCTAGACATCTAGCGACTTCTGAATCTTGAAGCAAGACTCATGAGATGTCAGATGTCATCTGGTTTAGGAAATCTGGATTTCTGTGATCCAGAAGACATTCCGGATAGAAAGCTCTATAAATTCAGGTCTACCATCATCTACAACCTCCAAATCCAGTCTAAAATAGTCATTTTAATCTTGTACTTGGGCTATACGTGGGCTGGGATTAGTCAAGGATGTTCTTGAACCGAATTTGTAAAGATATCGTTTCAGTTTTAGATTTAAAGTTCAGAGTTTAGAAACCAGATTAGAAACGTCATCTCATCTCCCAAAAGAAGTTGCAAAAGAAGTCACATTTCTCCCATGTGAACACGCGTTTCCTCAGAACACAGACCGATTCATAGTGTGTTTATTGGTGACTACTACAACATGAGTCTGAACGGAAATGAAGTGGTCACAACTGAGGTGGTCAGTTGACAATGTTCATCGCTTGATGACTAGTCAGGTTCTGCTGGTTAACTGTTGCCATTGTCTGTGTATTACTCGAAGATGTTTGATAATCCGATACGGTAGATGATGATCGGCATAGAATGCAACGAATCGAGTCTGGAATATTTTGTACTACAAAAACGAATTGCTGAAAAATGTCTTATTTTCAACAAAAAACGATAAAATCATCGAATATTCGACGAAAATACAGTACCTTGACTTTAAAGGCGCATTACTGAAATCGTATGAAAGTTTTGGCGGCGCGCCGGAGCGCCGTTCGTAGTTTTGTCTATCCAATTTTTCTTACCTTTCAAAGCATTCCGATAGTTCTTGACGATGAAAATAGTGGGCAATGGGTTGAGTGCTGGATACATTGCAATAGTGAGTCCCAGAACCTGTCCTACGATTTCAGAGGACGAGTTGAAGAAAATGGTGACATAGATTGCAGAAGCAGGGACGTGCATCAAGAAAACAGGGATAAGGGTTTGGAAGACAAGGGCACGGAACAGTTGGGATTGGATGCTTCGGAATTTGGCGGATTGGGAGGTTTCTAGGAGGAGGAGACGAAGGGAATGGAAGCATTTGTAGCCGAAGAGAAACATGGTGAGGAAGGAGAGGGCCTGGAAGGAGATAGATTGCTTGAATTTGACAGTGAAAACTCACAATCAACATCAACAAAACCACGGATCCCCCGAAGGCTCTCAAATTGATATACTCCTTCCCATTTCGATCCTTTGGATAATAGAAAGGACCCATGTAATACAAGTCTTCTATCACTGCAGTATTGGACTCTTTCAAAGCTTGATAGTGCTCCCTGAATGGTTTGTTTTGCTTTTATTTTGGAAGCATAGTTCCATACTTCAAAAACCCATCTGAATCTTCATTTGCCTTGAAGATAACCCCTCCTACAAACATCCAGAAACCACCGTTTAGGATTGGAAATGCGAGCCATAGAAGGAGTTTCCAGTTTTGAAATGTTTCAAGCAATCTCCCGCTGAATAAACCATCTTGTAGTCATTCAGATGAACATCTAGACTCACTCAGTAACCGCCAAAAAGCGATAAATAAAGTGAATAGCTAGGAGTGCTAATGAGATACCATAGAAGCCAACAAACAGAAGGTCAAAGAGAGTAGAAACAACTAGTGGGAAGTAGGATTTTTGACGATTGACGATGATGAAGAATGCGGAAAGTTTGGTGAACACGTCCTGGAAAAGGGGTTATGAAAGAGCGCCCCATTGATACATCCTGAAAGAAGATGCACTCCGCTGCAACTTTTGTACATAGCTCCAGTCTGCCTTGACCAATTTAGATGAAATTTTGCAGGCATTTAGATATAATCGGTATGAATGTGGTGGCAGAATTTCACCCCAATCGGAAATGTCTGTTCGAAGTTATGAATGCCCAAACGCGCGCGGTCGATGCGAACGCGCTCCATCAGAGCCTGGTGGCTGGTCGCGATTTTTCTAGTGTAACTCCAGTCCGCCTCGACCAATCTGTTTAAAATTTCGCAGGCATGTAGATATAACCAATATGAAGGAACTGGCGAAGTTTCAAATCATTCGGTGAAGTCTGACTAAAGTTGTGCATGCTCAAACGCGCGCAGTCGATGCGGACGCGCCCTATCAGATCCTGGTGGCTGGCCGCGTTTTTCTACTGTAACTCCAGTCTGCCTCGACCAATATGTTTAAAATTTTGCAGGCATTCATATATAATCAATATAAAGGAGCTGGCGAACTTTCAAATCAATTGGTCAAGTCTGACTAAAGTTATGAATGCTCAAACGCGGTGGTACCACTTTTACAATTAGCGCTGACGAAAAGGTGTTGTTCGACAAGTAAAAAACGGGAACTGTGTCCAAAATAGGTTTCATTGTAATCTGTCTGTATGTAGAGGTCTCCTAAACACCAGAAAATCTAATTCAAAGCGAAAAATCACTTCTACCCTGACATATGCCAAGTTTTCTAGGCCCCACCCTAAGGCTTGGTTCAATGAAAGCGTGTGGTTTGTGTCTTATTAGTCTCATTTTCTTCAGCTTAGTGTAAGAAAGTTATGTTTATCGGTTCTTATGAGCGCAACCCATAGAAATGACATTGAGGGTCATACCGATCTGAAAAAAACGCCCCTCCAAACTTACGGGTTTCTCGGCAACATACAGTACTGCATAGGTCAGTTCAAATGCCGCAATGTAGACCATGAGATACTTATAAGATCCCAGAGATTTTGGAGACTTGAAAATGATCAGGAATATCAAAAGAGCATTGACAGACACTGCGAACACGGCGAAGATGTTCAGAAGGAGCAGGTCGTCGATGCGCATTGTGTTTTAGTGGGTTGGGTGGGAAATGAGAAAATGAATGAGAAAATGACAAGGGAGTTCCGGAAATTGAGAAATGTGCCTTGCCTTCCATTTCCAACAACATGATTCACTTTTTGGACATAAAAATGAACATTTTCGAATGTTAGATCTACAGAGATCGAACATTTGGGATGGAGAGAGGGGGAAATTTAAAATTAACACAAAAATTAAAAAAGAACCGGAGAAAAACGGGGTTCAGAGGGGGTACGGTAGATTAAAAAATTGATTAAATTTAATACATTCTCGGGATTTTTCCATTCAATCGATGGTTTCTGTAGTACTCGAGTGGGTGTTGGCGTTCGACCATGTGCACTTTCGATTTGTTGTCTGCAAAATGGAAAATTTCTCGTTTGTTTTAGCAGTTTCCAAAGTTCTCTAGTTCCTAAAAAACCCACGCGCAAAAAATATTTTACATATACAATCATATACAAGCAGATTACAAACAATACAAGCACGAAATAGACAATATACTCAACATACAATATGGTGCGGAGAGCGGTGTGTCTATAAGGGGACGGGCTGGAATGCGGCCGACACTTGACGGGTTCCGCGCACATCCCGCCTACTCGCTAAATTAGTTTCTGGACCGATTTTTCTAATTTTTTCCGATAAAATGGATGGAAAAGAGAATTTGATAATCGGAAATAGTAAATTTGTCTAGAATTATTGAGTTTTTCGTGAAAATTTTTAGAATGATTTCGTGTTTTTCACGAAAAATCATAAACAAAACTTTGTAAAATTGGGTATTTCTAGGTTTCAAATCCCCTTTTCTATCAATTTTTCAAAGAAAATTGAAAGAAAATCGGTCCAAACTCGAAAAAACACTGAAAAACATTTTTTAAAACTTTGATTTTCCGACCGTATTTTTTTCTACGAACTCGGATTTTTGGAGTTTGCTGGATTCTAGACCGGTTTTTTTGAAAGTTTCCTTGTGAGATTCGATAGAAAAGAGGATTTCAAACCTAGAAGTGGTCAATTTGACCAAATTTATTGAGTTTTTCGTTGAAAAAAATTTCATTTTTGTGATATTTTGCCAAAAACACGAAAACTCAAAATTTGCAATGAAAAACACATTTATTCTGATCAAATTCACAATTTCTAGGCTCCGAATCCTTTTTTCTCTCCGTTGTTCTCTTTAAAAAGTCTCACAAAACCGGTCCAAACCCAGAAAACATCGAAAAATTGATTTTTAAAAATACTTTTTTTGTCGGTTTTCTGATTTTTTGTTTCGTTTCTGGACCGATTTTTGTCAATTTCTTGGTAAAATCTGATAGAAAATATGATTTGAAGCTTAGAAATGGTTAATTCCACTAGAACCAGTCAGTTTTTTTTTCAAACCACAAAATTTGAAAATTTGCTATGAAATTTCTAGGATTCAAATCCTCTTTTCCATCAATTTTTAACAAAAAAACACTCACCACTTCCAGTCCTCTCAAACGGTGTATTCCTATCGGTTTCTCCCAGAATCACTCGAACCATATGTCGTGCATAATCTGCTTCAACGAGTCCTCCAAAGCACACGGCTTTCTGTCCATTGCCCTCTGGATCCGGGAAGATACGACACTTGGCTCCACTCTGCTCTTCGATAAAGTTCAATCGACATCCCTCTCTTCCGATGAGTTGTCCGACTTTGTGATCCGGAACGTGTTGCTCAAAGACTCCCTCATCAGATGGACATGGACCGGATGCATCGACGTGCTTTTGAATCTCGTCCATCACTTTCTGAATCTCATCGGGGTCTCCGGTGACTTCGATGATTCTAAATGTGGTGGTTGGGTCTGTGTCGGGGAGCATTCGGATCTTTGCAGTCGAGGCGTCGGCGATCTTGCGGATGTTCATTCCACGACGACCCATGATGGCACCGGCGGCTTCACGGGGGACTTGAAGGGTGGCCTGGAAAAGGTTTTTTTTATTTGTTGATAAAATCTTTGTTTTTGATGGAAATCAATCGAAAATTTTTTTCAAACCAATGGTTTCATAATTTTTTATCAAAAAAGCTCGCGATTTTTTTTTTGGACAAGATTTTTGGACTTATTTTGTGGAAAATGAAAAAAATCGGGGTCAGAAATTGTTTTTGCCTGATTTTTCATAAAAATCGATTGAAAATTTGTTTCAAACCAGGTTTTTCATCTATTTTAATTTTTTTAATTCAAAAATAGGGAACCAGGGATTTGAGATGTTCTGGATATTTTTAAAAAGAGAATCATTGTCCAAAATTTTTTTGGTTTGTTTTTTTTATGAAAATCGATTGAGAATTTGTTTCAAACCAATGTTTTCATCGATTTTGATTTTAAAAAACTAGAAAATGAAACTTTGGAGACATTTTTGAAGAAAATCCCGAGAAACAGAAGTCCGGAAGTTTTTTTGTATCCGTTTTTTTTAAATTCCTAGAAAAATCGTGTTTTTTCAATGAAACTATCCTTGAAATCATTTTTTTTTGACATTATGTTATTAGAAAGTTCAAGAAAACCTTCCCAAAATTTTCAATTTTCTGAAATTCAAGTTTTCAGTTCCATTTTTTCCTGTTTTTTTATGAAGGAAATTATCTGAAACAGGTCCGGGACTTGTTTCCTGCTTATTTTTATAAACTTTCTCAAGAAAATCTAGGTTTTTTTTTAAATTATCACAAAAAACTGTTTAGAATTTTCAAGTTTCTGAAAATCGAATTTTAGACCACATTTATTCATCAATTTTTTTATAAAACGAGCAAAATTATACCCTTTCTGCATTCTCATCTTCTTCAATAGCTTTCTCGATAACATCCATGACATCATAGTAGGCCTGTCGGACATTTTCGAGGTCTCCTCTGATGAAAATCGGTGGTCCTGTTTCCACTGATTGACACTTATCGATGATCACCTTGTTGTCGCCCTGAAAATTCAAAAAAAATTTGAAAAAAATTCGAGAAAAAAATTGTTTTTTTCGAAATAAAAAAAAAGTTTAACCTGAATTCTGTTCAACATTCTGAATCTATTCCCGAACAGTGCTCGTCTCGCAACTTCCGGAATATCCACGAACAAATTTCCCCTGTTCTTAACGGGGTTGTTAGGATAATTCGCATCGTCGGCCTCCTGCCAATCCAGAAGCCAGTTGTTGATGCTTTTCTGAGCGTTGAGCACTTGTTCTGGGGATCCGACGAGTTTGATGCATCGCCACGAGCGTCCTTCAAACTCCTCGAGCATTTCCATTTGGCAGTTGGCACGGAGAGAGAGTTCCGGGAGAGCGTGGCGAACTGAAAATTGACAACTTTGAGAGTAGTCCTAGTCAAATTAACAACTTTTAATCTTAAAATTTGCTTTCCCAACCATTTTATCAAAAAACAAATTGGAATTTCGGTCCAGAAAGTGTTTCTTGCGTGATTTTCGAGTAGGCGGGATCTGGGCGGAACCCGTCAAGTGTCGGCCGCATTCCAGCCCGTCCCCTTATAGACACACCGCTCTCCGCACCATATTGTATGTTGGTTATATTGTCTATTTCGTGCTTGTATCGCTTGTAATCTGCTTGTATATGATTGTATATGTAAAATATTTTTTGCGGTTTGTTTTGAGAATCAGATAACTTTTTGGTTCCTGGAAACTGCTAAAACAAACGGAAAAAAAGGGAAGCTAATTTTCGGGTTTCGCCACGAAACTCGTTTTTGGACCAATTTTCTAGTTTTATCTATGAAAAAGAATAGGAAAAAAGAATTGGAGGCTAGAAATGATAAATTCGTTTAAAACTATCTAGATTTTTATTTGAAAAAACAAAATTCAAAATTTGTGTAAAAAATTTGAAAGATGGGTTTCAAAAATTCGCAGTGAAAAAATTACTGATCTCAGGCCTCTTTTCTATCAGATTTTATGAAAAACATACCAAGTTCGCTCATACCCTTCAGGAACGGTTGTTTCGCGTAGTTATCCGAGACGGGGAAGTCTAAAAAGAATCGTTTTATCGTTTTACCACTCAAAATAAGGAAACCCCACCAAAATGAATGCCATCTGGCGGTGGTCCCAACTCCTTCTTGGTCGGGAAGAACATGTGCTGTGGTTTGTGCTCCATTCTCGGCTTCGGCTTCTCCCACACAACCTGCACATCATCGTCACTGTCTTTGTCTTCGGATTCTGAGTGCTGTTCCATTGGCTCGTCTTTGATTCTGACTGGCAGGAATCTGTTGTTATTCGGGGGATCGTTGAAGAGTTCAGGACGTGGTGGGGAGAGTGGACGATCGTCTGGAAGATATTTGGATGAGTTGGGAATGAATCTGAAGGTCGCGAAGCGTGCTATCCAGTGATATCGACTATCATTTCGAGACTTTTGGGACTGCGGTCAATAGCCCAGGTATCGAGGTATCGATCGTCAATACATTACCCTGCGTCCACCTCTCCCCTCTCATCTCTGCACCCTCCTCGGTCTGCACGCACTCTCCCCAATAATGAGTGGTATTGACATTAGCGCGCGTTGTTCCCCTGCGTTTATAGATTTTCTTCCCGCAATGTCCCCTTCTTTTCAGTCAGCTCTATCTCTTTTTTTTTACTTCTCTCACTACTGAACCGTCTACCGTACTGATGGGGAGGTGCCGTGTCTTGATTACTTCTCTCACTACTGAACCGTCTACCGTACTGATGGGGAGGTGCCTTGTATTGATTATTTTATTTTCCCAGTCCTTGGTCGGACAAAAACCTTTTCCCTTTCACGTGCTTCGCCTCTTCGTGGCGAAAGGGATCAACCGTTACTTCCTCTATGGGAGAAACGGGCCAAGAAGCACAACTCTATTCTTTCCCGGTAACTTGTAGACGGAAGTTGACTAGATAACTTCAAATCGACCCGTTCTATAAGACCAAGAGCGTTTTACAAATGAGAAAAGAGAGTGATCTTTTATGGGAAAAATGGTCATTACCAAGGTCAAGACCCAACTTTCAGATAATGTGGCTCTTGCTCAATTTCTTAGAAACATTGAGCAAACAGGATAAGTGCTCTAGAAGGTTTTGTATCAAGTTACTTTTCTATTCAAAAACGAGAAAAACTCACAATCAAAGTTCTCTGGATCCAACATCACACAAATACGCGGTTCCTCCGAGAATCTGTCATTGCGGCGAGTGTTGAGTCTCGAGGCACGATTATCCAGTTCATGCTCCATTCTCTCACGACTTCTGTCTCTTCTGAATCCGCTGGTTGTGGGGGGATCCCGATAATCTTGACGTCTTCTGGGCGAGTTCATACGACGATCATCATAAGGAGCGAGTTGACGGTCTTCCGAACTTCTTCTGGAGCCTCTGGATTCCGATTCCGGGCGATTGTATGGAGTGTAGCGGAGGTGTTCTGGAATGTTTTGGATCAAAATCATCAACTATAACATGCTTACCATGATGTCTAGGAGCTCTGGAACATTCTGGATCTCTTCTGTAGCCATATCCATGATCTTCTGGTCTCTCCAGCGGTCTCTCCATCGGATATCTCTCCTGATAGGCATATGGCTCTTCCTGTCGATATCTCTCTCGGTGAACATCTCGATCGTCATATCCATAACGTTCCGGAACTTCGTAGAAGGATCGGCGTGATGATGGTGGTGATGGATTGTATCGAGTTGGAGATGGCGGGCGCATTGGAAGAGGGTCTGAACATAAATTTGATAAGAAAAAGGGATCCGAAGGTCTCTCACATCTCTCCTGATATCTTTCCGGGTGGATTGGGTGGATTCCATATTCGGGACTCTTGGATCGACGGTATCTGGAGCTAGATGGCTCATGAGGCAAATCGACAAATCGACGTGGCGATGGAGCATAGCGATCTTCCTGTCGGTATCTGGGGCGGTGAGGCGGAGAACGAGCTGGATTTCGAGCAATCACAGGACTGAGTCGATTCTGCTGGAACTCTCGCCCTTCCCAATAGTCCATTGGCTCCGGAGAGTAAGAGTAGACGGGACTCGTCTGTTGGTGATACGTCGGTCTTTGATATCGCTGCTGATCGAGTTGGCGGCGAGTGTTGCGTCTTTCCATGAGTCTCTTTCTGTCTTCCTCTTCAGCGGCTTCCTTGCGTTTTTGCTGCTCCTCCAGAAACAGTTTCTGTCGCTTCTTTCTCTCTTGAACAGTCTCCAACAACGACGAGGACTTGTGCTCGATTCTCGGCGGTGGTGCTGCTTTCTTCGGGACAACTTGAACGACGACTGGGGTGGGTTCTCGATTCGGTTCTGGTGGTGGGGATGGAGCATCGACAATCATACAATCCGAGTCATCCTCGTCTTCGGACGCCGAGAGAATCTTCACATTGGGAGTCGTTCTGTACGTTAATTTCGGGTCTTTTTTGGGTGTCGGCGGCTTTTTTGGAGAGATTCGACCATTACTTCGCTCCGAAACACTCGCTCTTGGTGGTGGTGGGGAAACTCGACCTGGAAATTGAAATTTGAATTGTTTTTTCTTTTTTATCAGGAAAATCAATAAAAATCTCACCGAAATTGTAACCAGAAGCACTTTCATGAACGCTATCATTTTGTCTTCTAGAAGAATCACGTATGGAAGTGCGAAGCGGCGATTTGTCTGGAAAAATTGAAAATTTTTTTTTCGCAAAATTTTCCAGCGAAAATTTGCCAGGAAAACTCACGACTACTGTTATCTTGCAGAGGTTTCTTCGTTGTAGTGACACCTGGATTGGCTGGTTGTGGAGGAATGTTTCGTGGAGGAATGACGAGAGTTTTTGGAGCTGGTGCTGGAATTTTTGAATTTGGGAAAAAGCTAAAAAAATTTCGAATACTGGTTCTTACCTGGTCCAGGATTCTCATCCTCCGAACTGTCGTCTTCCTCGGACTCGGAAACTTCGCCGTCCAAACTTGAATCCGAATCCAATATTATAATTTCATCATCTTCATCATCTTTACCCGGCATTTTTTGATATTTTCTGAAAAACGTTGATTTTTTTTATTTTTTTGACGGTTTTTTGTAGAATAAGGTGAAGAGTGAGCAAGGAAACCTATTTTTCACAAATTTATCGAGTAAAATCCGGGAAAATTGCGAAAAACGCGCCGAGAAAATCGAAAAACTGTGAAAATTTGGGAAGAAAATTTGAAAAAAACACAAAAACAGTATTTCGTGGCGGGACCCGGTGAACTTTTTGAGGTATGCGCCTTTAAGTTTTGTAATTTTTTAATGAAAAATTTCCGTTTTTTGATTAAAAAATAGAAGTTTTACATGGAAAAACACAATTTTTCGTTGAAAATTTAATTGAAAAATTTTGAAAATAAGTTGTTTTTGTTGAGGGGCCCATTAGGAATTACCAGCATGCAAAAATTAAGTGAAATTTTTTTAATTTCCTGTGAAAAATAGAGGAAACCAATATTCACTCTCTATTTAAGTCGGTATAATCTGAGTTGCACATCAGATTTCTGAGCATTCCGTTCCGGTTAGAGCGCATTTGCATTTTACACATCCTACTGCGCAATAATTACCGCCAAATAGCCAAAATATGATACACAGGACAAAACAAGTGTTATAACAGTTGAAACTCTCTGAAAATCCATTTATTCACTTCTAAAAAGCCAGGAAAAAGCAGAAAAAGAGTGGGAATTATTCAGAAAGGGCAATAAGTATTCAAAAAACCATTTACGCGGGAAAAATGAAGAGAATGCGAAATTTTAGGTACATTTTTAGAATGGATCCGGGGCAGTTTGGTTTCATGGAGATGGTCTGGTCGGGGTTTAGAGCTCTCTGAAACAGAAATTTAATGTAATTTTAGACTGGAAAGACACGAAAAACAACAAAAAACTTTAAAAAAATGGTTGAAAATGAGCAGACTCACTCAGACTCGATGAATCCATTGGTGTAGGTGCGGAGCATGAACTCGGCTTCTTCATTGGGTTCAAAGGTTGATGGGACAATGACGTAGTTTCCTGGTGGAACACGGAATCGACCGGTCATCTGGAAAAAAATTTGAAAAAAAAATTTTGAAAAAAAATTTTTTTTTTCAAATTTTTTTTGAAAAACTTTGTTTTTTTTTCAAATTCATACCTCTCTCAAATTAATAAACGCCGCTGATCTCATAGCCGATTTGTTAGCTGCGAAGAACTGCTTGCTGAGACGTCCACGATTGCCACCGGCCTAAAAAATTCAATTTTCTATGGGATTTTTAATTTTTTTTTGGTGATCTAGCAGTCTAAATCAACGGCAAAGCAGCTAAAACAGCTAAAACAACAGATTTAAAACACCGGAAATTGAAATGAAAATCAAAATCAGGTTAGGTGAGTGACATCACAAAAAATCAGAAAAAAAAATTTCGAAAAAAAAAATTTTTTTCGAAAATTTTTTTTCTGAATCTTTTTCTAAATTTAAATTGCACACACAACACACACGGTGTATGGAACAAAATAAGGTTAAATGGACACATTTTACCACAGAAATTCACTGATTTTCACAGATTTTCACAGATTTCAGCCATGGAAAATAGAAGCGAAAACTTACATTGTTCATCTGAAAAATGAAAGATTTTCTGGGGAATTCTGGATTTTTTCAAGATTGCAGATATTGAAATAGATAGAAAAGAGGTCACAAAAGCAGAAAATACCAGAAAAATGGAGAAAAAATCGTGAAAAACGAAGAAAAACCCACATCATAAACAGCGAATCCAATTGGCACATTGTCGAGTCCGTCTTGTTTCAGGTTGCGTCTGGAAAACATAAATTTATGAAATTCTTGATTTTTCTCTCAAAATAGAGCTGAAAAACTAGCTATTCCGCTCTATTTACACCAATTTTAACATTTTCTAAATACTACTGTCGTCAGGCGAAGTGGTACTCGGCGGGTCTCGCCACGAAATCATTTTTTCGGTGTTTTCTCGTTTTTGGACCGATTTTTTCAAAATTTTTGATGAATTCGGGTAGGAAAATTAATTTAAAACCGAATTATAGTCAATTTCACCGGAAATTTTCAGTTTTTCAGCTTCAATTTCCAGATTTTGTATTTTGCACTGAAAATTACAAAAATGGATAATTTGCAATGAAAAACTAACTTATTTCAGTGAAATTGACTATCAATCGGTTCCAAATTTTCTGTTCTATCATATTTTGCTAACAGTTTTTTAGAAAAATCAGTCAAGAATTAAGAAAACAGCAAAAAACTGATTTCGTGGACTGCCAAAAGATGGCACTCGGCGGGTCTCGCAACGAAATCACTTTTTTGTTGATTTCTCGTTTTTGGACCAATTTTCTTGAAAATTTTTGATGAAAACGGTTAGAGAAGATAATTTGTAGCATAGAAACAGTTAATTTTATCAGAATTGAGTTTTCAGTTTTCATCGCGAAATTTCGGATTTCGTGTTTTTGGCAGACAAGTCAAAAAAATGAGAGGTTTGCAATGAAAAACTCAATAATTCTGGTCAAATGAACTATTTCTAAGCTTCAAATCCTTCTTTCTATTCGTTTTCCTTATAAAATATTCAAAAAAATAGGTCCAAAAATGAGAAAACAGCAAAAAACTGATTTCGTGGCGAGACCCGCCGATGACCACTTCGCGTGAACGCAGTAATAGTTTGAGTCAAATTGACTAATTTTAAGTTTCAAAATCTCTTTTCAATCAGATTAGGTATCAGAAAACAGCAAAAACTCGGTTTCATTGAAAATTCGACTTACCTGTATTTCTGCATAATAGCAAAGATAACAGTGCACAACTCGTCATCATCATCCGGATCCGAGTCGGTGAGTTGGACACGGAATTGTGGGTTGTTCGCGAAGGTGTCTGCAAGAAACTTAATTTTTTTTCTAAAATTGGAAAAGGTTCTCACTGATATAGTTCCTGCATCCTCCGGCAGTCTTATTCCGAATCCAAGCACCATCATGTGTATTCGCAGCCCAGACCATTCCCGCGGCCTTCACTCCAGTCATCTGATAAACCTCATCCATGACATCAGGACCCAGATTACAAATCTCCATCTTCTCAAAGTTCCTCATGTAATCCTCAAAAGACATCCAGAACTCTCCATCATGATCGAACTTCAATCCCATGTCCTGTTTCACGCTATCCGGCACATTTCTCCATTCACGAGAGTTATCAGACCAAGCCCCATTCCACTCTTGCTCGTTACCCCATGGATTACGGATACGCAGGATACAGGTCTGTCCGTTTGGTCCATCAACTATACGACATCCAGTGATAGAGTAGGCATGTCCCTTGACAAGTCCATTTGACATTTTGGCTTCCCACACGTTCGGATCAGCTTCGATTGAGCAACCAAAGAGAGATCCCATTTCGAATCCTCTCATCATCATCTGCATGAGGTTTTTCGGCGGGTTCTTCAAGTCGATAAACTCTGTGAGTCCTCCGGTCATATCCTCCAAGGCTTCTGATGTGGTACCACCCTTCAGGGCCTCGTAGGAACCGAACAACTTGGCGTATGCCTTTTCAAGGAGGGCACTCCAGAACTCATTGTTGCTCGCCGAGTGCATGTAGAGCAGTTCTCCATTGCTGGTTGGCAAACGGTCATCAATCACTACATCAACCCATTTTCCATATTGCCAGAATTGGAAATGGAAGATGCCTGCGTAGTTTTCAGTGAAGGACTGATCTGGTGGGACCACTCGATAGAACAGTTCATCTTTCAGTGTCAAATTGGCAGCGGCAGCCAACAACCAGCAATCTCCGAGTTCTCCTTGGATAACATCAAACCGAGAGTGTCCCTCCGTAATCAATTGTGGCTCGCGAGTGATCTCTCCAGGGCGAAGCCACTCGATACGCTTTGGTGGGCGTTTTGAGAAGAACAGAGAAGAGTCGTTGGCGAGGAATTGCGGGTCTTCGAAGAGCTGCTTACGCTCCAGACACTGATCTCTCAACTCGTAGAAATCCTGTGGCTCTGTAGTGGGTCTCGGGGCAATTGGACTTGGTCCGCTTCCACCGCCTCCTCTATCCGGATCGACTCCAGGTCTCACAAATGGATCTACATCTCTGCGGAACTTTCCAGAGATGATGTTGTCTAGAATGACTTTTCCAATGTTACCGAGCGAATTGTCTTTTCCACCGAGTCCCATGATCACATTTCCAGCGACTGCTCCAATGATCCTTCCGGTGCTGGGATCCACTCCGAGGAATCGATGAGCGGCTTCTCCGATCAAGTTCCCAATGATTCCGACCATTCCACCATTCAAACGATTCGGGTTCACATTACCACCACCTCCATTGTATTGTCCACCACCTCCACCACCGATCAGGGATCCGATTCCTCCGAGAATCGAGCCGAAATCAGTGCCACCGCCTTGTTTCTGACCTCCGCCACCTCCTCCGAGGCTGTTGATGATTCCGCCAATGTCATTGAGGTTGAATCCACCGCCTCCGCCTTGATTTCCACCTCCACCATAGTTGCCACCACCTCCGTAGTTGCCACCGCCGCCTGAGAATTTGAAATTGGCATGGGAAAAGGGGTGAAAAAAGTCAATTTCTTGTTGGAAAACCACTCAAAATCACTCAAAACCAATCCCAAATGAGCCAGGGCCTTGCCACGAAGTCGGTTTTCTGCTATTTTCTCGATTGTGGACCAATTTTTTCAAATTTTCAGACTTCGTGTTTTTGGCAGAAAAATCACAAAAATGAGTAATTCGCAATGAAATTCCAACGAAATTTGGTCAAATTAACTGTTTTTAGACTTAAAATTTTTTGCTCTATCCATTTTTAAACAAAAAACTGTGAAAAAACCGGTCCAAAACCAAGCAAAACGCAAAAAAACCGATTTCGTGGCGAGACCCACCGAGTGCCACTCGCCACGAAATCGGTTTCCTGCTATTTTCTCGTTTCTGGACCGATTTTTTCAAAATTTTTTGATAAAAACGGATAGAGAATAAGATTTGAAACCGAGAAATAGTTAATTTGACAAAAACATTTTGAGTTTTTCATAGCAAATCTTCAGATTTCGTGTTTTTTGCTGGAAAATTACAAAAATGAGAAATTCGCAACGGAAAACTAACAAATTTCAGTCAAATCAACCATTTCTAGACTTGAAATTTTCTGTTCTATCCATTTTTCAACAAAAAACTGTGAAAAAATTGGTCCAAAACCAAGAAAACACCAAAAAACCGATTTCGTGGTGAGACCCAACATGCAGTAAGTTGAAAATCACAACATTCTTTTTTTCCTAGTTATTTAGCCTAGATATTCGTTGCTTTTTGACAACACAACACCTTGATTTCCCTTGTTTCCACCACCACCGATCAGTGATCCAACCAAACTTCCAATGTCGTTTCCACCACCACCACCGCCTAAAATCACAATGGAACATGCAAATTTTCAGTACAATATCAATCCAAATCTCGTGTTAGTTCCTTGTTATAACTGGTGCTAAAGCTGTGCATAATCCTAACCGTAATTCTGTCCTCCTCCGCCACTATTGTTTCCCTTATTTCCACCGGAAAGCAGTCCACCAAGAATGTCTCCAAAGCCACCGCCTTGTTGTGGAGGTGGTTGTTGGCGTCCTGATAGTGATAACTGATAAGAGTTACAAAAGCAAAAGAGTCTGCGGACAGGTACAAAACAGGACAACATAGGAAGACAGTGCGGCAAAGAAAAATTTGGGTTCCAGGTCTATTTTTTCTATGTAAGTTTGGGCTCAAAAATTGCTGAATTCTACCATGATTATCGTTATCCTCTCGTTTCCCCTTTCGATTCACAATATTGTCGAAGATCCCGCCAATCACGTCCTTTGCCATGTCACGTTTTCTCTGCTTTGGTTGCTCTCCTCCACCGCTGTTTCCTCCTCCATAACTATCATTGTAACCTAGACGGGATTACTGTAACTATCAAAACAACAGAGGTATGAAACACGTGGACACACAGAGCAACACGTGGGTGTGAAGGAAAAGCAAAGCCTTCGATTGGAAGGGAAATAGACTCACCTCCGCCACCGAATCCACCGCTTCCACCTCCGAATCCACCGCCGCCGCCTCCGCCACCTCCTCCACCGAAAAAGTTGCTAGCGAGACCGCCGAGAATGTCTCCTCCGGGTCCACCGACCTGAAAATGCGGAAAATTTGAGTTTAGAAGTTTTGGGGCTGCTTAGAAATTTCGGGGCTGCTTAGAAATTTTTGGGGCTGCTTAGGAATTTTTGGGGCTGCTTAGAGATTTTGGGGCTGCTTAGAGATTTTGGGGCTGCTTAGAAAATTTTGGGGCTGCTTAGAAATTTTTGGGGCTGCTTAGAAATTTTTGGGGCTGCTTAGAAATTTTTGGGGCTGCTTAGAAATTTTGGGGCTGCTTAGAAAAAATGGGGCTGCTTAGAAATTTTGGGGCTGCTTAGAAAATTTTGGTCTTTTTCTCACCTTATCCCTAATCAAATTCCCGGCAATCGATCCAATGAGTCCATTGAATTCATCGGGCTTCACCTCGACTTTCTGAATGATTTCCTCCTCGTCGTCGGCCATTTTTATGCCGTCCGTATGCGAATTGGACGTTTGAAAGCCGGTTGTTGTCTTTTGATAATTTTCCTCCTCGCTTGAGCCGACGTCACGCGACGGATCTAAAAGAAAACATGGAATTGAGGACCAATTTATGAGGAATTGACTCGAAAGTAACGGGCCTCTAAATGTTACCTTTCCTGGGTGAAACAGCAATTAGAAATGGGAACATAGATTTAGATAGATACAAAGTTTCAGAGTGAAAATCAATAAGCTGTCGAGTTGGCTCGACGGCGACAGATTAGTGGCGGGAAAAGCCGTATGTTTTCTATGTTTTTGGTGCGTTTGAGGACGAAAAACTAGAAAAAAAAGCGAAAAAGAAGGAGAAACGACACGAAACAGAATCAGTAATGTTGTTGTTGTTGACGATTCAGGAAGGCCAAAGTTCTAGATTTTTTTTCTTTTTGGAAAAGGAAAAAAAATTTGGGGCTGCTTAGAAATTTTGGGGCTGCTTAAAAATTTTGGGGCTGCTTAGAAATTTTGGGGCTGCTTAGAGATTTTTGGGGCTGCTTAGAAATTTTGGGGCTGCTTAGGAATTTTGGGCCAAAAACCACTTTTCTAATCTGATAAGAATAGTGGTTGAAAACAACAGAAACCAAAACCCTCGGAAATTGAACTGAATCTAAATTGAAACTGACAGATTTCCTAGCAAAACACATTGAAAACAAACCGATTTCGCGATTCGATTTCACAATTGTGAGTCACTCCCTATTTCCGTTTCTCTTTTTTATGTGTTGGTGACATTTATAATGATGAGAAGGATAATGGGAAAGAGGGAATGAAAAAAAGTGTTCGGTTTGTTTTTTCACTTTTTCAAAAAAAAATCAATAGAAAACCAAGCGGGAGGCCTTGTATTTACGACAAATATTTGTCTCGGTTTTTTGGAACTAAAAAAAGATGAAAAACCTACGAATTCCCTGGAGTTTTGGTTGAAAAACAGCGACAAACTTGAAACTGTCAACTTTCCCCAGAATCCAAGACAAAGTGCATGGCTTCCGGAGAAAACGGAACACGCGGAAATTCAAATCCCTTTTTTTCTCTTTTCAGATCTCAAAACCCTCAATTTAAAGCACTTACCAACAAGACAGCAGTTGAATAGACTCATAGCTCAACATGAAATTGAGGGCAATGTGTGGGGACCATGAAATAGAGCTGAGAGGGGACCAGAACCACCGGAAATAAAAGGGCGCAGAGAGCAAAAAACAGAGTGCTTTCTCTTTCTCCCGGTTTAAAACGAAATAGGAGAAGAGAAAGAAGCTGTTGCTGGTTGCTCAGAAGGGAAAGAAGTTCCGCGCCGATGATAATTGAGTTTTGTGTGTGCCAAAGGGACCCCGAGGGTTAGAGGGCTCCTGGCCAATTGCTGTTGTTTTTTACACACTGGGCCATGGCTTCAGGTGATCGATGTGTTTGTTAGGGTTCTTATTTTGAAAAAATGACCAATGCATGCTTCAAAACACATTAGAAATTCTGTTCTTTGACACTTTTTCAATGGAATGAGTTCCAGCAATTCGTGTCACTGGGGAAGCCGGAAGTTTGAGGACCTATTTGGATGGATTTCTCGACTTCTCCAGAGGGTCTAAGTAGTGAATTAGGTAGATCTAAACATATTCTATCGATACTGGACAGAATCTGGAAATTTCCAAAAAAAAAATTTTTTCTATTATAAAAAAAATTTTTTTTCGGTCAGGACGGAAAATTCGAAAAAAAAATTTTTTTTTGAAATTTTTAGATTTTTATCAAATTTGATAAAAGAAATTTAGATCTATTTTCAACACTATTTGGATCTTCTAGAAACTACCGGAAACCCTTCCAAATCGGTCCTCAACCAGCCGATTTTCGGTTTTTTTGAAATTTTTTTTTTCGAGGTACATATTTCAAGGTTTCTAGATGAGTTAATTTTGTTGTTTCCTTCTTTCCCAAGTCATTTTTCGGTTTCTCAAGGCCAAAATAAGTCCGATACATCAATCTTCTTATCTCCCTATCATCAAAAAGAAAACGTAGCAGTTATCAAAGCCAAAATCAGTCAAAAAACTGGCGAAAAAAAACAAAACTTGTTCATTTCTCAAAATGCGACGAGAGGCAAACAACGGGGACCGCCTTTTTATTGGCAAGACGGTGAGATAGTGGGGAGAAAAGAGAGAGTGCAGAGAAAAAGAGTGGAGCAGAGAAAGAGACGCAGGCGCTGGGGGGAAGTGCCGCCCAAGGTTACTTGTTTACCGTACGGGAGGCTGAATTTGGGAGAAAAGAATGGAAAAATCAAATAGGAATTGAAAAAGTACACTGTATTGCTTGCTTAGAGTTTGAAACTTTCAAAAATCACCATTTTGAGACGATTTTTTCCCTACTGTAACTATGAATTTGATACCGACAGCTTTCTGATACCAATCCTTGGTTTTCAAGCGATGAAATGTACCCAAAACAACACAAAAAAGTGGAAAAACAGCTATTCATTGTCAATGCATGCCGAAACGAAACACACACAATGATTGCGGCAATGAAACAAACAACAGACTCTCGACTTTACAACTGAAAACAGAAGATAAATAGCCGAGGAATCGAGAAAAAAGACGAAGGGAAAAAGTGTTAAAATGATCATTTGATTCAAATTGTAAAGCGGAACTTTGAAAAATTGAGGTTTGGGAAAATGGGGCTGCTTATAAATTTTGGGGCTGCTTAGAAATTTTTGGGGCTGCTTAGGAAGTTTGGGGCTGCTTAGGAAAAATGGGGCTGCTTAGAAATTTTTGGGGCTGCTTAGAAAAAATGGGGCTGCTTAGAAATTTTGGAGCTGTTTAGGAATTTGAGCTTCTTTGAACACCAAAATCTCATGTTTCTGAACCAATTTTTGCTCTCTTCATGTCAATCTGCATCACCATAAAGCAATCAAATGGATATTCCATAAATGGAAGGGAATATGGCTTGCTTTTTCCCATTTTATAGAATGGTTGATTCATTGCTCCGCCTCTCTTCTTCTGCTTTCTGTGCGCTGTTCTTTGAAGGTCCCCAACACATTTGAGGAGCATTTCGCAATGGAATGAGTCGATGAGAATATGACGTGTTGTGCTTTGAAATACTTTACAAATTGGGATCTTCTGTGAGAATGAGTCATAAGAAGTCGTGCTTCATCGTCGATTCTGGACAAATTCTGGTGAATCATGACTCGAAAAACAGCAATTTCGAAACAATGAATCCCACGAGCACAGTTAGGTCAGAAATTCTTAGCAAATCTATATCTGGTTGGAGAGACGACCCTCAGAATTCCCACGAGCGTATATTGGCTAGATATTTTTAGAAAATCTATACATCTAACATTTGGTCCCTCTTCTTCTAATTCGTCTGTTGAACACTTGTAAACCCAGAAAAACAGATCCAATCCATCGTATGCAACAGGTGTTGTGGTCCGGTCTGTTATGACGCAACTGAACTTGGTTGGGTGTCTGGCATTTGGTTTGACCTCTGGCAGCTGCTCTCCGGGGGTTGGGTACTGTAGGAGAAGAGAGAGACATACAAACGTCGAAAATTTTAAACTTTTTGAATTCTCGCGTGACCATTTCCTTTCCGAGAACCCACGTGTCTTTGGAACATGCCATGTTGAAGCTCCAACTCATTCAAATTTTGAAAACTCAAAGTGAATATCAAGCTGAAAAGTTAGTAAAGGCAAGTTTCCCCCAATTCCAAATCCAAAAACCCGTTTAGAATCCCCAAATTTCGTGAAAATGGCGTCGAACCCTCCAGCAGCATCGAAAAAAGACGAGGCGGCCGGTTACAAGAAGGCGGTGGCCAAGGCGAGAAGGCTCAAGAAGTTGAGAAACATGAAGCTGAAGGATCGTGCCGGTGACGTGGCAGTCTCTGATGTTTCCGATGTGGAGGTGGTCGCCGAAGGGGATGAGGAACCGCAGGACGCGTGGCTCAACGATCTGGTCAAGGACGACGGCGATGGTGCTGCCAAGGAGCTCGCTCCGATGGAAGTGGCTCATGAGGTCGAGGAGCCACAGACCTTTGCTTCCAAGTTCTGCGCCTTCACCAATGACAACTCGGTAATTCTCGTAACCAGACCGCAATCATCTCCAAACAGTTCTTCTTGAAGGCTCTCCTCGGAATCGGAATCGCCGCTCTCGCCGTCACCATCATCGCAAAGCTTCACAAATGAGAGAACTTGAATTTTGGGTTATTTCATAAACAATAAAGGGCATTGAAAATCAGTGAAAATGTGGGGGGGTGCAAATCGGAAAACGAAACAAAACAAAGGGGACTACACTCTTACATAACAATCTCATGGAGGTTGTGATCATGACTACGGGGAATTCGAATGGAGGAATGATTCAAAGTATTCAGATGAGTTTTTACTCTAATAGGTCACCGGAATACTTCGAAATTCCTACATTACAATACAATACGTACAAAAGGCCATTTTCTAGGGAAGTAGAATTGAGAGGGGGGGAATAAGAATAGCTTATTTGCTCTTGGCGAACACCTCCTTCATTCTGTTCAGGGCGGATCCGGCCTTGAACCACTCGATTTGTTGCTCGTTGAAAGTGTGGTTCAAGGTCACCTCGACCTTTGATCCGTTCGTTTTCTTGAACACGGCCTTCAATGGCTTTCCTGGGGCGAAGCTGTTAAGTCCGACGATCGAAACGTTGTCAGATGGGTCAATCTTGTCGTAGTCGGCTGGGTTGGCGAAAGTCAATGGGAGCATTCCTTGCTTCTTCAAGTTGGTCTCTGAAACGCGAAAAACTCATAAACAGCCAATAAAACAAGGCACTCACCATGAATACGGGCAAAGGACTTGACGATGATGGCTCTTCCTCCAAGATGACGTGGCTCAAGAGCGGCATGTTCGCGGGAAGATCCCTCTCCGTAGTTCTCGTCTCCAACAGCAACCCATCTGACTCCATCAGCCTTGTACTTGCGGGCGGTGGCTGGGACGGCTCCGTACTCTCCGGTGACCTGGTTCTTGACCTTGTTCATCTCTCCGTTCTCAGCATTCACAGCGGTGAGGAACAGGTTGTTGGAGATGTTGTCCAAGTGTCCACGGTACTTGAGCCATGGTCCGGCGGCCGAGATGTGGTCGGTGGTGCACTTTCCCTTGACCTTGATGAGAATCTTCATGTCCTCGAGATCCTTTCCGTCCCACTTGTCGAATGGAGCGAGGAGCTGAAGACGGTCGGAGGTTGGGGAGACATCGACCTTTCCGGATCCAGCTGGAGCCTGGAAGGTGTCCTCTCCTGGGTCGTATCCCTTTGGTGGCAGGTCAAGTCCGGTTGGTGGCTGAAGCTTGAACTTGCTTCCTGAAAAGCAATGAATAAACGGATTCTAAGATGCTAGATAACATACCGTCAGCAGCGGTGAGCTCATCGGTAAGTGGGTTGAAGTCAAGACGTCCAGAGATGGCCATGGCGGTGGTGAGATCTGGGGAGGTGACGAATCCGTGGGTGGCTGGGTTGGCGTCGTTTCTTCCGGTGAAGTTACGGTTGTACGAGGTGACAATCGTGTTCTTCTCTCCCTTCTTCACGTCCTGACGATCCCATTGTCCGATGCATGGTCCGCAAGCGTTGGCAAGAACCATTCCTCCGAAGTCAGCGAAGATCTTGGAAAGTCCGTCTCTCTCGATGGTGGCGCGAACCTGCTCGGATCCTGGGGTGATGGTGAAGAGGGTCTTGGCCTTGAGTCCCTTGTCGAGAGCCTGCTTGGCGATGGAAGCAGCACGGGTCATGTCTTCGTACGAGGAGTTGGTGCACGATCCGATGAGCGAGACCTTCACGTCGAGTGGCCATCCGTTCTTCTTGGCGTTCTCTCCGAGCTTGTCGATTGGGGAGGCAAGATCTGGGGTGAATGGTCCGTTGACGTGTGGGACGAGGGTGTCGAGGTTGATCTCGATGATCTGGTCGTAGTGAGCTCCTTCATCAGCGGTCAAGAGGCTCTTGTACTTTCTGGCCTCATCGGCGATATCTTTGCGTCCAGTGGCTTCAAGGTACTTGTACATGCTCTCGTTGTATGGGAAGACAGAGGTAGTGGCTCCGATCTCAGCTCCCATGTTGCAGATAGTTCCCATTCCAGTGGCAGACAGCGAGTCGACTCCTGGGCCGTAGTACTCAACGATAGCTCCAGTTCCTCCCTTGACAGTGAGGATGTCGGCGACCTTCAGGATAACGTCCTTGGCGGAAGTCCATCCGTTCAGCTTTCCGGTGAGCTTGATTCCAATAACCTTCGGGCACTTGAGTTCCCATGGAATATCAGCCATAACGTCGACAGCGTCAGCTCCTCCGACTCCGATGCAAAGTCCTCCGAGTCCTCCTCCGTTTGGTGTGTGCGAGTCAGTTCCGATGAGCAAGAGTCCTGGGAAAGCGTAATTCTCGAGAATGATCTGATGGATAATTCCAGATCCTGGCTTCCAGAATCCGACTCCATACTTGCTTCCGGCGGTGGCGAGGAAGTTGTAGACTTCCTTGTTCAAGTCCTGAAATCAAATTATGACGATTGGTTCATTTTGATGGCATGTTACCTTGGCACGAGACAAATCCTGAGCTCCTCCCTTCTGGGCCTCGATCAAGTGATCACAGTGAATGGTGGATGGGACGGCGGTCTTTGGGAGTCCAGAGCTGATGAACTGAAGCATAGCCATCTGGGCGGTGGCGTCCTGCATGGCAACACGATCCGGGCGGAGACGGAGGTAGGAGATTCCTCTCTCGATGTCTTGGGTCTTTGGCTGGTCCAAATGTCCATAGAGAATCTTCTCGGAGAGAGTGAGCGGGCGCTTCAGTCTGAAAGAATTAGAATTTGTAAAAGTTTTTTCCCTAAATATCATAGATCACAAAGATCATCAGTGTATTTTGTTTCCTCATTTATCATTTCGCGTCCAAAGTTCTCAAATGATGCAGCAAACATGACCCACCCAAAGTACGATTAGTCTGGAGACCCGAAAGGCACGCGGTCAACAACCACTAAGAAACGTGTCTTATGCATCTGAGCGACGTCAACTTTTGATGTTCAGTGTTGTCCCTCGTCATCATAAATCGTAAAACACTAATTTTGCATCACTGGAAGCGCTCTCCAAAGATAGCAGATGATGCAGACTATATTATTGTCACACCTACTCCTCCCCACTTGTTTGCATTGACCAAAGAACAAGAGGAACGAGAAGTTTCTCTCTCGGCCTTTCTCTCTCAACTTTGCCCAGTGACGCGCCTCTCATTACAACGAAGAACTCTGTTTGTCTCGGCAAATCGACCCAAAGCTTGAGAATGCGAAACTTTCAACCTCCGAGAGCTGAATAGATTGGTCAGAAAACTGTGTACGTGAACTGATAACAGTGGCGCACATGACTATAGCTGGCTAGTTGTTGTGTGTATGATAAGGAGGACTTCCGACGGACTTTGTTCCCGAGATTTGAAATCCGAGACTGGATTCATCAAGAACTCGAAGGCTTACCTATCTTTGACAATCTTGACATTCTGGGAAAGACGCTCGTATGGCAGATAGGCGTTTGGCTCGAATTTGCTCAACGGCACCTTGCTCCAGACGGACGACGAGGAGTGAAGGGCGCGGAAGTGTGCTGGTCCAGCCAATTGGCTCAACCGAAGAAGAGAATTCATGGTTTCTCCTGAAAATTGACAAGAATTACGGAAAAAACAGGGAAATAGCGCGCAGATTTGAAAGATAAAAACAAAAAAACAATGGATTTCAAATTTTAGAATTATTAGGCCTAAAACTGATTTTTTCGCAAAAATAGATGCGTCGCGTTTGAAAACAATCTAGCGGAACAGAAAACAAGTGATTCGGCGGGCGAACCGAAGCGAAAATGATAACGAATCGGTCAGTGGCAGTCAGAAGAGACGACGCAGAGTCGGCGGGGAGGAGGCGAAATGAGAGGCGCGAAACTCGGGCGCCGCCTCTCCGCAAATGCGTCAGCAGTGAGCCCCTGACGCAAAACCCGGATCAAAGGCGCACGCTCCTCGGCGCCCGGCGGGTCTCGCCACGATTTCAAAAACTGCGAGATAGGCCGTCGTTTCCAGCGTCATTCGTTCGCGTTTCACTCCTGAAAACATGGTCGCTGACGTCAAGAGCCCGGCTGGACTTGCCGCCTTCAACACCACTCTCGCCGAGCAGGCTTTCGCCAACGGGTACGTCTTTTTCTCCTTGAAAAATTAGCGATTTTAGGCCTAAAACTTTGATTTTCGTGATTTGGCGCCGATTTCACAGTTTCAGAGTTAGAAACAGTGTTCTGCTGAAAAAACTAGACATTTTGGGCCAAAAACTTTGATTTTTTCGTTTTGGCATCAAATTTTCCTAAAAGGAACATTAGCGACGAGTCATATTCACAACTTCTTAAATTTTCAGCTTCGTTCTCTCTGGAGAAGACGCCACCCTGTTCGCTGCCCTCGGATCGGCCCCGAACGCCTCCACCTACCCAAATGTCGCCCGCTGGTACTCCAACGTCGCTTCCTACACCGATGCTGAGCGCAAGACCTGGGCTTCTGCCGGAGGATCCGCTCCAGCTGCCGCCGCCGCTGAGGGAGACGACGACTTTGATCTTTTTGGATCCGACGATGAGGATGATGAGGAGAAGAAGAAGATCGTCGAGGAGCGTCTTGCCGCCTACGCCGAGAAGAAGTCCAAGAAGCCAGGACCGATCGCCAAGTCGTCCGTCATCCTTGACGTGAAGCCATGGGACGATGAGACCGATCTCGGAGAGATGGAGAAGCTCGTTCGCTCCATCGAGATGGACGGACTCGTCTGGGGAGGTGCCAAGCTCATCGCCATCGGATACGGAATCAAGAAGCTCCAGATCATCTGCGTCATCGAGGATCTCAAGGTCTCCGTCGACGACCTCATCGAGAAGATCACCGGAGACTTCGAGGACCACGTCCAGTCCGTCGACATTGTCGCCTTCAACAAGATCTAAAGAACTCCTAGGACTTCTATCAAATTCTTGTTAAGTTTTCATCTATTTGATTCCCATCTCCAGAAATGAATCTTTATCTATTGCAAACCTGTGTATTGTATTTTTTTAAATTCCTATGTTACCTTTGACAATCCTCAGTTTGCGTGTGTGCTTTGCTTCCTTTGCTTCTTTCTTTGTTGACTTATCATTACAAAGTTGATCGATAGTCGGTGGGGGCGTGGCCTAAGTCGTCGCCGGCTGTTGCCCGGGAAATTTGAACGGACACTCGCGGTGCGTGTCCGTTGCGTTGTTGCGTATGCCGCCCGCCAGCACACCTTTTCGAATGATTATTCTCGCGCGCTCTCTCTTCCTCGTCATCTTCCCGCCATTTCTCGTGTTCGCTTCTAGAAGGCTCTTTCTTTCTTATAATTCGCTCATTCTTCCTTCAAAATTGCTCTAATCCAGTTAGCCATTCTTTCGGAAATCTTTCCCACAATAATTTCGGTCTAAAATCTCAAAATCCTCGTATTTTTCGCAATTTTCTCGCAGAACTGTCGCTTCTTTCTCTTTTCCGATACATTTCTCTCGTTTTCAGTTCGATTCCAACGCTGACACCTCGTTGAAAATGTCCGAGCGACGACTTTCAAAGTCGACCAAGGACTCCGCTTCGAGAAATGCAGCTGTCAGACTAATAGTCAAGGATCGACCTCAGAGAAAGAGCGAAAACCGGAGAACAGACGATGAGTTAGTCATTTGCAAGAAAAACTGTCCCAAATTTGTAATTTCCAGGAATTCGGGTGGAAAGGAGAACGAGGAGGAGCCGATGGATCATCTGGATACTCCGGGACCTGCAGCCGGGATAGACGACGATCCGACGCCTCCAGTGCTCGAACCAGAAGATCCGATGGATCCAGAAGCTCTCGGAGACGAAGAAGCCGACGAGGTGGCATCGCAAGCATCCACCACTGCATACTCGCAGGCAGGAGACGTTCCGGAAGAGGGAAAGAAGGCAAAGAAGGAGAAAAGACGGAAGACGATGGAACAGGAGTTCATACTGCAGAGCAGAAACCCGCCAGAGATCCAACGGATGCTGATTGAAGGGCCCTTCGTGCACACAAACTACCCAAATGGTTGGTGAACCGAAAAGAGGTTTTCTAGAACATAAATTCGTTTTCAGAGTCCTGCTCCATCATCGAACGATACATGCTCTCCGTGACGGGGGAAGTATCGGAGGGTGTGGAACTCGATGGGAAGTTCAAAGACCTCGACAAGTGTGTCTTCTGTAACCAAGTGGAAAACGACGATGGAGACTGGGACCTGGTCTATTGTGATGGCATGATGAACGGCTTCCTCAAGGAAAAGGAGAAGAAGGTGAAGTGCCGGAGTCTGTTCCATCTCAGTTGCGCCAGGGTATGTTCTTTTGCTGCGATTCCATTTTCTAAATCGTTATTTTTCAGAAGTACAAGGCTCACGGCTATCACTTCCAGTACTCCGCCCTGCCGGAGTGTCAGAACAAGCTGCTATGCCCCCTCCACAACTGCTCAGACTGCAATGGTGAAGGGCGCAAGCAGTCCGCTCACGAGGGAATACTGGCCGAGTGTGTCCACTGCCTTCGGGCTTTTCACAGCGACACGTGTCTGCCTGTCGGATCCGTTGAACTGGATGTCAATGTGGACTTCGAATCTCGCGTTCAGGTGATGGGAATGATCATCTGCCCCTGGCACGCCAACTACCCAGCGGCTTCAAAGGCGAAAGCAAAGTTCACACACACAGGCCGCTGCAACGTCTGTGGCGAGGAGAAGACGACGGAGAAGAAGGATCTCAAGAATTGCAAAACCTGCATTCGATCTTTCCATCCGGGATGCAGGGAGACGAAGATCTTCGACGGACAGTTCATCTCCAAGGACGAAGTTCGTTGCGAGTTCTGTCTCTGCAAAGAGACCATCAAAGAGAGAACTCCAGTGCTGACGCTTTGGAACAGACATGAGTGAGTTGTCACGACGTCCGTTTCATGAAATCATTTCGTTTTTTTTTCAGATGGTGGGCTGGCATCGCGAGAGGATGGGATTCCTATCCATCGAAGTTCCGCGAAGCAGACAAATTGTGGCAGAAGCCGGGATACGTTGTTGTGGAATGGAAGAAGGCCGGTGGAGCGAACGACTTCTCAATTATGCCGGTGAGGGATGTGGTCCCGTTGAAAATGGAGTATATGCATCTCATCGACAGGCAAAAATCGGAAGGATGGGAGAACATCATCGAGGAGCACGCGAAGAAACCTTGCCGCGAGAATGTTCTCAAGGAGGTGAACAAGAACATTCGAACGTGCAAGCACCATGAGACCGCCACTCCTAAGATCTCGATTTATGATCGTGAGGTGTGTCCGTGCAAAGGTCCGAATCGGTGTTCCACGGAAGAATGTCCCCATCGCCAGGAGCTCCGTGAGTGCCCGCCCGAGTGCGACATCCCCAAAGGACGCTGCAACAACCAGCGCATAGCCAAGAAAGTCCTGAGCCAAAAGTTCAAACTCAGCAGTGCTAAGGGCAAGGGCTTCGGGATCTTTGCTACCGAAGACATTGACGCTGGAGAGTTCCTGGGCGAGTATGCCGGAGAGATGATTGGACGGACGGAGAAGGAGAAGCGAGTCGAGATCACGCAACTTGTGGGCGACTCGGAAGCCAATCACTACATGATGGACATAGCCGGCAACCAGACGATCGACGCGGCTCGCATGGGAAACGCAATGAGGTACTTGAATCACAGTTGCGATCCTAATGCTGGGACCGGTCTGACGAACGTGTTCGTCAGAAAAGTCGGGACAGATGAGGCGGAGTACGAAGAGAGGGTGTTCCTCGAGACGAAGAAAAAGATCCGGAAGGGCGAGGAGATTACCTTCAACTATCAGATGGAGGGATACTCTTCGGACAATCCGATCAAATGTCAATGCGGCTCCCCGATGTGCAAGGGCACGATGAACGGAAAGCGAGCAGATTCTGAGGAAAAGAAGAAGGAGCAGAAGTCGAGAGGTTCGAGAGCATCACTTCCACCTCTCAAATCCTTGAATCTGAAACGAGTCAAGGACGAAGACGTGAAGCGCGTTGGAAAGAGCTGGAGATCATCGCTTCCACTTTCTACAGGCAGAAGAGAAGAAGGAGTCAACTTAAACGCCTCGACCTCTGGATCCTCTGGACCTCCGAAACGAGTCAAGGAAGACGACGTGAAGCCAGCTGGAAGATTCTCGAGACCATCCCTTCCACCACCGAGTGCGAGAAGAGAAGAGAGCGTCAACCTGAACGCCTCGACCTCGTCCTCGGGATCTTCAGGATCTACTGCTTCGAAACGAGTCAAGGAGGAATCTGTGAAGCCATCTGGACGGTTCTCGAGACCATCGCTCCCACTTCTCAGTGCGAGAAGAGAGGAGAATGTTAATCTCAATGCGTCGACCTCTGGATCGTCGGGATCAGGATCTACTGCTGTGAAACGAGTCAATGAGGAAGATGTGAAGCCGGTGATTCCCGCCAAGCGCATGAAGTTCGAGGGAACCGACGAGAACAAGCCTCCAAAGTCGAGACCGTCGTTGAAGAAGATGACGGAAGACTCAACTCCCGTGAAGGTCCCGCTGTTCCACCAGCCGCTCATTCAGACGACGAAGAGAGTCCGTCGGATTCCGGCCAAGTACGCAATCGACAGCTCCGACGATGAGTACGAGATGGATCCGGACACTGCGAAAGACCGGAAGAATGAGAAGTTGCGACAGAAGCTTTTGGAGAGAGTGGAGAAACTGCCAGTTAGACCGGCGACGGATTCTGTTGTGAAGATCATACAAGAGCACACGGATCCCGATTCCCTCGTAAATCAAATACTAGACTCTTTCGTAGAACATCATGTGAGTTCTTTGAACTTCTGGTTGTTATTTTGAAACTCTACATTCTAATTTTCAGCCAGGACAGTGAAATGGATCCGTACGTCTCCTGCTCCAGGACACCCCCACATCGAATTGAAGATCTTAGCCAGCCAAACATACTTGTTAGATTCCCCCAATAACCCAAATCCTATACCATATTGTACTTTTTAGTCTATTTTATTGTTATGTCTCCTATCACTCTCTTATCACATCATCTTCATGCCCATTTGGAGCTTTATCATTTCTGAATCCAGATCTCCCCTCTTTCTCCTCCAATTCCATGATGCTGATTCCATGATCCCCAGTTTTATCCTACCTCCCCCAACTACCTATGTGTCTTCCCCCATCCTAATATGTGTCCCCCCTAATAACCACTACTCTAATTGAATATGTCATCAACAATTTCCTCTCCCGATAATAGCCGTATTTGTCATTGAATTCCGTTTTATCCCGAAGCCCACACAAATCTAACCTTTGCTTTTATCATTGTCTGATCATTGTTTCATGTGAACTTTGTGGTTCGAAGAAGTCAATAAATGAATGAGAATCTGTCAGAATTCGAGGATTTTTAGGAAATTTTTTAGAAAAAAAAAGATGTATACAAAAAAAAAGTTTCACGAAATGGACTCGACGGGTCTCGCAGCGAAATTGGTTTTTTGTTGTTTTCTTGTTTCTGGATCAAATTTTTTGAATTTTAATGATAAAAACAGATAGAAAAGTAAATTTGGAACCTAGGAATTGCCAATCCGATCAGAAACATTCAGTTTTTCATTGGAAATCACTCGTTTTTGTCTAGCGTCGGAACCTGGAAAATGTCAACTAAATGCGATAAAATTCAGATTTCAAAAACGCAGTGCTATTATAAAATTCGAAATCAAACGTTAGAAAGTCCGCCAAAACCCAAAAGAAAAAGGATTCGCAGGCCGTCTCCGATCCAAAAACTAACTGGACTCAACGTTGCTTAACTTGCCAGATCGGACGGGATGGCGTGTACTCAACTTGATGTGGTCGTATGCCACAGGTGAAACGCGGACGAGCCATAATGGACCCATCGTGGTCCATATGTGGCTCGCGCGTGTAAGTCATAGGAACGTTATATGCCTAGGTTATGTCTCCATTGTGGATCCACGCGCTAGTCAAAGGGGTGTTGCTCTCATCCATAATGGATCCACAGCGAACCGTCGCATCCTCGACCATAATGGGCCCACGGCGACCCGACGACCATTCCTGGTTATGGACCCACTGCGACCCATCCACCCTCCCCTTCCCTTTTCTGATAATGGACACACAGCGACCCGTCATACGCGCACAACTTTTTTTTGCCAAAGTCCTAGATTCCACTATGTGTCCACAGCTAGCCATCTCACAGCAAATCTCAGCTTACACTCGCGAACTCCAGATTTCTTTCTCATATCATCCCCATGTCCTCGCGCTCCCGATTTTTGCATATCCCGAACAATTGAGTACTGGAAAACATGTATTTTTCTGAAAAAAAAATCAAAAATTTATCGTCCTCCGTCTCGTTTGTCCTCCTGGCAGCGATTGGGTTGGCGGTGGCATTTCGTTGTCCCGGAGCTCTCGTTCACTGTCCGCTTCTGAAATGAATTGTTGAGATCATAAAAACTATGTCATAATTACCTTCTGGCTCTGTGGCGGCGCTGGAGTTGACTCCCTCTGTAGTCGATTGCGCGAAGACTGAAAATTGGTGAATTATGCGAAAAAACTACGGAAAATTCAAGTAGACAAATTAACATAAAAATACAGATGCGGAAACACGGGAAATTTGGTGAAAAACAGAAAATTAGGAAGTTTTTACAAACTCTCGAATGAAAAAAATTGAGAAATGTGAGTCGGATACTCAGCCACGTCCGCACGGCCGCGCCATATAGGATCCATGTGCGATCCATGCACTTCCATAATGGATCCACAGCTAATTGTCGAGAGGCGCCTTCCGTATCCGTTATGGGTCCACAGCGAACCGTCAACACATAAGGTTATGAACACACGGCGAACAGCGAACGTTTTTCGTTGTGGATCCACGGCGAGTTGTGAACCGCTCCCGGAAGCTCCCGGACTGATCAGAAGTAGATGTATATGACCTTCCCATTATGGCTCTGAAGTGAACAGTCAATCCCTTTACTTCTGAGGTAGTACTTTCTGAGTCACCAGTTGTTAGTCTCTGGAGAATCTGAGAACTTCGAAGCAGTTTTATTTGGAAGTGAACATAGAACTTCTTTAAGTTCAGTAGGTGCCTTTCAGTCAAAAACAGGTGAGACTTGAGAAATGTTTATCACCACTGTAAGCTGAGAACTTCCCATAGTCCTTGGGATTAGCGAGAACTTGTAAAGTGACAAAATAACTCAAGAACGTGAAGCTTACTCTTCAGTGCCAGTAGTAGAAGTCATACTACCTTCTACCTCAAGAGCAGTTTAGGCGTGCACCACGTCCAATCCACGTGTGCCCCACGTCCGAACCACTTATGCCCCATGCGCGACCCATCTTTAGTTGCACAAACACATATTCTTTCCATGCGCGAGCCATATCCCAAATATGGCTCGCACGTGGATAGAAAGTAAAAGTCACATTTCTCACATCTGTATCTGCTCCACGCGCGACCCACGCTACTCGCGTTGACGCATTATGCTTCCATTATGGGTCAAAACAGCGTGTTCCTGGCGATGTGTCCATAATGGCTAGTCCGCGTTTCACCTGTGGCGGTACTCCTCTCATCAAAGTGCGCACTTATACGCGGTGGGATCTCAGACATTGCCTATCGACCCAGAGAAGGTTGTGGTGAAAGTCAATAACCAGTCAATAACCAGTCAAACATCGCGGACCTGGTTTTTGTCGGCTGCGGAAAACACATAAGATCTGGGACCCTCTAACCAATCCGGTTCAATTACCCAATTTGAGGTAAACCCCCCAATGAAAATTGGTGTCAGACCCAATGAAAATTGGTGTCAGCTAGTAGCTAATAGCTACAAATTTCGCCTATGGGCCTGGGAAGGGCTGGGGCGCCTGGGACGCCTGGGGGGGCGCTAGGGCGGCTGGGAGGGCGCTGGGGCGCCTGGGGAAGGGCGCCTGGGGAAGGGAGGGCGCTGGGGCACCTGGGAGGGCCCTGGGGCTCCTGGGGGCCTGGGGAAGGGCGCCTG